>BLBF01000026.1:20172425-20195353 GCA_015471245.1 Laticauda colubrina
TTTCTTTCTTTCTTTCTTTCTTTCTTTCTTTCTCTCTCTCTCTCTCTCTCTCTCTGTGTGTGTGTGTGTGTGTCTGTCTGTCTCTCCCTCCGTCCCTCTCTCCTTCTCTCCCTCTCCTTCTCTCTTCCCCTCTCCCTCTGTCTCTCTCTCTCTCTCCAGGAAAAATAATTGAAGGACAACCCTACCTCTTTTGGATCATCGCCTAATAGTTTAAACTTTCTTGGGATCTTGCTTCTGGCAAATTTGCAACCATTATAATACATACTCCATGAACAACCAAAAGAAAAAGAAGCACCACAAGTGTCAGGATCTAGACCTTGGCACGCACAGGTTCGTCTAAGGAAAAAAAAAACATTAGCAAGGATTATCAGTGTACTGCCAATATACCATAGCCAATTTAAAGCAGTTTATCATATAGTTATCATATATTATATCTGATTACTATTGAAATGTAGCTGTTTTAAATGAAGTAAGAGCCAGTATAGTATAGTGCTAAACAGGCTGTGAGACACAGATTCATCTCCACCTCAGTCATGGAAGCTATCTGGGTAATTCTGCACCAGTCATTCTTTTTGCCCTAATGTATGCACAGTATTATTGTTATGGAGAAAATTGAAGGAGAGAGCATTATTAATGCCTGAAGTAAAAGCAGGATATACCTCTAAATTAGATGTGAGGAACTATGGCTCCTTATGACTTGTGGACTTCAACTCCCAAAGTTTCTGAGCCAGCCATGTTCAATTCAGGAATTTTGGGAGTTGAAGTCCACAAGTCATAAAACAGTCATAGTTCCCCACCACTGATCTAAATGAGCTTATGAATGAATGATTTATACATCTTCTAAGACATACTTGACATTCCTATTAAAAATGTCATTTGTTGATGTCATCCATTCCTTCCTTCCCCTCAAGATTTTCAGCTCTAAGATGAACAAAAAAGATCCAGAGAATCATCTAAAATAACATGGGAACACGAAGTACTGTGTCTCATTACAGGATACATGGAGAGATAAACTGAATAAAAATGCTATTTAAATATATTAAAATTATATCAGTAATCAGGATATACCTTTGAAAATATATGGATGTTGATTAGATATAGGTTTACGTGCAATATATTGAAGGCATTTCCATAAGGGAAAATATAAAGTCTGAAAATAATTAAAGAAAATATGGAGGAAACAGAAACAGCAGGGATACAGATCTTCCACTGTGAAAGAACAATTGACTTTTTTCATCTAAACAGTAAGAACAGAGCTAGTAAGATTAGTATCTAAGTACAGTATAACACCTATTTTCCCCTCACAAGAACTCTGTGAGGTATTTTTGTGTATGTGGTAAATATAACATTAGATTCCTCTCATGTACCATGGACATGTCTGTGGTCATTGCACAGTCAAAATGGATATTATCCATTACACCTCTGTTGAGATAAAACAGAATAGGTTTGATCATGAAATGGAAGAAAAAATGATTTTTTTTAACAAGAAGGCTTTTCTATTCACTGAATGGTTGTAAAAAATTACAGCTTTTGTATGGCTACATGTAATCCTCAACTTATGATTTTAATGAAACCTGCCCGCTATGGTTGTAACACGTGATGCTCATCACGTGATTGATTCAATTTTATGGGTTTTTTTTTGCAACAATTGTTAAGTGTTATTGTTATTGTTTGCCATGGAGTGTTTTTGCTGAAAAGTGGAAGTAAATATTGGTTGTTGGCAAAAACATTGTTAATTGTGTACTGTGAGATACTGCAAATGCCTATAAACATGGGCCAGTTGCCAAATGCCTGTCCTGAAGTCATGTGATTGTAAGTTGGGGGGGGGGGAAGGTGGCCAGTGGAACTTTGGAACCAGGTTGTACATATATTATTTTTTGGAGGGTCTGTTGTAAATTTGAACAGTGACTAAGTGACCAGTTGTAAATTGAGCACTACATATACCTACTTACCTGCTTTTACAGTGAAAGGAGACACCAGATCTGTAACTTGCCTGCCAATTGGGTCATGCTATTCAGGAATATTAGAAGTTACAGTTTGAACACATTTATTGGATGCTAGAATGGGGATATTATGTTTATTATGATCTGTGTCATATTTATTTAAATTATAGGAAAATTTTACATCCTGGAGGGGAAGGAAGTATATACTTAACTTACTCTTCATTGAGTGCACACCGTCGGTTTGTGAGTGTGCCGTACTTCATTAAAGTGTCAGACAATTCAGAGTACAGCTTGTCTGCTAGGCTCTGAGGTATTCCTTCCCACACCAAGATAAGTACAACTATCACAGCTGTTTCACAGTGGTGGCCAGCACGTTCTCGCACTAAACAAAGAAGTTTTTCTTCAGTTCCATTTCGACGAATCACCTGAAAGCATACCAAAAATAATTTTCCTGTAAAAATTATGGAATTCCAGGTTAGCAGGCCATATTATGGTTTTGTTCAATTTTTGGAAAACCAGATTCCTGCATATCTTTTGCATATGATAGTGTTCTGGTTCAGCTAGCAGTTTCTTTCCTTGTTTGAAATTTTCAAAGCAGGATAAGAATCTGCCTACAACTTAAAAGAGCTACTATGAGCTGGGAAAGACAATGGACATAGATTAATTGCCCATCATTATATCTTCTACCCAATTATACATTAAAAGGTAAGAATGATAAATAGTGGTATTAAAAGTTCATGAACCGTGGGACTTCATTCCAACTTTAGGTCTGTGAGCTGTGAGTTTTAAATTTTAATAACAGATTTGGAAAGGCAAGATAGAATAAACCTAGCATAATTTAAAAAGATATAACATTGCAGGTCCACAGATTTTTAAAGGACTTACGTACATAAGACAATAATTATATCCTGGTATACATTTTCTATAAAATTTCTAAGATAAAAAACTGTTATTAATTTGTCATATTTTATTTAAAATGTATTCCCAGTTAACTTCTGTGATTTTTTTTATGAACATGAACTAATTATATCTATAGAGATGAACAATATCCTTTATAAGGTTGTGGAGATTATTCCTACCCATTTAGCTATAGGGCATCCTTGAACACTTCTGCCTTCTTTTCCTGTGTAGACAATTTTTTCTATTCTGATGGCTTTGCCCTTTTGTCCATATCTTTAAAAAAATCAAATCATGAAATAAGTAAAAATAAGAACATGAATTTCATATAAATGTAAATGCAATCATATAGGAACACTGGAAACTTTTACTTTATGACTTAAAATCCTTTCTTGTATTCAGGTTATTTACTATCCATAGCATTTTAATTAGCCTGGTCCAGATTTTTAAGGAGATAGCATGGCAAAACCCAATTAAAAAAGCCAAACCAAACCCAACTCAAATGTTTCAAAAGCACTTTAATGAGGAAGGTTAATTTTGCTTTATATTTGTAACATAAAAATGTGTTGAGTTTTTACTAAACATATATTTATATTTTAAAAAGAACACTTACATTTTTGTTTGTTAAAGATCGAGTTTATGTTTCAATCAGACAAATGAAGGTAAGTATAGAAAATTTTCCATTCAAGAAAAACAACAAGGATCCAGGATTCATTTTAGTTTAATACAATCTAGCCATTTTTCAGGCATATATAATTCAACTCCCAGAAATTTTACAAATGGCCACATTGGCTGGGGAACTGGCAACTAAGTCATCATATACAAGCACTGTCATTATTACTTAAACAAAGAATACTATGTAAAGTGTGTGTTTGTGTGTGTGTTCTTGATTAACGAGTCTTCAAATTACACTAGAAATTTATATCCATGAACATTTAATTGATTAAGCTAATTTCTTACTTACTTACTCTTCATTTAGTTCTTCAAAGTAAATAGAAAAACCAGAGTTTGTACTTTGTTGTGATTCAACAGAGAAATTTCTTAAAGCACCTGTGCTATGCATTCAAGATTGACCATTGATTTCATTATCCAACTGTTGCCCATCTTATTCGGCAGACCAATGAATGCCTGCTCATGTCAGCATTTGCCAGCATCTACCTGGAATGGGCAACTTATGACAGCCAGTCACAGAGCTTTCCAATATTGTGACTCTCCACTGAACAGACTCTGACCAGGATTGGTAATGCTAGAATAGACAACCTAGCAATAATTATAATGGCTTGCAATGATGCTGTTATTTATGTGAACAGACTGGAAGAAATTCTGATATGCAAAAGTGGATACATTTTAATCTGCTGCATGCTTTTCTAATTCATTACCTTTCTTCCATTATTTCTCTAATAGCAGCGACATTAGGACCAGCTCCAAGGTGAGTATAGAAAGGACCTTCATCTTTTTCAATTATCTGTTCTGTTTAAAACAAAACACAAACAATGAAAAGATTAATTGGTATGCTTTAAAAATGTTATATACCACACAACTTTGTTACAGTCTATACTGTATATCTAAACATTCAAGGTGAGAGGTAAGGACAAAGAAAATATCTGTAAGGTTTAATAATAATTTCTGTTCTAGAGCATGATGTTTCTTAACAACATAACTAAAGAATTCCAAACTGGGAAAATCTATTATTTCTTAATAAACCATAAACAATATGCAGCATTTATTTTATTTACTTTGTAAACAATAGCAATCAAAACTTACCTACACAGCTACATGAAGGAAAATCATACTGAGTTTTGATAGGTGTATCCAGCAAATTTTTTAAAGGTGTATCTAGTAACGAAGAAGGTGATTCTAAGAAATTATTCAGGGCTGTTCCAGCATTTCTTTTGGTTGGTGTTTTTTCATTAGAGTGAATGTCTTGTTGTTCTAAAGAGATGGCATGGCTGTTGAAATCTGCACCATTAAAATTCCTTGTTAGGATAGTAACGGGTCCCGCAGCCTCAATTTTGACATGTTTGGGTGATTTGATAGTAAGTGACTTGTGATTAAAGGGTGTTTTGACCTGAAACTGTTTCAACTGCTGTTCCATGGTTTCAATGATGCTCTTTTGCTGCATGTTCTCACAACCAAAGTGCTGAACCTCTTGTTTAATTGCTTTCTTCCATAGTTTGTTTTCTAACTGTCCAATTGGTGGAGGAAGGCAAGCGTTCACCTTTGAGCCAGCTTCAGTTTTGATAGATTTGAAACCCATAGCTTGACATGACTCAGATTTATTTTGGTTAGCTTGTTTATTCAAAATATGCCATCTAATAGCAGCATGCTTTTGAAAATCTTTGTGAGGTTGTGAGGGAAGACAGTGGCTGTGGCTCTGATCTATTGCATGGGATGCTGCTTGCTGATTGTAGGGTGAGTAACTTTGCTGAGTCTGACTAGCTTGTGAGTTATTCATATTGGTAGTCACGTTAGAATATTCCTGTGTTTTCTGGAAGGGCAGCTGTAGAAATGAAGTTGGTGGAGATGGAGGGTTTTGTTCCTGAAAGTTCTGGGACAGATCTTGTTTAGGAGTTATGCTATTTGGATAATATTGCATGTGCTGCAAGTTGCGAGATAGATTTTTAGTTAAGAGGTCTGTGTTTGTGGGATCTTCCTTTTTCTCAGAAACCAAGTGCATGTTGCTTGAGCAGGAATGCTTCATGACATTATTTGTCTGATTATAATGGGAGTTTTTGTTGGCTGTATTTGAAATATGGTCTACTCTGGTCTGGAGAATTTGCACTGGGAACTCAACTGATTTGAAGTAATTATTTGCTACTTCAAAGCACTCTTCTAATTTAAGCCGATTTAAGGATGTTCCTTCCCCTTGCTGTTCTTGGCTGTTGCTTGACCGGGGAGAGATTTGGGGCAATTTTGTGGTTTTCATTTGTTGTGTAGAGTTCATTGTTACTTGTGAATGCTGTGGTGGTTGTACTGGCTGAGTCTGGAGCATTAGAGGCAAAATTTGTGAATGTATGAATTGGTCCTCCTCAAATGGAAGATCTAAGTGCTGTGGCTTTAACTGTGCCTCCAAAGTCTGTTCAAGGTGGAGTTCAGATTGTGGTTGAAGGTTAAAGTGCCTTGAATTTTGCTGCTGATCATTCATCTTTTTGGATTGTGGTGAGTGCTTTTGGAATGGAATTTGCAAAGTCAAATGATGAGGCGGTTGTGTTCCTTCACTTTTGAATAGTGATGGTATTTGCTCACCCTGTATAATGTTCTGGTAGCAAGAGTGCCCTATGATTCCTTTTGATTCATTGGAACCTCGAATATATTGTTTTGGATGTGTCTGCTCAGGTGAATTTGCTTGGAGTTGAAGCATGGTCTTTAAAAGTGTTTCATTTGATTTTGGGGAAGAATCACTGGGGTGAAAGGGAGGGGAAGTCATTCTCATCCAAGAAGCTTGTGAAGGGGTTTGTGACTGCTTTAAGTGATTTTTCACTAGATCTTTTTCATTATCAAGAGTAGTCTGCTGATTAATCTGGCTCAGAAGTTGTGGAAAATGTTGCAATTCTTTACTGGTTCTTAATCTTTGTGAATCCTGAATTTTAGACTCCAGTTTGGACTGAATTTCACTATGATTTTGCTGCTTTATTCCTAATACCACTGTACTGAGACCCACATCTGTTTCACATCCAGTTGCTTGTAAAACCTGAATCTTGTATTGATGACCCTGTTGAGAACTGAGAATTTGTTGGCAAAAGCCAGAATTTTTTTTTACATGTTCTCCCTGATGATGTGGTTGCCCTCTGTTATTTTCTTCCATCACATTGAAAATATTTCTAGGATCTTCTGAAGCCTCAACAGAGAGCACACTGTTTATTTCCTGCCCAGGAGAAGGTGGTGCAATAGGGGGTTGATTAAAAGAATCAAGCTGTTGTTGGAAACAAACACCAATTTCTTCTCTTCGTTGTGACAAAATCTCTGAGCTACTATCATGAGTCTTCAGATTGTTGTTAGGATTGAATGAGAAATCCTGACTGGGGACCTGCCCTGTATTTTCTGAAACTTCATGGTGGTTTGTAGGTGGCTGGTAAGTATTTTCTGACTTTTGCTGCTCTGAGCTCATTACTTCTGGATGATGAAAATTGGAGCTTGCTTGTAAAGTGGACCCTTTACTGGAGTTTTCTATATTGTGGACTTCAGTAGCTACAGAAGCTAGCACCTGAGGCAGCTCAGAGTTTGAGGTTTGAGTGGAACTTATCTGCCCTGAGGTATGCAGTAAATGTGATGTGCCACATGTCAACACATTAATAGCCCGAGAGTTTATGGCATTTGTAAAAGATGTAGTTGTCTGCGTTCCACTGAAAACATGTTCTGGATTATACTGAGACAATGTTTTTTCCAGGAATTTACCATGCATGTTTCCCACAGAAGAGGCAGAAACTATAGCACCATTAGGCATTGGAGCTGCCTTGTTCTTATATGCCATGTCAATGTCCCCATTGTGGCAGTTGCTGTTTTCATCTCCTTGTTCATTCTGAAACTGGGGAGCTGGAGGAGATTCTGAAGCACCAGAGTTGCATCTTAAAGACTGTATAAGAACTGAAGCTGTACTTTGTTCTGTTCCAAAACCTATAACATTCTTCTCACTGTATGAATTAGAAGCACCTGCTTGATTGCTGATGGGGAATGAGCAATCTTGCCGTCTCCTTGCTTCTTCATCTTGTTTAAGCTTCTTGTTCAGGTGAAGTCCATACAAAGAAGGCTCACTAAAAGTGCGTTTTATCCCACCATTTTGCAAATACCTGCTGCAATGTTTCTTTTGCTGAAGAAGGTCAGGGCTTATTCGACTACTCTCATTCCTTTTTGCAGAATGCTTCATTCCATAGTTGGCCTTCCTGTGCAGCCACATAGGGTTACCATTCAGTTCATTATAGATCTTTCCCACTGATTTGTTTCTATTATGCAGCTTTACTGACAAAGGCTCTGCTTGGCAAACACAAGAAGGATGTGGAATTAAAAAAGGATTTAGACTATTGCCTTCATCATGATTAGTTCTATCCTGTTCCATCTGGCTTACTCTAGGGCCATCCACAAGGTTATCCTCTTACTGGATCTGGAAAGAAATGGGAGATAGAGAGAAAGCCATATTTAATTGGCTATCATCATATTACTTTATCACATCTATAGAACATACAAACATGCATTGCTCCAAATAGCTATCTATTGTATATATGATTTTCAGGTTCTCTGCTTTGTGTATCAAAAATTGCTTCACAAATTATATTAGAGGGATAGATAACTCATGAGCCTTGGAGGTACCCATGATTGTTCCTCTGCAATTTGATAATTAAGATTATATGAATAAGTAACAAGAAAAATTGAGACTCCACTATTTTTTTAAGATAATGGTTTGATTTTATAATCTATCCGCACACACATCTGAGGAAATTAGGCCCATATGTTTAAAAGTACAGCTAATGCTAAAGCACAGAAAGCTTTGTGTGTACATGGTAGATTTCTGCTCCATAGGTAAAAAATTATATAACTCTTATTTTCCACTATAGATATCACAGGAAATGGAATGAAAAGGCTATTATTTGCTTATGAACCATAACATACTAATGAAAACTTGAAATTATGCTTATAAAGAAGAGAGAACAATAATTTTTTCAGTAATAAATAAATAAAGCAAGAATTCACTGTATATTTAACATACACTCACCTCAGATTTTATTAATAATGTGATTTTATTGAATTTCATTATAATGTAAAAATATAGAAGAAGCAAAAGTTAGAACAGAAAAAAGGAAGGGGGAAACAGAGAAAAGATAAAGACATCAATTATTTTGTGTGCAGTATATTACATAATAATAGATCATTCTTTTAGTTTACATTTCACAATATTCCAAGCCATTTCTATAATTACAAAATCATTCTACTCATCAAAACAAATAAAAATGCTTCATTTTTTTAATTTTTAGCAAAAAACTCTACTTGTTTCCAAGAGAAACAAAGCTAGATAATTTTTTAAATTTAAATCAGTCAATTTCACCATCTTTGCTAACTGTATCACCTTTACTATCCACACTTTCACTGTGGAAATTATAGCAACTTTCAGGCATCTTCATTTTAAAATACTTATACAGTGTATCGAGTACTTATTCAATCTTTTTTTAAAAAATTCTATAAAATCTCTGGTTTATGTTTCCATATTCAAACAATATCTCTGAACAATCCAAGTAGAGGATTTGGTAAGGAGGAAAGTAATTCTTGAGATAAGAGATTACTTTTGAGAAGGAGATATCATTCTCAGTATTGAAATTAATACACAATTACTTAAAAATCTGATTAAATAAAAATACTTGCTTTTTCTAATCAAGAAGAATCACCAGACAGTTAATAAAAAGTAAAGGTTCCCCTTGCACATATGTGCTAATCATTTCCAGCTCTAGGGGACGGTGCTCATCTCCGTTACAAAGTGGAAGAACCAGAGCTGTCCAAAGACATCTCTGTGGTCATCTGGCTGGCATTACAAAATGCTGAAGGCACACAGAACACTTACCTTCCCACCAAAGTTGTCCCTGTTTTTCTACTTGCATTTTTACATGCTTTCAAACTGCTAGGTTGGCAGAAGTTGGGGCAAGTAATGGGAGCTCACGCGCTGCTAGGGATTTGAACTGCCAACCTTTTTGATTGACAAGCTCAGCGTCTTAGCCACTGAGCCTCTCAAATAGGTTTCCCATCATGATCAACAAAAATGACTTGTTTTTCTTCTGGGTTTTCAGAAGAAGAACCTATATCTGTTACATAGACAATGTAACAGCAAAAAGGCAGATGCATATTCCACAAGTTCAGGCTGAAGATAACCTTCATGAGAAGGTCCCGAATTTGACAAGGTAGGAATCAATCAGGACCTTGGACAGAGTATTGTGGAAAAACTGCCAGGAAAGGACAAAGGTCTTTTGCATTTTACAAACTAGCTGGGTTCACTCACTTGTGCTTTTGGTGACAAAGAGTGGCAGCTGTGCTTTGTATCCATGGGCTCCAACAGTTTAGCAGAAGTAAACGTTAGCAATCCATGGAATATGATTTTTCAACATATTCTGTTCCAAAAAGATATTAATTTGGAGAGTGGGCAAGGTGTAGAGATCTCCTGCCATGCAATTTGAAATCAAGAATATTCTTTTGGTATCTTGTAGCAGTGGTGTGAATAATTTTCTCAGAATATTAAGATGTTGGAGAAATATCATTTGTAAGAGGGGGGGGGAGAGGGAGAGAGAGATCAGGAAGCAGGAGTGCTATCTGTTCCATGAACCACCTCTGTGTTAGGAGAGAATATTTTATAAATTTATACACTGCTTATCTCACCATCAAGAGTGATATTGGGCAGCTATTCCTCTTGGTTGGCCCCATTATTTTGAAGGGTGTGGTTGCAGATCTTTTTTCTAGAAATGAAAATCCTAGATCCTCCTTAAAATGTTCTTTTCCTTTTCCATGTTCTTTATCCCCTCAAGCAAAATACATGGGTAGAAAGCAGTGGACCAATTATATCTTGATCCATTTCAGTTTAATTTTTTTTCTGGCTCAGTGTGTTTATGTTTCTCATAGATGAGGGGAAAAGCTTACAGAAGTGAACTGAGTAATTAACTAGCAGGTGGGATTTAACTTCTCTGCCAATATCTCAGTTCCAATCAGCAGTCCTTGGAAAGAAGAAAGGCAGTTGTAAACTTTTAAACAGGAAAGTAAATCCAAACAAGACTATGCGATCATATGACCTGGGACACTGCAACCATTGTAAATATTAATCAGTTTCCAAGCATAAAGATTTTGATGATACAACTGTGAGGATGCTGCAATGCTTGTAAGTGTAAAAAATGGTCATAAGTCACTTTTTTTCAGGGCCATTGTTATCTTTGAACAATCACTAAATGAACTATTGTAAGTCGATGACAACTGTACTAATAAAATATTTAAGTAGTAATGTTTATTTTTTATTGCAAACTCTAAAGAATTCCTAAAGAAAAACCTTAATGAATATTATAGCACTTGATTTTGAAAACTAGAGTTTAATCCTTTTCCTTTAGGAAGATTCTGGAATTACTGAAAATAAAAGTGTTAAGGAGGGAAACTGGCTAGGATGAATTCTAAAAGTAAAACAACAAAAAATCCCTACCTCTTTCTTTTTATTTTTCTTTTAGTGTTTGATTAGCTTTGCAAAACTATGGTATTCCATTCCTATGTAATGACTGCTTTGCAAGAAGAGAATTAGGTGGGAGAATGCCCCATTAACATTCTCAAAAGAAATAATAGCATTGACCGAAGGCCAAAAAGAAAAATGGGCAACAATCAGGGGGAAAAAAATCCTAATTCTCCTTCCTCCGTAAATATGATAATATACATTTATCTGTACAAATCAGGGAACGGTATATGATAGAGTTGAAGACAGTGCTGAATAATGAGGCCACAAATAATCCATATTGCATTGTGGTTCTTTTTTTTAAATTGAGTAAATTGTATCTTTTCTAAGCTAGCTGTCTACTATTATGGTTAACTTTCCACTCTGTTCAATAATTGTACTTGAGCTGAGACACTTAGCCACTTTACTATGGCTTTTCCTCCCCCCTCCCAGCCATTATGTATTAGAAATTCAAGGCACATCAGTAGCATCTGCAAAACAATTATTGCATCTAGGACCAACTCTGCAGTCTAATCCATCATAATTATGACTGGCCTCCTAGAAGATGTCATGATGCATGACTTAGAACAGCACATTAGTATGCAAATGACCGAGAATCTTATTTATCCAATATGCATCTTAAGAAATCTACTCCCACCAACTGATGCTCTGAGACATGAGGAAAAGCTGGTACAATATTTTTCATATGAGACACAAACTGTAAATACCAAGAGAGGCACAAAATAATCCTTTCATCCACCTTCCCTCACTCTTAAAAATATGTCCTTTTACATCCTGTAACAGGTTGGACATTAGCAAATATGCCAAGACCTCATACAAAAAGGTGAGCCGTGTATTGTGGTTATCATTGTTTCATCTGACTTTCAGAAAAGTTTTTATTTGAGGAGGTCACCAGTTTTTTCTGCTGCAAAACCAAATTACATAGTAGATGTGATCATAACAAATTTTCTATTTATTGCTCTTTTTTCTCTTCTTTTGTATTTTCAAATAGTTATATTGACATTAGGTTAGGACATGGCTGTCAAATTCACAGCCCACGGGCTGGATGCTGCCCAGTTAGCGAAGGGGGAAAAGTCATGATACGTCATATGAATATGCCTTGGTGATGCAAGCTTTACACCCCTGGGTTAGGGTGATGAGAAAGACCAAGTCTTGTCATTGAAGTAGAGTTGCACACAGATAACACCAAATAAGAACATTCTTAGATCAGACCAAAATCTTCTCTCGTACACACTCACTTAGTACTCAAACATTTCCTTTGAGATGCTTTCATCTGTCTTACTTACAAATTATTTAGTTTGTATGAAGAATTTTTTAAAGAAGTGTGTTTTCACTTATGATCCAGATAATATTATTTATATATTTTTCATAATTCTGATGCTCTTCATTTTTCTTTAATACAGTTGTTATTTCTTATTTTGTTTACAAACTTCTAAAAATTATTCACATTATCATCCATGAATCTTAGGTACAGATACCCTGGAGAACTTTTTCTTCTTTCAGGATTTGTAAAAATTTTATTTTACTAAGAACTCAAAAGCTACCATTTTCCATCTTAACCAATGTGCCTGGAATTTCAGCTCCAATCTGATATCAGTATCATGGTCCATAATTTAATTCATTCATACCAATCAATACCATGCCTAGCAACACAACCACAGGATTAGTGTATATAATTTTCTTGAAATATTATATTCAAATATTTCTCATTTTCCTTCTAGTTCTTATATCACTCATTTCTAAAAAGGATTAGAGAACATGAAAAATAATATAAATGTTACTAAAACAATGAAGCTTGGTAATTCAGAAATCTGTCAAATCTGGACAGAAAATAGATTATAAACCAGAATTATTTTTACTTGGAATTATGACAGAAAGATATGATAAAGAGGAGATTTATCTAATAGTACACATTATCACAACAGCAAGAATGACTTTTGCCCAAAAATGGAAAAATAGATAAATTCCCGATGAAGGTGAGGTAATAAAGAAGATATTGATATGTGCTGAAATGGATAGACTGACTCTGGAATTAAAAAATAAGGATGAGACAGAATTCCAAAAGATATGGAATAAATTTTATCAATGGGAAAAGAAAGGAAGGACCCAGAATAAAAAATAAACAGGATTTGTAGAAGGGATAATTACAGATAAAAATTAACTGTATAAAACTAACTGTATATAAAATATGTATTGTGTATTATAACATATATGACAAAAAGGAATATGTCCAATGTTTCAATAATTTAATAAAATATGTTTAAAAAGAAAAAGAAATCTGTCATGCCATGGAAAGAAAAATAAACTGATTTGATTAAGACCAAAAAGCATGTTTTTGCAATAGTATTCATGTGCTGAAAATGAGCTACTTTTTTAAAAAGGGGAGGTTGACTTTCTCTTCAACAGTGAAGCAACCCCGGTTGCACACAATTATTTTTTAAAGGTGGTTGGAGGTTTACAGTAGCAATTCTGAATGAAGGTTTTATAGAATAATTAGTGGATACAAACTCCTGATTTTTAAAAAAACAAAGTCACTCAACAGCTACTTCAAAATGGTATGAAAAACAAAGCTGGGTTTTCAGAGGAAGAAATGGTAGATTGAAAACAGTTCCACAAAAGAAGTAGATTGGTTCTTTGTAATTTGCCTCCAGACAAGGAGAAGGCTTAACACTGCCCATAAGTACTCCAGAAAGTTGCTCCTTGCAACAAGATAAGGGAATAGCCATCTTGCTCAAACCATATTTGGTGTCTTTGAGATGTTCACATACATCCTTTTCTAATCATTTTCAGAAACTCTTAACTGCTGGACTTCCGGTGGCGCTTCCGTCGATGACAGATCAGAGACTGTGATTGTGCGTGGTTTTGATCTGTGTTTACCATGTTGGAAGGGTCCCAATTGGACCAGAGTCATCTGACCCACCTTGGAAGGTGGGGGAAGAGGGGGAGATGGCCAGTTGGGTTGAGGGGAGCCGCATCTCCCCTCCCTAGCTAGAGATTACTCCCTTGGAAGACAGGGAGAAACGGCAGTCTAAAATGGCTGCCCTGAAGACAGAAGGCTGCCAGGACCCTAAGTTTGCGCTGGAGCAGTGAAGTGATGAGTGACATGTAAACAGATAAAATAACTGAATTTTTTCTTAACAAACCTGTAGAAAGAAAGTGCACTCATGTAAGAATATCACAGCGGTGAACAGAAAATAAGAGGAAAATACAAGGTAAACACGATTGGAGTACAAAAAGTTACAACGAAATTAGAGACTAAATTTTGAATAATATAAATTGGCATTAATTAGGCATTGGATAAAATACTGGACTTGCCTGGAATTGATTATTATTAAGAAAATTAACTCTGGAAATGGTTGGAAATTAATGTTTAACATAATTAAAAGAGAAAAGAAAAGAACTTTGAAAAGTGGAAAGTGATACAGAGCACCATCTAACAGTCAAAGACTTTTTTTCTTACAAAATCTTATGGAAATTTCCTGGACTTATAACTATTATGAAACAAAAAATAAATAAAATAAGAACCCCAGAAATTTAAAAAAAAAGAAAAAGAGGAAAAAACTCAACTAAGGATAGACAAATGAAATTCCTGGGACTGTTGGGTGTTAATTTTGAAAGAGACGGAAGGATTAACAAGAGAAACAAAGATAAAAGGAGATTTTTGGCAAGGATTGCAATAAAAGACTTTGAATATTAATAACTTAACTAGTTATAAAAAATGGAAGACATAAGAAAATACTTTAATTGGAATTGCAAACTGTAAGAGGAATGCTGAAAGAAAGAAGGGAATTATTGGAAACATTGGAAAAGAAAATAATGGCAATGGCAGAAGAACAAAGAAATTCCAGTGAGGCGAAGTTAAAGGAAGAAGAAAGAGGCTCAAGATAGACATGGAGAACAAGAAACACTGCCAAAAGACACTAAAGGAATTAAAACTATGACATTGATGACAGAGTCAATAAATAAAAGAGAAAATGCTCCCAGGATTAAACAAAAGAAAAAGAAATTATATAAGAAGAAACTTCAAAAAAGAGAACAGGAAAGCTGGGGGGGGGGGAGAGAAGATGGGAGAAATGCTAGAAGGAAAGAAGAAAGATCAGGGAAATTTGGAAAAGGGAAAGTTGGCTAAAATTAAAAGAAATAATAAAGCCAAAAAATTCAGAGGTAACGATTAGGGATTCTGTAAGGGGGATACCACACGGAATATATATTGGTATTTAGTTTACAACTTGTTGGGAAATACTTTAGGAATGTATAATTATATATATATATGAATATGAACCGTGTATAAAATGTGTTGTTATGAATCCTTTTCTTTTTTTGAGGATTAAAACAAGGGAATGGAAATGAATTAAAAATATGATTATTAATGATTATAAAGAGAAGGTAAAATGAGAGATATTAATAAGTTATTGTAGTGATTTACTGGAGGGGATGTATACAGTTATCTATATATACAGTTGATTATTTAATGGACATTAGAATTGTATAACAAGAATATTTTATTATGATTATAGTAGGGGAATGGAAAATACCATGTGGATCCTAAAGCCCATGTCACACTGAACCAACGGATGCAAAGAGGATGTAAAACAGACAAAAAACCTTGCCATCCGTTCGAAAACGCGATGTACTCACTGCCTCTGTTTTGCTTCCTCTCTAACCGTCCAGCATCCGTTTATTGACGTTTCATCTGCTCAGAAAGTTTTGGGCTGCCTAAAACTTTTGCGCGGAAAATGTATCCAGTTCATCCGTTCTGCATCCGCTATGCATCCGCTATGCATCCGCTACGCATCCGTTATGCATCCACTATATCCGCTAGGCATCTGCTACACATCCGCGCAACTCCATCCACCCAGACGTGGGGAGGAAGCGGAACGGATGCAGAACGGATGCCTAGCGGATGCAGCATGGAAACAAAGCGTTTAAAATGGAAAAAACGTTCACAGAGGGGACCTATCTCGGATATTAAGGATGTCTAGAGGATGCCTACAGGATGCCTAGAGGATGCCTAGCGGAAAACCTATACTGTCCATAAAAAGGGGGAGCAACTCGCCTGCATCTCACTTTCAGAACAGCAGCCCAGCGGTGCAGACCTCTGCAGCCTTCATCTGCCTCCAGCATCCAGCCATGTCCACCGTGGATTGTAACAAAGTCCTTTCGGCAGCCACCATTGTTCTGCAACAGTGTGAAGCCATCTGCAGGCTCTGTGAACACTACTGCGAGAAGAAAAGGAGCCACCCAAAAAGAGTCTGGATACGAAGATGGTTCGCCAGAAGAGCAGAGGACGGACTGTACAGCAAGCTGATGGTGGAGCTCAGGAACGAAGACACTCGGGCGTTCCAGAACTTCATGAGGATGCCTCCAGCCATGTTTGACGAAGTTGTACAGCGCCTGACACCCAGGTTGACCAAGGCAAACACCAGCTTCCGGCCCAGCCTGGAACCTGGGCTCAAGGTGGCACTCACTCTGCGCCACCTGGACTCAGGGACCTCCTACAGGAGCATGCAGTACAGCTGGAGGGTGCCATCCAACACCATCAGCATTGTGGTCAGAGAAGTGGTGCAGGCCATCATCAAAGAATACAAGGAGGAGCTCCTCCAGTACCCCTCCACTGAAGAAGGATGGAAGAAATTTGCAGAGCAGTGGTATCAGAAGTGGAACTTCCCCCACACCGTTGGAGCCATAGATGGCAAGCACGTGGCCTGCAAATCTCCAGCCAAGTCGGGGTCCGCTTATTTCAACTCCAAGGGCTTCTTCAGCATCATCTTCTTCGCCATGGTCGATGCTGACTACAAGTTCATGTACATCGATGCTTCAGGCAACGGCTCATCTTCAGATTCCCAGGTATACAATGCCAGTCACCTCAAGGAGGAGCTGGAACGCAACCTCATGGTGGGCTTCCCAGATCCAGAATCCCTGCCCAACGACACACAAGATGTGCCCTACTTCATCGTGGGGGATGACGCCTTCTCCCTCACAATCTACCTCATGAAGCCCTACACCTCCAGACTCCTCACCCGTGAAGAGAGGATCTTCAACTACAGGCTGTCCAGGGCAAGACGGGTGGTGGAGAACGCCTTTGGCATCCTGGCCAACAGGTTCCAGGTACTTCTCACCACCATGCAGCATTGCCCAGAGACCGTGAGGAGGATCATGGAAGCTTGCTGCATCATGCACAATCTCATGTGCACCCGCTACCCAGTGTTGCAGAACAGGCTCGTGGACCTCCAGTAAGGCAATGGGGACATGGAGCCTGGGTAATGGAGGCAAGGGCGAAACCTGATCAACACTGAGGATGTGCAAGGCCCCAACAGAGCCTCACATGAAGCGAAGAAGCAGCGCAACCTCCTGAGACAATGGTGCAACTCCCCAGCTGGAGCAGTGGAGTGGCAAGACAGGATGGTAGATGCTTAATGGATGCTTCCTTCAGCCTGTCTCATCACACGGATGAGATTGGCCATGTATGTTTGGTTGGCCTACAATGAACAGGGCGTTTAATAAAGAGTTGTGTTTATGTTGACATGTGTGGATAATTATTACATTATTATTGATAATAAAGGACCGTAGATGTGGCACCTGGGAGGGTGGACCATACAGTCCCACTATGCTTGCACTGGAGGTTTATCTATCCCACTGCTATCCTAACACATCCCACAGCTATTACCCATCCCACAGGTATCCCAACCCATTCCTAAGCTATCCTTACCCATCCCACAAGCATGCAAAGGCTTAAACCATTTCTAAAAGTTTCCACCAAGACTTTATTAAAAAAAAGAAATGAAGCAAGTGTGTGAATCATAAATAGACTTTCTTAACAACAAGCTATAAGACAAAAATGAGTCTCTGGCACTCCTCTTGGTCGCTCAGTCTCAGGGGTGAAGGGTGCAGGTGCTGTGGAGGTGGCTGGTGCTGGTGTGCTTGTCATCAGCTCCTCCAGAAGCAGAAGCAGCAGAAGCCCCAGCCCCAGAAGAGTGAGCCCGTGCTGCAGAAGCCCAAGCAGAACCAGAGTGAGGGCCAGGGGGCGGGATGGTAGCCCTGTCTCTCTTGCCAGGGCTGGCAGCAGATGGCTGAGGCTTGCTGTGCTTCTGCATGGTTGTGGGGTTGCTGGCTGGCAGGGAGGCTGGCAGGCACCAAGGCTGGCAGGGAGGCAGGCACCAAGGCTGGCAGGAAGCCTGGCAGGCAGGCAGGCAGGCAGGCAGGCAGGCAGGCAGGCACCAAGGCTGGCAGGAAGGCTGGCACCAAGGCAGACACCAAGGCTGGCAGGGAGGCTGGCAGGCAGGCAGGCACCAAGGCTTTCAGGCAGACATGAACCAAGGCTGGCAGGAAGGCAGGCAGCAAGGCTGGCAGGCAGACTGGCTGGCAGCAAGGCTTGCAGGCAGGCTGGCAGCAAGGCTGGCAGGGAGGCTGGCAGCAAGGCTGGTAGCAAGGCTGGCAGCAAGGCTGGCAGGCAGACATGCAGGCAGGGCAGGCAAGGCAGTTGATGTGTCTGGCAGCAGGTCTTTCCTCTGAATGGCAACCTGCTTCCGAGCTGCTTCCGTTATATCCGCGGGGCTGACGCAATGCATCCTCCCTGCATGCGCAATTAACGCCAGGCATCCATTAGGCTTCCGCTGTGCATCCGCTGTGCATCTGCTGTGCATCCGCTCTGCATCCGCTTCATCCGCTCTGCATCCGCTCTGCATCCGCTGTATCCGTTCCGCGTCTGCTTCGCTGAGGCCCCCCGGAAGCCCTGCGGTTGCACCATCTGCTGCCATCAGCTTCCATCCGCCCTGCGTCCTCCCCGCGTCCGTGTTATCCGCTCCGATTATGCAAATTTTTGCCCCTTTTGAGAGCGGATAACAACGGATGGAACATTTTGCTCGTCCGCTGTGTCCTTTTTGCATCCATTGGGCAGTGTGACATGGGCTTAAATATATTGGTTTTACCATATTTTTACTCTTTTTAGATTGTTTATTATATATCAGCTTAGAGAAAACTCTAGGACAGTAATGATGTGTAATGTAAAATAAAATAAGTGGTAAGTTGAAAATAGAAATCATAGGGGATAAAGAATTGAAAACTTATGTATAGATGAAATGATATTGATATTGAATTAATGAACTAAAATATGAATTGCAAATTTATTTAAAGATGAGTAAAATGGATAATAATATGAGTTAATATTATATAAGATTAACAGAAATGAAAGTTTGACTGTACAAGTGTTATAATCTGGAAATAGGTTGGTCATGTGAAAAGATGTATAAAATTTAAAAAATAAAAAACTTTTTACAAAAAAAGAGAAACTGTTAACTGCTTTTCAGCTATTAGAAACCTTTGGATCAACAAGCGTGACAGCACCAGGTGAATTTTCTTCATTCCTTAGTGGTTTGAAACAAATTTTACTTATAAGTTTAAGAACTTTTTAAAAAATGGTTTTGAAATAAACAGAAAAAAGGTAATTAAAACTTTGATTTTTACAAATGGTCCAGATAGATTTGAGATAAAATTTGGAATAAATTATATAGAATGCTTCCCATGGGAAAATGCTTTTATTTTGAATTCTTTTTTTAAAAAAAAGATAAGACTTTACAAACTGTGGATGGTTGCTTGCTTACAGACATTTCATTATCCAACTAGTGCTTATGTGGGGGTTGGTTGCTGGAGAAGATGTGTTCTGATCTTTTTGTTTCCTTCTTAGCTTTTTCAAACAATCAAGTAGAAAATAATATCCTAATTAAGGAACTACCAAGGAGAAAACTATCTCCAGCAACACTAGCAGAACAAGCTACTTTATATAAACAGGAAGCAAAACCCACATTCACAAGCACCAATGACATTATCTAGTTGGGTAATAAAATGTCCGCTAACTAAGCTCAAAGAGCACCAGGGATTCAACAGATCAGTTCTGAGCTACATATATTCTCCAGCAATGAAACTTTAAAAAATGTACACTAGCGGGAACTAAAGATTAGAATTAAAGGAGAACAACACATTAACTCAATTTAAATTATAGAATGAATCAAATATTGTAACATTGAACATACTGAAGGGTATTTATGAACAATGGATTCAGAAGTTAATTTTAATAATGCCAATAGAGGCATATGCCTCTGTAAAGAAAATGCTAAACAAAATAATGTTAAACTAGGCATACAAAAGAAATTGATATCTTAATAATTAGAAGGGATATACAAACATAAACCTGTTTATGTTTGACCTGAATAATTTTATTATATTGGATTTACAAAAGAGGTTGCTAAAATTTTGAAGAATCTTATGAGAAAGGACAAAAGAAAGAAAGAAATGCAATCAGTTCTAAGGCATTATTTGAATGGACTAAAGATTAGGATTAATAGAAATCAAAGGAAGGAATATAAAGTTGTTTTATTTGATCAAGATTAAAATAGATATGTTGCTATTTTTGATAATCTTTAATGGATTTGGTTATGGATAAGAGAAGGGATATGGGGAGAAAAGATCATTTATTGCATTTTAAGAGGAGGTGCTAAATTATTAAAATTGTTTATGGTTGTGATGAAGTTGAAATTCATTTCTCTATATATTTCTTTTTCTTCACTAGATTTTGATTTTTGATTTTGTCCTTTTTTCTGCATCCACTACTTTTTATTCTTCTACTTTTTTTTAGTTTGTACTAGTTTTTACTGTTGTAATTGTAATATTTAATAAAATTTATTTATTTATTGAATTTATATTGCTGCCTATTCACCCATGGCAACTCATTATTATCATGTGGTAATGGTGACAAATTACTACCATGCAAACAATTAAGAAAGCCACTAATTTTTTCCTTAGTTAAAGGAAAATGTTGTTAAATAGACCAGCAGCTCTTTCCAGCCTGTTTTTTTTCCAGACATCTTGGACTTCAACTTCTTTAATGACTTACTTTTTTCATTTCTGGTATAAATAGCTTGTCTGAAACATTTATAAAATATTGACCAGGAAAGACCTGATCTTCTTACCTGCATGCCCTTCATCCTGGAAATCTTCTATCAGACCTAACATATCTGGAAATCATCTGACTGAGGAAAATTAGAGCATTCTTTATATCTGGAATCCATAGATCACTTCCAGAGTTAGATAGAAAGTTACATATATTACTTCTATGGAAATATAGTTACATACTTATATAGATAAGAGATAGGAGATTAAAATTAAGATTTAAGATTCCCGAAAAGGAGGCATGTATGGTAGAACTTAATCTATTAAGTCTGTTCATTAAAATGTCTTATAATAGGTTACTGCTTATGAGGGATGCTATCTCTGGAGGAAGAGGTGGTATAATGGACTAAAGTGAAGTGGCAGTTTTCCAAAAAGAGGGAGCAAGGAAGGGTACGAGGCAAGAGTCAATATAGTCTGCAGCTGGATAGGAGACAGAGGAGAAGACCTCTGAAGGACCATGCAGCAGAGCTTCTGGGACATCCCCTAACTCCTTCTGGAACCTGTGTGGATCCATCAGTCACTGAGGGAGGTGTATTCCAATAGGTCCAGTCTTCCTGAGGAAGAATGCAGTATTGGAAAATCTCAGGTACACCAGAACATGGTCTGACCATGACAGAGGGGTTAATATAGATCCCCCATGAGTTCACATTGCCACTGCTCCAATAAGAACATCATATCCAGAAGTATGTTCACTATACTGCATTGGGGGATGGTTGATCTTGGATAAGCTCATATTCTGAAGTCGCTTCTGAGGCCAATCCCAGGGATGGCAAATTGAAGACCATAAACCTGGGTAACTTGACTGCCAATCCTGAGATGGCCTCCAGCAGCTCAGTCAGGGAGATTGTTACACAGCAGGGACAGCAACAGCAGTAAGACTCCCAACTGATCCTGTGAGCCCAACTTCAGGAACAGTGTCCTACAACCAGAAATGTGAGGAGTGTGGCCTCTGAAGGCCAAAAGAGATTCCCAAATGTCAACTGCTACTCTCCTTCTCTTGCCATGAGGCCTTGGCTAGTGACAAACCTTAAACCCAGTTGGACACATCTCCAAGAGGAGAACATCCCTTCTGGTTTCAACCAAGTCTTTTTTTCTCCCCAGTAAGGTCACAAATGAGTATGTTACTAGCTTAAATAAATGGCTCACATTCATTTGTCAAGTATTAGATCTTTTAAATTAGTTATTGCTATTCCCAACAATTCCCAATGAGATTAGCAGAGATTGTAGTCTAAATCAGTGGTCTCCAACTTTTACAGCTTTAAGACTTGTGGATTTCAGCTCCTAGAATTCCTCAGCCAGCTTTGCCAAGTCTTTAACCAGTCTTAAAATTGCCAATTTTAAGATCCCTGGTTTAAATATCACAGTATTTCTAACCACTAGCTTAATATTTTTGGTATTTTTCCTCTGTTTAATGAATTCATGTGATTCTCTTATTCCAATAGATTTTCTTATTTGATTGGGCAGGATCTTTTATCTTACAAACTATTTGACATGCCTCAATTCATTTTCAATTTTCAGAAGGCATCGATGGTAGCTGGCTTTTATTTCTTTATTTTTCTTTCTTGGGTTAACAAAGTGCCTATTGATCTGCTACCAGGAAATTTTATTTGGGACTCTCCCTTTGACTGTCCCACAAACGTCCTCTTGCTCATTTACTGAAAGTGAATCTAGTTTCACTTCTACAATGAACTTCTACAGCCTCTTTTTTACTCAGCAGGAAACTGTCAGTCACCAAAAATGGATTATCATTGTCTGTCAGTTCCATCTACACCTGTATCTTGATGTAGATGCTTGGGCTCATTGCACTAAATTTAACACTCCTAACTGACTCCTTTTTGGTGTTCCCAAAAGATATTGATCCTCCCATTGATCCAGTCAAGTGCTGTAGAAGAAAGTCTAAAACACATGCGCATGCACACACACACACACACACACACACACACACACACACACACACACAC
>BLBF01000026.1:20195363-20235139 GCA_015471245.1 Laticauda colubrina
CACACACACACACACACACACACACACACACACACACACACACACACAGGTGTACTTCTAATTATATCCTGCATTCTTTTCCTGTTCTATCTAATCTTCTCTAAGAAATCTCAAATCTTCTGAACAAACAGACCTAACAGAAAATCTATTCCATCAGAACATGTACTCTATGCACACACTCACACACACACAGACAGACAGGCTTCAATTGGATCTCTTAAAAAAATATCGATTAAAGTGCTTAAGCCTTAATTTTTTTTCTCCATTAGACAGTTAAATAGTAAGAAACTGACTTTCAAAACTGACTTTAAATCTTCAATACTCATAGATTTTATAATCTATGTAAATTATAGATTATAATATAATTTAAATTTATAATATAAATGGACTTCAAACATTTCAGTTACTGGTTCCCTGTCTAGTTGCTGGGTGGGTGTGGCCATGGTGGGCATGGCCTAGTCAGCCTCTTGCACCATGTTGAAGGGGGCACAGCATTTTCATCCTCCCTGGGCTCTGGAGGCTTTCCTCAAGCCTCCAGGAAGGCGAAAACGGCCCCATTTCTGACCTTCCAGAACTTTGGGGAAGCCTGTTTTTCACCCTCCTCAGGCTCCAGAGGCTTTCCTCAAGCCCCCAGGAGGGCAAAAGTGGCCTCCCCTGGGCTCCAGAGGCTCCCTGAAGGTTGGAAACAGGTCTGTTTCTGGCCTTCTGGAGTCTCCAGCAGGCCCATTTTTTCCTTCCCAGGACCCGCACGGGCCCTGTACTTAACTGGCATCCAAAATGGACTGTGTGAGGACTCCTGGGAGGAGTGGCGAGCGGTGGGCAGGGCCAGATAGTGGTGGGATTTACCGGTTCACCAAACTGCGCAGAATCTTAGTTAGAGGAACGCCCGAACTGGTGCGAACCTGTAGCAGCCCACCCCTGGATTTTATCTCGATGCTTAATTGACCACACATAAACACACATACATACACACACCATTTTTCATATAAGCCTTTAAAAAGGGATAGTCGCATGAACTTAATAACAGATGTATATGAAATCTCCACAACATGATTATTGCTAATTTTCAATTGCCCATTTAAATGGTTTGAATGTCAATGCAAAATATTCCAAAAGACAATTTCCAAACATTTCCAAACATTTACTTAATGAAATATTTTTAAAGTAAACAGTACTGGTGCTTTTTTATTTCAACTGAATACTTTTACATCCATTATACATAGCTGACCAGCTCAACTTTTTGGAAGTCCAAGATATATGCTTGCTTATATTCAATTTTAACTTCCCTTAAAACAAAAGTATCCAGCTTTACCTAATCAGATTTGCCACATATTTCTGTTGCTTCCAGTTCCTTGATTAAGTTTTCCCTATTGAGTAGCATTCAATTAAAAGTAATTAATCTTCTTGTAATTTCTCCAACCTCTGAAGGAAAAGTTTTTTGTAAGACAACTTCATTCAGCAAAGTTCATTTTCCAACCAATCTCTGAATAATTGAAGTCCTCTAATATTAATTTTTCATACTTCTTTGAAAAAAAATGCAATTTCTTTTCGAAGGCATCACTCACATTTCTCCTTCATTGGGGGGCAGCCACTATTAATGATATTTGTATTTGTTCCAACAATACTTCATGTATTCATTCCTCCTCTTATTTTAATCTAGATGTGTCACGCAATAGAATCACAGGGTTAAAATAGAACATCAGTGCAAAACTTACTCAATTCAAAGATCAAAATTAGAGGATCCTTAACAAATGACTTTTTTTTAATAACATGGTTTCGGATTTCCAGATTAGCCTATAGCACTAACCAGGCATGAATCTGTTTCAGTAACAGCAAAATTATTGTATTTTGGAGCTCAAGATCACTCCTGGCCTAACTTTAATGTTTCATATAATGCTCCAAATTATTGGCAGCCAAATATATTCACAAAACAAACCAACTTGCTTATGTAAATTACAATGTCCAATTTTGTCCATATATCTTCTCCCCCACTGAAAATAAAACTCTTTATATATTTGCTACAGACAAGAAGTACATAGTTATAATTATTTTAATAAAGAAAGAATAATGTTTATTTGGAAAACAAGCCAATATAATGGAAGAAGAGAAGAGACATAGGAAAGCTTTTATAATCTGTAGCAATAAGAAACAAAACTAGAAAACAGCCCAGAGTTACTTTACAGAGTGAGGTGGGCAGCACATCAAAACAAATAAATGAACAAACAAATAAATAAACACTTCAGAAATTTCAGCTGTTCTACTTACTGTTACCAATGAAGACATATTATATTATGTTGTGCTCCATCATTCTCCAAATGTTTGATCTAGTATAATCACATTTAGAGTTTTGAGAACTTATTCTAGGCATTTTTGCAACTTGAATGTAGGGATGGAAGCTGTCCCCTTTCCCAAAATAAATCCATGAGGGATAAAGGCATCAATGTTCAAAATTGTACTTATCATTTCTCCCTACTCCTATAGAATTCAGTTCCAAAATGATATTTTTCTTTACAGTCTTATCAACATTTTTAATTAAAATGTTTATTTAAATGTAAACGGTCAGGTAGGATAGAAGGTATTTGGAAATTGTTCAGTCCATCAACATTTAGTGCTCCTGAGCACACTAGCAACTTCAGACTTAAATGGATAATGGAAATTTACCTTGCAATGGATCATATTGATTACAATTCCCTTGAATATTCCTTGACAAATGGAAAAAGACAGAA
The DNA here is from genome assembly GCA_015471245.1 of Laticauda colubrina. Classification (NCBI taxonomy): domain Eukaryota; kingdom Metazoa; phylum Chordata; class Lepidosauria; order Squamata; family Elapidae; genus Laticauda; species Laticauda colubrina. The sequence goes on from BLBF01000026.1 coordinate 20,198,090, forward strand.
AAATAAAGTAGAATAAACATTTAAAAAAAATTCTCCCTTGGAATTCAGAAGTATTTACAAACCCTTACAAAGAATTTTGTTGATATTTCAGCATGATGAATTGTTCAGTTTTACACCAATTTAAATTGATTTATGTAGTGTTATCTATTCACTCCCACTCTTTTTCACATGTGGACCATAGCTGCAAATTTTGCTTATAAAATAACTGGAATTTGCAATGCTCAAGTGCAGAAAATTAAATAGATCCTCCATTAAAAGAATCTTCCAATATTTGACAGCAGAACTGAAACTCTCAGGGAGAACTACATTGACTGAGACTGTATGTAAATACCATTCACTAAATTATGAAAAAGAATCTTCCAGCCATAGTTTCCATATTTCTGGCGGTTAGCCAGCAATGTATATATGTCACTGAATAGAAAGAATTGTTTTCATGAACAGCATACATAAACATCTCTGGGGGAATGCATCAAAAGCCCAGGTGCTAGATTAGTTTAAGCCTAATAATTTTAAATGCAGTATAATTACCCTGTTTCACACATCTAAAATGGGAACAATAAATATGTTCAGTGAAAGAAGGGATAGAGCAGAATGAGATTGTGAAGAACAGGCAGTATTCTGACCAATACACATTGAACCAATTGTATGTGCAGAAATAACACATGTGAATAACTCAGTGGTGGGATTCAGCCGGTTGGCACCACTTCGGGAGAACTGGTTGTTAAGTTTCTGAGCAGCTTGGAACTACTTGTTAGAAGAAACCATGAGGGCAGAGAACCAGTTGTTAAATTATTTGAATCCCACCACTGGAACACAGTGCCTCCTTGAAGGGTGGAGGCTGGCAATTCAGAAAATGACAGCATTTTATTTACTTTTAATCACATTCAGATGCTTATTGCTTTGATTATTTGGCTGGGATCATTCTTAGATAGAAAAAGCATCTCCAAATAAGCATTAACAGTGGCAGGATAACCAAACATCCAAAGCAGCACTGAGCAGCTAATGAACATTGATAAATATGCAGTACAAATAACTAAAAAAATGTGATGATTAGTATTTTTATCATGCGCCCAAATTGACCTCCATGAACTGAATCACTAGCTGCATAAATACTGTCAGGTGGCTCCCCCAAATAAACAGTTGATATGGAAATAGTGCAGTAATTATAATAAAAGCAGAAATGAGAAACTATGTAGTATGAGGAAAGGAACAATGATACAGATAGTTTCCTAAACACTCTTATTTTAATTAGTATCTCTTCTGCTGGAAAGACTCATTTAAAGAAATGACAAATTGAATGAACTTCTCCCAGCCAAAATGAATAAAGATATTCATGATATCTGTGGGTTTTTTTCTGAATAAAAATACAGAAAAAACAAAAAAAACCCACAAATGAAATACAAATAATATTCTCTAAACGAGTTAATCCAAAAAAATTTTCTGATTCAAACTCTTACATTTTATGATAGTCCCATGGGATTTTTCAATGCTACAGAATGTCATTTATTTATTCAGATTTATTAACTGATCAACTCCATTGAACTCTGAGATGTTCTATGGGAGGTAAAAGTTGAAGCTTGTTTATATTTAGGTACCCTATGCTCTTTGAAGCCTGGAAGCCATAAATCTATTTTAATCAGGTATTTTTCTTCCTAAGGTTATTCTGCAAAAAGAGCAAAAGGAAAGAGGACAAGGAGTTTTCCCTCCTAACTCTCATTGGCTTCGGAAATCTGTCAGCTTTTGTGAAGAAGTAATAACAGCCACTGGCAAAAACTGCCTACTATTTTGAGTTAAACTATGACTGACTATCACAAACCTTTCCTTCTTTCCATGGTTTTGTTCTCTTTTCCAAACACCATTTCTCCTCCATAATAGCAAATATTATTGAGAGATGGGGGGGGGGGGGGGGGAGACAGAGAGACAAAAGGAGGGAGGGAGAAGGAGAGGGGGAGAGCATGCTTATCTATAGAGGAAAATGCTGTCTAAAAGAGAAAGGGGTTTCAATTCATAACCTGTGCTGACCTCCTAGTAATTAAAATGTTAAAATGCAAAAAATGTAAATAATGTCAAGTGTAACCTCCTGATCATAACTGCAGTGACTAGAAGATTCAGCATTTCTTCTCCTCCCTTTCAGAAATATTGAGTTAAAAAGAATCAAACTTTACATTTTTAGAAAAAAGGTAAACGTATATATCTTTTAACTTTAAATATTAAATATTCAGTACTGAAGGAAATAAATCACATAGGTTCTTAGATCAGTGATAAAGCTGGCATCTTCACTGAAAAGGAAAAACCAAAATAATAATAGCAATAATAATAAATAAATAAATTTGCCATCAGTCAATTGCAGAAGGCAGCTTTACTTGGAACTGCTTCCATCCTGTGGTGATATCTGTAACACCATCAAACATCCAGATTTGCCTAACCCAGGTCCTTGGTAAGGACTCGATAGGTAGACAAAAATGCTAAATCCAATTTGAACATTTGGCTGACTGTGTGATCAATGATGATGATGATGATGATGATGATGATGATGATGATGATGATGTGCTATACTATCCATGCAGTGAGGAAAAATGGAAAAAATAGAAGGAATAGAATTGGGAAATGGAAACATTGTGAAAGCATTAGCAAAAGATGATGGTTACAAATACCTAGGCATATTGGAAGCAGATAATATATTGAATGGAAAAGTTAAATGCAAAAAGAATGCTCAGAAGGGTCTGCAAAATATTAAAATCAAAGCTGAATGCTGGAAACATAATTAAAGCCATTAATACATGGGCGGTTCCAATGATACACTACCCAGCTGGAATCATCAACTGGACTATAGCTGAACTGGAAAACATGGACCAGAAAATGCATAAACTTTTGAATATGTACCATGCTTTACATCTATGAAGTGACATTGACAGGTTATACCTGCCAAGAAGAATAGGGGGCAGAGGGCTATTGCAAATCCATCAAACTGTCGAAGAAGAAAAATGAAGCTTGAATGATTATGTGAACCAAAGTACAGAAAAATTGCTGCAGGCTGTGAAAATGGAGAACATTATAAAAACAACAGAAGCAAAGGCAGAATATAGGGAAAAACAACTGGATGATAGATTAAATGGATGGTAAACCAAAGCTTTGCATGGACAGCACTTGAAAAACATTGAAGGAAAATGTGATAATATATTGACATGAGCATGGCTTAAGAGAGGAAACATCTAGAAAAAAATGGAAGGCTTAATACTTGCTGCTCAAGTATGAAGACAATCCAAATTGCCGACTTTGCAATGACAAAGTTTCACGCTTAATATGTGAGTGCAGCAAAATCGTGCAAACTGACTACAAAGCTAGACATGATCGAGTTGCTGAATTAATCCATTGGTCATTATGTAAAAAAATATCTCCTACCTGTATCCGAAAAGTCATGGCAATATAAAGTGGAAAAAGTTGTCAAAAATGAGACAGTGAAGATCTTGTGGGACTTTTGAATACAGACAGATCGCCATTTAGAACACAACACACCAGATATTACAGTTGTCAAGGGCTGTAATGTACAATTTATTGATACTGCTGTACCAGGAGACACCAGAGTCAAAGAAAAAGAACTGGAAAAAAATGACAAAATATCGTGACCTGGCCATTGAAACTACAAAGTTATGGATGAATCATGGAACAGTGATACCCATTGTCATCGGGGCACTTGGTACCATGTCCAAGAATTTTACAAAACACATCAAGAAATTCCAGCTTCCTGCAATAACATCAGCAGAACTGCAAAAAACTGTGCTACTTGGAACATCATATATTTTAAGAAGATACTTGGTTGAGATCTAGGACACTGGTAGCAACCCATATCAACCATATCAGTTGGCTGAGTTTCATGTTAATGAATAAAAAAGGTAATAATAATAATAGATACAGTGCTCTGAAGAGATCATAGATTAGTGCTTGTCCACTACATAAAAAGATGAGAACTCCAAATTACTATGACTAAAAATGAAAATATGCTACCTAGGGAAATATATTTTCTGGAATGTGACTTAAATATAGAATAAAGGCTATAAGCTGCAGACCGAATTTGTAACTTGTACAATAAATTAGAAGCAGTTGTACTTGGCACCATACAGGAAACAGAAATAATCTTGGCTGAAATGTTTTTTTCTCTTTCACTTACCTGGACTTCCCTCTGTTTCCTGGAAATTCTAAACTTTAATCTGTAGGTATAGGAACAATGTTACCCTGTGTATTCAATGGAGTTCTGGAAAACATTTTTTTCCTATTGCTAGTACAGGAAATGTGTTAAGTATTTGATTCCATCTGTGGTGCAAAGCATTTTTCCCATATGGAGATATGTATTGTGGATGATCCTCTAGCTTGCAATCTGGCAAGCAGATACATGCACAAGTAGTGGGTATGCTTATCATCATATTTCTGAACATTATCCTCCAAATCATGTCATCATTGCACAGGGTACAATCTTACGTTTAGCCAGATATACTTGTAAGTTTAGGATTTATACATGAACACACATGTCTAGGATAATAATATAGCAGTGTTATTATCCTACATTGCGCATGACCTTACAGTTTAACTCAAATCAAACGGAATGCAATTTTTATTTGCAAATTTTCTTGAGAGAATATTGAGAGAATATGTAATGGGTGAGTTTTTGAAACCAAGGATTACATGAAGGATGTTTTATTGAAATCCTTTTGTGTGCCAAAATCCTAATTAGGATAAAGAATTGGCAATTTAAAGGCTGGTTCAATGACTGCAAGGCACTCTGTGTGGGTTAGTCCATAAAGTTAACTTTGATATTCCAGTTAGCTTTAGGATTTATCAGCAATGCTGCAGATCACAATATTGGTCATGAAAGAACAGCAACGGCTTTTGCTGTTGGTCTTCAGAGTTTAGTTTGTCGCTCTTCTCAGTTTGGACTCTCATCTCTTTGGGGAATGCTTCTTCCAGTGCAATGATCGTTGAGTTCAAGTCCTTTATTGACCATGAAAGCCAACTTTGAGCCAGTCATCCCCCTCAGTCCGACCAGAGTGGTTATTTTGAGGAAAATAGAAAAAGGAAGGTACCGGTATGTTGGATATGTTTAAGCCCCTGTCACACAGCACCAACGGATGCAAAGAGGATGTAAAACGGAGAGAAACACTTGCCATCCGTTGCTTAACGTGATGCTTCTGTTCTGTACTCACTGCGTCTGTTTTTCATCCTCTCTATCCGTCCAGCATCCATCTACTGACATTTCATCAGCTCAAAAAGTTTTGAGCCGCACAAAACTTTTTGAGCAGAAATTGTATCCAACACGTCCGTTAGACATCCACTACGCATACAGGGAACATCCGTTAGATGTCCGTCATCATCCGTTACGCGTCCACTATATCCGCAATGCATCCGCTGCACATCCCCGCAACTCGCATCCACTCCAGTGGAAAATGGACACAGGGAGGAAGCAAAAAAGATGCAGAATGGACACGCAGCGCTAGTAGCACAGACGGAGAAAGGATGAAAGCGGATGCAGCTCACATACAAAGCATTAAAATGGAAAAAATGTTCGTATAGGGGACGTATCTCGGATATTTAGAATGTCTGCAGGATGTCTAGAGGATGCAAAAGGACACCTAGCGGAAAACCTATATTTCCTATAAAAAGGGGGAGGAACTCACCTGGATCTCACTTTCAGTCCAGCAGCCCTGCTGTGCAGACCTCTTCAGCCTTCATCTGGCTCTGGATTCCACAGCATCCAGTCATCTCCACCATGGATCATCACACACTCCTTTTGGTAGCCACCATCGTTCTACAACAGTGCGAAGTCATCTACAGGCTCTTTTACCTGTTCTACACGAAGAAAAGGAGGGGGCCAAGAAGTGTCTGGGTCCGAAGATGGATCGCAAGAAGAGCCGAGTACGGACTGTATAACAAGCTGATGGTGGAGCTGAGGAACGAAGACACTTGTGCATTCCAGAACTTCATGAGGATGCCGCCAGCCATGTTTGACGAAGTTGTGGAGTGGTTGAGACCCAGGTTGACCAAGCAGAGCACCAACTTCTGGCCCAGCCTGGACACTGGGCTCAAGGTGGCACTGACTCTGCGCCACCTGGCCTCCGGAACCACGTACAGAAACATGCAGTATGGCTGGAGGGTGCCACACAACACCATCAGCATTTTGGTCAGAGAAGTGGTGCAGGCCATCATCGAAGAATACCTGGAGGAGCTCCTCCAGTGCCCTTCCACTGAAGAAGGCTGGAAGAAAGTTGCAGAGCAGTGGTATCAGAAGTGGAACTTCCCCCACACCGTTGGAGCCATAGATGGGAAGCACGTGGCCTGCAAAGCTCCAGCCAACTCAGGGTCCACTTATCACAACTACAAGGGCTTCTTCAGCATCATCCTCTTCGCCATGGTCGATGCTGACTACAAGTTCATGTACATTGATGCTTCAGGCAACGGGTCAGCTTCAGATGCCCAGGTATACAACACCAGTCACCTCAAGGAGGGCTGGAACACAACCTCATCATGGGCTTCCCAGATCCAGACCCCCTGCCCAATGATACACAAGATGTGCCCTACTTCATCGTGGGTGATGACGCCTTCTCCCTCAGAACCTACCTCATGAAGCCCTACACTTCCAGATGCCTCACCCGTGAAGAGAGGATCTTCAATTACAGGCTGTCCAGGGCAAGACGGGTGGTGGAGAACGCCTTTGGCATCCTGGCCAACAGGTTCCAGGTACTTCTCACCACCTTGCAGCATCGCCCAGAGACCATGAGGAACATCGTGGAAGCTTGCTGCATCCTGCACAATATCATACGCACCCGCTACCCAGTGTTGCAGAATAGGCTCGTGGACCTCCAATAAGGCAATGGGGACATGGAGCCTGGGGAATGAAGGCAAGGATGAAACCTGATAGACACTGTGGATGTGCAAGGCCCCAACAGAGCTTCACGTGAAGGGAAGAAGCAGCGCAACCTCCTGAAACAGTGGTGCAACTCCCCAGCTGGAGCAGTGGAGTGGCAAGACAGGATGGTAGATGCTTAATGGATGCTTCCTTCAGCCTGTCTCATCACACGGATGAGATTGGGCCATGTATGTTGAGTGGCCCTACAATGAACAGGGAATTTAATAAAGAGTTGTGTTTATGTTGAAATGTGTGGATCAATGATTAAATTGTTATTGATAATAAAGGGCCAAAGGTGTGGCACCTGGGAGGGTGGACCATACAGTCCCACTATGCTTGCACTGGAGGTTTATCTATCCCACAGCTATTACCCATCCCACAGGTATTCTAACCCATCCCACAGCTATTACCCATCCAACAAGTATCCCTGCCCATCCCACAGGTATCCCTGCCCATCCCACAGCTATTACCCATCTCAAAGGTATCCCTGCCCATCCCACAGCTATTACCCATCCCAAAGCTATCCCTGCCCATCCCACTGCTATCCTTACCCATCCCACAGGCATGCAAAGGCTTAAACCATTTCAAAAAGTTTCCACCAAGACTTTATTGACTAAAAGAACTGAAGCAAGTGTGTGAAGCAAAGATAATCTTTATTAATAACAAACTGTAAAAGAAAATGACCCAACTGTCCCAAGCAACGATAAAGTCATCAGGTAGCAACCCAGTCTCTGGCACTCTTCTCAGTCATTCTGAGGCATGCCCATAGTCTCAGGGATGAAGGGTCCAGGTGCTGTGGAGGTGGGTGCTGCTGGAGTGCTGGTCTGAGGCGCCATTGGGGTGCCTGGCCCTGAGGGGACAACAGGGGATGATGTGTGGAGGAAGCTCTCAAACAGCTGGCTCAGTCCTGTGATGTTGAGAGCCCCTTCCTCCAGGACATGGGGTATCAGTCCCAAGACCGATGACAAATCTTCTGAGGCGGGGCTTGGCTGTGGGGTGGAGGAAGGAGTGTAGTGGGGCTGTCTGGTCTTCAGGTGAGTGATATGAGGCTTGGGTAGCATCTGTGGCATGGGTGGCATCTGTGGCGTGGGTGGCATTGGTGGCATCAGTGGCACCGGTGGCGTACGATGTACCTGTGCCTGGTCTGGGAAAGGCTGCCTGTGCTGCTGGACCTCCTGGTAGCCATAGCCTTGGTAGGGGAGGGCCTGTGGAAAGCCTTGGAAGGGCAGTGACATCACCTGGGGTGGAGGAGCAGACCTGGACTGGGTGGGAGCGGGTTCAGCTGGATCTGGAGGGTTGTGAAGAAGACTGGTGATCCTGTCCTTGATCACCTGGTACTGTGATTCAGACATGTCCAGGAGGGTCTGGTTGACATAGGTGAGGAAGGGCTTTCTGTTAGAGGATGGTATGTCAGTGTGTGCCAGCTGAGAGAGAAGATCTACGCTGCTTTTGATGGTGTCCCTAATCTCAAGCAGGACAATGTGGCTCTGCCCCTCCAGTCTGGCTCTCTGCCTGCTTTCTGTGGAGGTGGAGCTGGGGGTGGAAGTGGGTTGGTCTCTGGTTGAAGTGCCCTCTCTTTGCTCCCACTGCGTCAGGGGGTCCTCCACGTGCTCCGCCACGGGGAGTGCAACTGTTGGGGGGGTCTCCATCGTGGGATGCTCCACAGATACCTGCCTGGACACAGGAGCTGACTCTTGGCCAGAAGAGGACTGGCTCTCTGCGGGCTGCCTGAGAGAGAGGGTTGTCAGAGGCGCTGCTCCTCGGTGGCGGATCTCACCCTCCAAGAAGCTGCACTTGGCCATCACGTAGGTCTCCCAGTCCATCAGCTTGACCGTGGCCTGGCCAGATTTCTTGAGGTGCAGCTTCCCGTACCAGGTGTGCATGTGCTTCCACCAGCCGAGGAGTGTAGCCCAGGCTCTGAAATGTAGCCCAGGCTCTCCACCTTCTCTCTCCAAGCAGCCTGCTTCCTTTTGGTGTCTTGATAGAGCCTGTGTCCCTTCTGCCATAGATACTTGTTCTCCCTCAGCCACTCCAGCACCTCCTCCTCATGTTCCTCTTCTATGGTGTATTGCTTCCTCTCCCGTTCACACGTATGCCTCTTCCTCCCTCTGGCAGGGCCATCAGGGCCCTCATCAGAGGGGCTTCGAGGTTGTAGGGGCTGCTCCCCCACACCAGCAGCAGCAGCAGCAGCAGCAACAACAACAACAGTAGCAGCAAAAGCAGCACCAGCAGCACCAGCAGCACCAGGATCAGCAGCAGCAGAGTAAGCACCAGCAGCACCAGCAACACCAGGATCAGCAGGATCAGCAGCATCAGAGTAAGCACCAGCAGCACCAGCAGGACCAGCAGGACCAGGAGCATCAGCAGGACCAGGAGCACCAGGAGCAGCGCCAGCAGAGTAAGCACCAGAAGCACCAGCACCAGGAGCAACGCCAGTAGAGTAAGCACCAGCAGAAGCACCAGCACTAGGAGCAGCGCCAGCCGAGTAAGCACCAGCAGAAGCCCCAGCACCAGGAGCAGCGCCAGCAGAAGCTCCAGCACCAGAAGAGTCAGCCCGAGCAGCAGAAGCCCCAGCAGAAGCAGAGTCAGGGCCAGGGGGTGGGATGGTGGCCCTGTCCTTCTTGCCAGGGCTGGCAGCAGATGGCACAGGCTTCCTCTTCTTCCCCATGGTTGTTGGCTGGACATGTGTCTGGCAGCAGGTCTTTCCTCTGAATGGTGACCTGTTTACGAGCTGCATCTTTTTATATCTGCGGGGCTGATGCAATGCATCCTCCCCGCATGTGCAGTGAATGCTTTGCACCCGCTAGGCATCCGCTAGGCATCCATGATGCATCCACTTCATCCGCTCGGCATCCTCTCTGCATCTGTTCCTTCCGTTGCGCATCTGCTTCGCTGTGCTTCCCCGGAAGCCCTGCGGATATGCCATCCACTTCCATCTGCTAGGCTTCTGTGGAGCATCCACTTTACATCCTGGCCACGTCCTCCCCCCGTCCGTTCCTTTCCATTGTTGTCTGCTCTGCTTATGCAAATTCGGGGCACTTTTGAGAGTGGATAACAATGGATGGAACATTTTCTCGTCCGCTGTGTCCTTTTTACATATGTTTTGCATCCGTTGGCCTATGTGACAGGCCCTTTACCACCTTGTTTATAAAAATAATAAAGGTGGTTTACACACAAATAAACATGTACTGACTAAAAATTAAGAGCTGGAAGAGTTTCCTTGGTCTCCAAGAGTTGGAAAAGACATTATATAAGAGCGGGAAGATGCATAGCAATTGAATTTAGACTTGTAGTATATACTGCCCTGTAGTGCTGTATAGCATCTGTTTGGTTTAAATTGTCAGCCTTATTTACATATTGCCTCTAAGAATCTGGGTCCTCATTTTACCAACCTCAGAAGGATAGAAAGCTGAGTGAACCTGGAGTCCTGTCAGGATTGAACTCTGTGGGCAGAGTTTGCCTGCAGTACAGCACTTTAATCACTGTGCTCCCAGGACTCTGGCTTGGCTTGTTTTCTGTTGTCCTATCCTGGCTTTGCAATATTATTCCTCTGGATGCTAGGCTGGTGCCAACATTATGTATTTTAGAATTATGTGAAGATCTAGTATTTTGCTTGTACATTCAAGATCTTGTGTTTACAACCTCAGTGTGAATTTTTTTTTATCCTTTAAGTACTTCTCTGTCAGTATTATTGTGGTGTGATTTTAAAGGATTATTTACTGTACTTGGATTTGTTTATTTTGCTTATTCTGAGATGTAGCCCACCACAAAAACCTTTGGATAGTGGATAACATATAAAGATACACCAAATAAATTTACTGAGCTATCATATAACCTGTTGAATTTAAGGGAAAAAGACAACATATCTGAACCAAACATGAAAGATTTGAGAAAGAAATGTTTTATTTTCTTTGATATGTGTATGCATGCTTGCAAGGAATATAATTTTTTGCTTTGAATTTGCTTGACATTCCCCTGCAGAGATTTTATTTTCCTTGCAGTTTACTTTCTAAGTAAGATGTCAATCAAGAGTCATTGACCAAAAGCCATGTCCTGAAACAAACATGTAACAAGGAAACTGGAAAATAAGTATTGTCTAGTTATTAGCTGTGTTTTGTGGTATCTAGTCTTTATTTGTTATCATTATGCATAGATACTAGCCTATTGTCTCAGAAATTCAGACACAACAGCTTTTCTACTGTACTGTAGAAAGACAACAGAATTCTTAGTCTGAGCACCTTTCTATCTTACTAATGTAAATATGATAGCCATAATATTTGACTGTTCCTCCCTGTTTAGGAAGCCCTCCAATAACTTCTAGGCTTGGGCTCCTTGCTTTTAAGAACAAATAAAAACAGAACAGAAATTGGGACAACAATGTCATCCTATGATGAGAGAAGGCTGACTCCGCTGGTATGGACATGTCAAGAAATCAGTACCTTCCACCATGGCCAAGACTGCCTACCAACTTAGAAGTCAATGGCCAGTGACCTTGCGGGTGTCCAAAGGAGAGATGGTAAGATACCATCAACAAAGATATGCAAGCCATGGGCCTGTGTGTCCTAGAGATGCAGTTGACTATGCAAAGTGGCATTCAATGATCTGAACAGCAGACCCTGCATCCATGGGAATATGCTAACAAGGAGGAGGAAGAGGAAGAGGAGGTGGTCATCCTATGTTTGACCAGATTGACCTAAAAAGATGACATTAAGGTAAGAAACAAATTGTATGTGAGAGTATGTCAATGGATGGATGGATGGATAGATAGATGATAGATTGATAGATAAGTAGACAGACAAAGACAGACAGACAGTTGGAGAACACAAGCAAAAAGGGTGTTGGTACTTACCTGATACGCCCGTTCTCTTTGAGCTGTGAAGAGCATCCAGTAGTGGGAGGTGCTTAGTCTCCACATTCACAGACTGAGCTTGATTTGTGGAACGCTTCTCCTCCACCACGTGACTCCTCAGCGTTCCCCAGTTTTGGCGAAGACGAGAGAAAAAAGCGCTCTCATCCTCACATACAAAAAAGTTCATTGGCCGAAACAGGACCCCACCAGATGGAAAAAAAGGGTGGGGCTGGATGCTCTTCACAGCTCAAAGAGAATGGGCGTATCAGGTAAGTACCAATGCCCTTTCTCCTATGAGCTGTTCAGAGCATCCAGTAGTGGGACATACCAAAGCTTGGCCTGTCCTATGGGAGGTACTCCATCTGGTCTGGAATCTCCTCCTGGTCTCTGTGGACCCTTTGCAGAACTCTTCTGCCAAAGGAAGCCTCAGCAGAAGTAAACACATCAATTTTGTAATGTCTAATGAAGGGCGATGGGGAAACCCAAGCCGTGGCCCGACAGATTTCAGTTATTGATGCCTGTGTGGCCCATGCTGCCAAAGTTGCTGCACTCCTTGTTGAATGAACTGTTATGCCCTTAGGCAACTGCAGAGATTGGGTCTGATATGTTTTTGCTATTGCAGCCCTTATCCAACGGCTTATCGTAGATGGTGAGACCTATGCAACCTTGAGTATTGAACTGAAAGAACACAAATAAATTTCCTAAAAACCACTGTACGCTTGATATAGATTCGCAGTGCACTCCTCACATCAAACTTATGCCATTGTCTTTCCATCCCCTGTGATGTACTGGGGCAAAAATTTGGAAGAGTAAGCTCTTTTGCTCTATGAAAGGCCGAATTGACCTTGGGCATAAATGTGAGTTTGGGGCGAAGAACCACTCAATCAGCATGAAAATGCAGAGATCTTGTCTGATGGCTGCAATTTCCAAAACACGACAAGCAAAAGTGATCGCTACAAGGGAAACTACTTTGTACGTCAGAAGTGGAGACTTGATGTTTTCAAAGGTTCAAAAGGTCCCTTAGTCAGAGCCACAAGGACCTTGATTAGGTCCCAGATGGGATAACGGTGCACTGCTAGAGGGCGTATAATTGGAGGCTCCTCAAGGGAAAACCTTATGTATGGATGATATAAAAGAGAACTGAGGCCCTCACAAGTGAGAACTGATGCCAAGGCCGCCACCTGCTTTGAGTGACAATCCCTTATTAAGTCCCTCCTGTAAAAACTCTAGAGTCTGAGTGACAGAGGGAGAGGCAGGATCAATTTGAAACTTACTACACCCTTTTGCAGAATGTAGACCATGTGGCATAAATGCAAATTGTTGAGGGGCGTCTGGTAGCTAGGATAGTGTCGATAACTCTATTGGAGAGCTTTCCGCCCTTCAAACCACTCTGCTTAACCTCCAGACGGTCAATTGTAACCATTGAGAGTCCGGATGTTGAAGGGGCCCCTGAGTTAATGAGATCCTGACTGAATTCTCCAGGGGGGAGCTACCAAGAGACTGCAGAGGTCTGCGAACCATAGCCATCTGGCCAGTGAGTTGCTACTAGAAGTAATTCCGCTCTCTTGTCTAGTAACTTCTGGATGACCTTGGAAACCAGCAGAAGTGGAGGGAATACATACAGGAGACCTGGGGCCAACTACAGTGGAGCAAGTTGAAATTCTCCGCCCCTTGGGATGGGTACCTGGAAAAAATCTCAGGAGCTGAGAGTTGAGAGGGGAAGCAAATAGGTCCACCACTGGCTGACCAAATGTCCGTGCCGCTTCTTGAAACAGAGATGGGTAGAAGCACCACTCCGATTGATCTATGGTGGCCCTGCTTAGCCAATCTGCCTGTGCATTTGACAGACCCTAAATGTGTTCTGCCTTGATGGAAAGTACGTTGTTCTCTGCCCAGCGACACAGGCATTCCGCTTCCCGCATTAGCTGCTTCGATTGTGTGCTCCCCTGCTTGTTTATGTGAGCTTTGACTGTTACATTGTCTGTCAGTATCAGTATGTGCTGACCGCGTTACCTGGGGGAAGAAGTTGCGAAGGGCCAGGTATATTATGCGAAATTCCAGCCAGTTTATGCTGCATGACTGTACTGTGTCAGACCATCTGCCTTGGGTTGAGAGCGACTGAACGTGAGCTCCCCATCCAAACAGACTGGCATTTGTGGTGATGGTGAGCCTTTGTGGCTCCTTGAAGAGACAGCCTCTGTTGATAATTGGTTTGGACCACCAGAGGAGAGATATGAGAACCTTGGGTGGAACCCTTTGTGTTTGGAGTTGCTTCGGCCGGATTGCTGGTACGGTGGCAGGAACCACTGGAGGGATCTAGTGTAAAGGCAGCACCAAGGAAAATAGAAATACATGAGGATCATTTTGCCCAACAATTCTGATAGGACCATGAAGGACACCTTCTTAAGCAACCTGATCTCCTTAACCAATGTTTGAATGCTATTTAGTCTATCTGGTGACAGATAAACCTTGCCTTTCACGATAATCGCCCCTAAATGGATTATCCAAGTCGATGGAGTTAATTCTTCCAATTTATTAAGAAGCCATGCTCTAGTAGGGATAGTAATGTGTTCTGAGTGTCTATGACTGCCTGATGAGCGGAAGGAGATAAAATCAAAATATCATCAAGATAATGATGGAGGCGTACCGGGATGTTCCTGAGGTGGGCCGCTATCACCGCGAGGACCTTGGTAAAGGTCCTGGGGGAAGAGGCTAATCCGAATGGAAGGGCCACAAATTCAAAATGGTGGTTATTGTAGCAGAATCTCAGAAATTTATAATGGAAGGGCCGAATATCAATGTGCAAGTACGCCTCCGTCAATTTATGGGCGTGAGCACGTCCCCTTTCCTGACACCCAGTAATATTAATTAGAGGGTATGCATTTTAAATTTGTGATATACTAAGAAAGAGTGGAGACATTTCAAATCTAATATCGCTCTCCACCCCCCCCCACCCCCCCGAATATATATATATATTTTTGCACAACGAAAAGATGTGAATAAAAGCTTTGTCCTCGTTGATTGGTCGCTACTGGTTGGATGGCTCGTATATCCAGCATATGTTGGATAGCGGAATCCATGAGATTACGCTTGACCGGGTCTCTGGAAGGAGGGTATGACATGAAGGGATCTGGAGAATTGGATCTAACCTCCAGCGCGAGGCCAAATCTAACTGTATCCCTGACCCAGGTGTCAGAGGTAGAGGAGTCTCATTGCTCAGCGAATAACTTAAGGCATCCACCAATGGGAATTGGGTCTTAGGAGTTATCTTGGTCCCCGGAAGGGCCTGCTCCCTGCTCCCCGATAGGATCTTTTGGATTGACCATCCCTTCTACCTCTGTCCACTGAGACAGACCTATCTGGTTATTGTCCTGGTCTAACTGCTGGGGGTCTCTGGTATCTGGAAGAGAAGGATCCCGGATAGAAAGATCAAAAAAGATCCCCTCTAAAAGAACTGGGGGCTTCTAGAATCTGACTTCCGAAAAAAAGGAAGGGAGAATTTTCTTCTTGTTGCATGTTTCAATGAGTAGCGGATCCAGGAAAGGGCCAAGCAATCTATCTACCTCAATGAGGGATGATGCCGGCTTGGATTTGTGTTTGAAGTCAGCTTGCCAGTGTCTTAACCATAGCAAGTGACGCACTGTGACATGCGAGGTAATGGCCCTTGCTGAAAACTTGACTGCGTGATAGGTAGCATCGGCAGAGAATTCAGCAGCTGTTGTTAGTTTGGTGATGTCTTGGTGCGCCCTGATGTTAGAAGAAGGAACATGTTGTTTCAAAAGATGAAGCCATCTAAGAGATGACCACGTGAAGAAGGAGGCGGATCTGATAGCCCACACATCAGACTGATGAGCTCTGCATAGGGCTAGCTCGACTGGTTTTTCCTCCGGCTTTAAGGCCTCCAGTGCCTCACTGGGAATAGAGGGGGACACTAAATCCACTATAGGCTCGTCTACCTCGGGAATTCCCAGAAACTTTGCAATTTCAGGGTCCAAGTTGAAGTATTTCCTATCCTGCCAGTTGGGGAAGTGTATACCGCTTCAGAAGCCCACTGCTTCTGCACCAGGTCCGAAATATGGGTGGGACTGGAATTACCTCTGCTTCAACTTCTGGTTGGTTGAAGGTCATGTCCTCTGGTCCTTCCCCTGAAGGGTCAGGTGTGTCAGAAGGTTTTGGCTTCTTTAGGCCTGCAATATTCAATGCCTTAAACAAGAGAGATTTGAAAAGCTGTGGCCGAAATAAGCCTGTAAAAGCAGGCTGGTCAGGAATAAGACCTTCATCCTCAGACATTTCCCCTTCTAAGGGGTCTGCCTCTGACAGGGGCTTGCTATCATGAATTGATCCCACTTCAGACTCAGCCATTTGAAATATTTGATCTACTTCCTCCTCCTCCTTCCCTTAGAGAGGGGTCTCCCCCTGTAAATGTACCTGGGACTGGTGTTGTTCCGACCTGGTCAGTGACCTCAGAGGTTGAGGCTCTTGGTCAGTATCTATAGGGTAAGGTCTGGACATTACCGTGTGTTGAAACCCTGCTGCAATCCCTTGGCTAATAGCCATCTCCATCCAGGCTTTCATCCTTTCTGGAACCTCCTCAATGAAGCTGTCACCCTAGTGAAGTCCAGCGGCTGTCAGAGTGAATGTGGCTTCAGGGGCCCGTCTGGTTGGTGTTCCAGACACTTGAGCCTGTTGTCCTTGTGGAGTTAAGCTACACCTGGATGAAAGGGAGGAGGAGGAGGGGTGTGAAAAAACTGACAGACTGGAAGAGGGGGCACCCTGAGATACAGCGTAGACCTCTCGAGAATGCCTGTCTATTTGTTTTTGTAAGGCCTCATGGTGCCTTAAGGCGTCCCTTTCTGAGACTTTAGAATTTCCACTGTGTTTTGATTTGGGTTTTAATTTCAAGCCAGGTGCCTGAAAGGTGCTACCATCTGCCATTTTGATAAAAATTAGAATAACAGTAATTTAATACAATCTGTGTACAAGGCGGTTGGCACGCCCAGGGTCCGATCTGAGTCAAAAACGGTTGCCCTGATAAAGTACTTATTGCCCCCTTTTATTTTATTTATTCTTTTTATTTTACTGGGGTGTGTGTGTGTGTGTGTGTGTGTGTGTGTGTGTATACACATACATACATATAAATATATATATATATATATCTCCCACGTAAAATTGGAAATATCTAGGCAATGTTTCGATGAAGTCTCATTCATCATCTTCAGGCTTGTTTCTTCGGCTCTATGCTTCTCAGAATAATGTGAGCTTGCAGCTGCTTCTTCCTTTTAACTGCTAGTGGGGGTGTGACTTGATTGGGTGGAGGTTTGGCTGTGTTCTGATTGGCTGGGGATGTGTTCTGTTCAGGTGGGGGCTTGGTTGTGCAAACGGAATAAAGACATAGCGGCAATCAAAACTGGCAGAGGTAAGAAAATTTTATCTGTGGGGAGGTGGAGTAGAGCAGCTCCAAAAGCCTCCCACCACCTTTTTTTTTTGGGGGGGGGAGCAAACTGTGCTTCTCTTAAACCGGACTTTCAGACAGATAAGGATTGAAGGCTAAAGACAAAGGAAAAAACCAAAGGAAAACAAAATTGCAATCAAACCTGCTAATATTCCTGTTTCAGTCAAGGACATATCCAAAGCACTGCCTGTCTCGCATGAGGCTGAGCAAAAACTAGGGAAAGCTGAGGAGTCACGTGGTGGAGGAGGAGCGTTCCACAAATCAAGCTAGCCTGTGAATGCAGAGACTAAGCACCTCCCACTACTGGATGCTCTGAACAGCTCATAGGAGAACCATAGGTAGACTACAATCCTTTTCATATTTTATTAAACAAAGTAATTTAAATTCACAGATAAGTCAATGAGAATCTCTAGCGTTTTGTAGCATGACAAAATACAAATACAACTCTGTTAATATAATACTACATGTGAAAGAATCCCACATTAGTCTTATCCCTGATAATGTTGCTCAGATCATGCCAGCAACCTGTAGTCAATTATAATTCAGCATGACTGAAGAACGCTTCATGCCTACTCAGGAGTTGGCTTCCATGTGTGCCAAGAGTCTGCATGACTGAGCAACATCAGTGGAAGGGGGAGGATTTTCCAAGAGAATAAACTGGTTATCAGACATAAAACAGTGATGCATGAAACAGTGATGCTTGAACAGAGTTTATGCTTACTGAAATAGTTTACAATTACATCCTCCAGTTTATAGTTGCTCAGTACCTATAAAAACGAGGCTATATGAATTAAAACCTAGGCAGGAAAATCAGTGCCTATTTTAAAATGTAGCAGTTTTGTAATATAGAGAAAAGTAGCATAAGAATATTAGATTGAGGAAGGCTGGATAAATATGGCCAAAAAATAACAATACATCACCTGTAATTGATCATGCATTTGTTCAACATCAGACTGCAGCTTGACTGCAGGGTGATTTATTAAACAGAAGTCTGGAAAAAAGCCTAACAAGTTCACATAAGGACAGAGAATAGTATGCATCATGACCAAACATGATAAATGAGTTCATGTGCTATCAACTGGAAGGTCAGCAGTAACTTAAATAACCCCTTTGAACACAAGAGGTTTGTGTTGCAGCCTTCAAGTCCTTTCTAATAAATAAGTTTTGTATGAGATCTTGGGAAGCTGCCTTACATGACAACTGTATAGGCATCAAGCCAAATGTTGTCTACAGTTGTGTTCAGACTTTCGGCAGAGAGTTTTCCACTCCACATTTTCACCAGAGGTATCACAAAATGTGTCTGCCACATTCCACATTTAAAGTATGTTATCTACCTAATGTGCTCCCCACAGAGATAACTTCCACAATCAAGATAAATCAATTATGCTGAAAACAGAAGTAGAGTTTCACTAGGGAGTTCTTAGTGGGGAACCCATTTTTAATCACCTTGAGTTCTTATGAATCTGTCTATAACTTTAATTTTAGGATTAAAGCCCATGTAACACTGAACAAACGGATGCAAAGAGGATGTAAAAAAAGCTTGCCATCCGCTGGAAAACATGATGCATCCGTTGTGTACTCACTGCATACGTGTTTCATATGCTCTATCCGTAAAACATCCGTCTACTGCTATTACATCCGTTCAAAAAGTTTTGAGCTGCACAAAACTTTTTGAGCGGATGAACTTTCTGCCGTGTATGATCTACATCCATGAAACATACCGGCAACAAATGTTCTATGTCCATTGTCATCCGTCACACGTCCGATGTATCCTCTCGGCATCCTCTGGCCATCCGCGCAACTCACATCCGCTGCAGTGGAAAGCAGAAAGAGGGAGGAAGTGAAAGGTACGTGGAACGTCCACACAGCGTTAGTAGCACGTACATAGAAAGGATGTAAGCGGATGCATCTCATATATAAAGCATTAAAACTGACAAAACGTTCATATAGGGGATGTATCTCGGATATTTAGGATGTCTGGAGGATGTCTATAGTATGTGGAAGGACAACTAGCGGAAAAGCGATATTTCCTATAAAAAGGGGGAGGAAATCACCTGGATCTCACTATCAGTCCAGCAGCTGTGGTGTGCAGACCTCTTCAGCCTTGCCCTTGCTCTTCCACATCATCCATTGATCTCCACCATGGATCATCGCACACTCCTTTTGGTAGCCACCATCATTCAACACTAGAACCAAGCCCTCTTAAGACTGTTTCACCTTTTCTACGCAAGGGGAAGAAAGAAATGTCCAAGAGCTGTCTGGGTCCGAAGATGGATTGGGAGAAGAGTGGAGTTTGGGTTCTATGAAAAGCTGATGGTGGAGCTAAGGAATGAAGACCCTCATGCATTCCAGCACTTCATGAGGATGCCACCAGCCATGTTCGACGAAGTTGTGGAGCGTCTCAGACCCAGGTTGACCAAGCCAAGCACCAACTTCCATCTCAGCCTGGAATCTGGACTGAAGGTGGCACTGACTCTGCACCACCTGGCCTCTGGGACCACGTACAGAAACATGCAGTATGGCTGGAGGGTGCCACACAACACCATCAGCATTGTGGTCAGAGAAGTGGTGCAGGCCATCATCGAAGAATATGTGGAGGAGTTCCTCCAGTGTCCCACCACTGAAGAAGGCTGGAGGAAAGTTGCAGAGCAGTGGTATCAGAGGTGGAACTTTCCCCACACCGTTGGAGCCATAGATGGGAAGCACGTGGCCTGCAAAGCTCCACCCAACTCAGGATCCAATTATTTCAACTACAAGGGCTTCTACAGCATCATCCTCTTTGCCATGGTTGATGCTGACTACAAGTTCATGTACATCGATGCTTCAGGCAACGGGTCAGCTTCAGATGCCCAGATATACAACGCCAGTGACCTCAAGGGTGGGCTGGAATACAACCTCATCATGGGTTTCCCAGATCCAGACCTCCTACCGAATGACACACAAGATGTGCCCTACTTCATCATGGGTGATAACGCCTTCTCCCTCAGAACCTACCTCATGAAGCCCTACACTTCCAGATACCTCACCCGTGAAGAGAATATCTTCAACTACAGGCTGTCCAGGGCAAGACGGGTGGTGGAGAACGCCTTTGGCATCCTGGCCAACAGGTTCCAGGTACTTCTCACCACCATGCAGCATCGCCCAGAGACCGTGAGGAACATCGTGGAAGCTTGCTGCATCCTGCACAATATCATGCGCACCCGCGACCCAGTGTTGCAGAACAGGCTTGTGGACCGCCAACAAGGCAATGGGGACATGGAGCCTGGTGAATGGAGGCAAGGGTGAAACCTGATAGACACTGTGGATGTGCAAGGTCCCAACAGAGCTTCACGTGAAGGGAAGAAGCAGCGCAACCTCCTGAAACACCGGTGCAATTCCCCAGCTGGAGCAGTGGAGTGGCAAGACAGGATGGTAGATGCTTAATGGATGCTTCCTTCAGCCTGTCTCATCACACTGATGAGATTGTGCCATGTATGTTGAGTGGCCTTACAATGAATAGGGCATTAATAAAGAGTTCTGTTTTTGTTGAAATGTGTGGATCAATGATTATTGATAATAAAGGGCCATATGTGTGGCAGCTGGGAGGGTGGACCATACAGTCCCACTATGCTTGCACTGGAGGTTTATCTATCCCACAGCTATCCTTACCCATCCCACAACTATCCTTATCCCATAGCTATCCTTACCAATCCCACAAGCATGCAAAGGCTTAACCCTTTTTTCAAAGTTTTCCCCAACACTTTATTAAGTGAAAAAAATGAACCAAGTGTGTGAAGCAAAGATAATGTTTATTAATAAAAAACTGTATTACTTTATTAAATAGCAGAATGACCCAAGTAAAGTGTCTTAAGCAAAGATATAGTGAACAGGTAACAACTCAGTCTCTGGCACTCTTCTCAGTCACTCTGAGGCGTGCCCATGGTCTCAGATGTAAAGGGACTGTGGAGGTGGCTGTTGCTGGAGTGCTGGTCTGAGGAGCCATTGGGGTGCCTGGCCCCAAGAGTACAACAGGAGATGGTGTGTGCAGGAAGCTCTGAGAGAGCTGACTCAGTCCTGTGAGGTTGAGAGGTCCTTCATCAAGTACCTGGAATGTGAGGCCCAAGACTGATTACAGATTGTCCGCTGACGGGCTTGGCTGTGGGGTGGAGGAAGGAGGAGTGTAGAGGGGCTGTCTGGTATGCACCAGGGCGAGGTGAGGCGTCTGTGGCATCTGTGGCGTCCGAGGAACCTGGGCCTGGACTGGGAAGGGCTGCCTCTGCTGTGGGAGGTCCTGGTAATGGTAGGCTTGGTAGGTGAGGGGCTGTTGAAATCCGTGGAAGGGCTGTGACATTGCCTGGGGTGGAGGAGCAGACCTGAAGTGGGTAGCAGCAGGTTCAGCTGGGCCTGGAGGGTGGTGCAGAAGAGCTGTGATTCTCTCCTTCATCACCTGGTACTGGGCCTCGGGCATGCCCATGAGGTCTGGCTCACGTAGGTGATGAAGGGCTTCGGTTGGAGGATGGTATGTAGAAGTGGACCAGCTGGGAGAGGAGATCTGTGCTGGCTTTGATTGTGTCCCTGATCTCCAAGAGGACAGTGTGGATCTGTCCCTCTGGTCTGCCTCTCTGCTTGCTTTCTGTGGAGGTAGAGCTGGGGGTGGGTGTGGGTTGGTCTCTGGTGGCTGCTTCTTCTTGCTCCATCTGAGACAGGGGATCCTCCACATCCTCTGGGATGGGGAGTGCAGCTGGGGGGAGATGGGCGGAGGGTCTCTGTCGTGAGGCTCCCCAAGGACACCTGCCTGGACACAGTAGCTGTCCCCTAGCTGGAAAAAGAGTGGCTCTCTGTAGGCTGCCTGAGGGAGAGGGTTGACAGAGGGGCTGCTCCTCGGTGGCGGATCTCACCCTCCAGGAAGCTGCACCTGGCCATGACATAGGTCTCCCTGTCAGTGAGCTTGACAGCGGCCTGCCCGGATCTCTTCAGGTGCAGCTTGCCATACCAGGTGTGCATATGCTTCCACCACCCCAGGAGGACATCTGAAGTGTAGCCCAGGCTCTCCGCCTTCTCTCTCCACGCTGCCTGCTTCCACCTGGTGTCACGATAGAGCCTGTGGCCCTTCCTCCACAGGAACAGAGCTGGAAAGCAGGTTAGTGGGATGTGGAGGGAATGGGATTTTGTAGTAACCTTCCCTCAGAAGTGGGGAGGGAATGAAGGTTTTACAGTATCCTTCCCCTGCCACGCCCACCAAGCCACGTCCACCAAGCCATGTCCACAGAACCAGCAGTAAAAATTTTTGAATCCCACCACAGCTTTAAGACTTATTAAGAAAACAGGGCTTATTGAATACTGATAAAGAGTGGAAAAAGAGAAACATGTTCTGCTCTTTTTTAAGTGAATTTTTTTCACAGAGCTGCATTTTTTTTTACTATTTTCTGTGTATTCTTTAAATATATTTCCTTGGCTGATTCTGCTTTTGTCAGCATCAAATCTCAGCCATTGTATTCTTCTTCTCCTTCCAAAGGATGAAGCATAGGTGAAGATTTTATTCTTTTAATTGGAATAGAGATTATGAATCATTTTTCCACTCAAAACAAAATCTGCAATCTTATGAATATCTATTAGCAGTCTCTAAAGGAACATAAGGCAAGAAAAATCAGAGGATACTGTTAACTGTTACTTGCAAAATCATATGTAGAATTTCAGTTCTATCAAGCAGGTTGCTATATTACTTCAGAAACATGCTGGCAAAATAAAAGCCCCAAATATACAGCAAAATATTCTTCATTTCTTGCTCTGAAAAGACAATAGCGGCTATTCTTTTATTTTTGATATTGCAAAAGCCTAAGATATATTAGTGTACCTTGATGATACTGTGAAGAACATTCTATCCAAGAGTTTAAGCCAGCCAGCCAGTCAGATAGTCAGACTGTCCTTAGGAAAAGTGTGTAATCAACATACAATTACACTATGAGACCAAACAATACTTCTATTTTTATTTGTAAATTATTCTGTTTCATTAGTCACAAAAGGGAGAAAGTAAATGATATGTTAAAAGCTAAATGATACTGTTAAATTTTTCTTTTTTTATCTGATGACTTAGTTTTTAATATTGTATCACATACTTGCAAAGCCCACTTAAAGTGAGACATTTGTTAACTGAGCTTTGCCCCATTTTACAATCTTTCTTGCCACAGTTATTAAGTGAATCACTGCAGTTGATAAGTTACTGACCTGGTTGTTAAATGTACCTGGCTATTCCATTGACTCTGCTGGTCATAAGGTCACAAAAGGTGATCATATGAATCTGGGACATTGTAACGATCATAAATATGAACCAGTTGCCAAGTATCTGAATTTTGATCCATGATCAGGGGATGCTGCAAAGATCACATAACTCTAAAAAACAGACATAAATCACTTTTTTCCCAGTGCCATTATAACTATAGTGAACTGTCACTATATGAACTGTTGTAAGTTGAGGACTACCTATAATTTCTCTTTTGAAAATGCCAGACTCCTGATTTCTTCAGGAAAGGAATAGGTTTTATGCTTCTCAGTACAATTGTGAATTGCCTACACAGAGTTCTTATTACAATATTCAAGCTGTGACGCTAAAAAGATGGTTAACAGGTCTGAATCTGGAGGGAGAGGAAAGAATCTCTTCTCATGAGGCAGAAGTTTGTCAAAAGTGGTAATGACCACTGCTTTAATCTAAAGATCAAGCTACCACCAGAGTTCCTCCAGAGTGCAAAGTGAGTAAGCCACATTAGCCAAAAGAGGATCAACACATCACATACACTGAGTTTCTCTGTGGTCACAAGGAACACTATAATTAGCCTATTCGCTTACCACAGACTTTTACTGCTAATTTTGTATTATTATTGAAAGTAAGGGCAGACAAGCCAACCATACAACTCAATCCTGTGCAATTTATATGCATACGTCATATTCCTAATGTATGGAGGTTGTGCAAGTCTGGATGGGAGATGCATCTTCACATTTAAGAATACATTTGGGCAGCTGTGGTCATATAAGATCCATTCTACAGATCCCTCGAATGTGCTAATTGTGCCCATTCCTGGATCAGAAGGCCTTTTGGAGAATCACTGCCCTATCACTGTAAGTATGGACTACTGACTACTTTAGGCCAGGGGTGTCAAACTCAAGGCCCGCAGGCTGAATCTAGCCCACAGGGTGCTTAGATCTGGCCCACAAAGCCACCCTGGAAACAGCAAAGGACCGACCCACAGTGCCAGTGAAAATGGAGCTTGGGAGGGCCACAGCAGAGGGTTGCAGGAGGCAGTCGCATTTGGGAGCCCATTTTTGCTGGCAGAGAGCTTGGGCCACCACAGGCGCCAACATGAGTGATATTGAGCTGGCCACGCCCACCCTGGTCCCCCAAGGTAAAACACAACCATGATGTGGCCCTCCATGAAATCGAGTTTGACACCCCTGCTTTAGACTGTCTGAAAAAATCACTAGGAAACCATAGCTAGTCCAGAATACAGTGGTACAATAATAAGCATGTCACAGTAGACCAATGTGATACTTTAAGCTGTATTGGTTGTCATTAGCCTTCTGAATGAAATTCAAGATGGTGGCTATTACATATAAAGCCTTTTATGGCATAACACTTGATTATTTGAGGAACTACTTATTTCTGAATATTTGCCCTTCAGGTTCTCTCAATTAAACAGTGTGATCTAATGATAAAATATACCTTCATTTTTGCAACACCTGTCTTCTGCACCCTACCCCCAGATACGGTGGCAACAGAAAGGATGTTAAAGAAGGATGTTGAAAAGCTGGTTAATTGTATGAGTGGGGTATGGACTTTTGTTGTTGTTGTTGTTGTTGAGAGGTAGGGAGGCACATCTCCTTGTTTTTTCTTTTTATTGGTCTAGCTTTATCATAAGTAATCCTCAGCTTATGGCCACAATGAGGCCCAAGAATGTCCATCATTAAGTAGGTGCTTGTTCAATGAGTCATACTCAATTTTATGACCTTTTGCCACAATTCTTAAGCAAAACACTGGCTTATTAACTGTATCATGCAGTCATTACATGAATCTACCTTCACTGACTTTGCTTGTCAGAAGCCAGCTTGGAAAGTCAGAAAGGTTGATCAGGTGACTCTAGCATGTTGCAACCCTTGTGAATCCATTCTAGTTGCCAAGCACACAAATTTTGATCATGCGACCATAGGAATGCTACGATGGTTGTGTGAGGACCACCCATAAGTCACTTTTTTTCAGCAGCAGCGGTTATCAAATGAATGGTTTCAAGTCAAGGACTACTTGTAGAGGATATAGTGCCCAGAGTGAGGCATTTTTTAAACCTTAAGTAAATATTGGGGAATGAGTTTGGTATACTGTTTAAGGCATCAGCTAGAAATTGGAAGAGTTTCTATGCCTTTATGTCCTGCCTTTAGGCATAAAGAAAGTTGGGTGACTTAGGCCAGTCACACTCTCTCAGCCCTAAGAAGCAGGCAAGGGAAAACCACTTCCAAAATCTTGCCAAGAAAACTGCAGATAGTCCAGGCAGTCACCCCACAGTCAACACTAATTTAAAGGCAACAAAAAAATCTATGTTTGCTGTAAAGATTACCATTATTTTGTGCCTTTTAATAAGTAGTACCGGTACCAAACCAAATTATTGCTTATCACGAAGACATTTCCACATCTTAAGCTCAGTCTTATGGATCCACACTATCTCAGCCCCAATACTTCACTTCAACCTAAAGTTACTGAGCTTCTTTCCCTTAGGGTTAATGTCAATGAAGAGTTAAGTGATGATTTCAGGTATTGATTGGTAATTTCTTCATGAACAAGAACTTTTCACATCGAGTTGTGACCAGTTCTGTATTTTTAAAATGTAAAAATACAACAGGAGGTTCTGATGCACACCTTCCTCCTTTCTTTTCTCTCCCTGAATAGCATTGTATGCAGAAATATCCCAGTTACCATATCATACAGCAGCAGCTGAATGTAGCTATTTTTAGAATATATCTTCACTCTCATTTTATGTACAGTCAAGGAAAACCTGAGCAAAGCTCAGAAATATCAAGGGTCCAGTTCAAGTGCATCCCACTTAAAATAAAGAGATCATCCATGTGACCATATTACCATTATATTCCATCTTATGTTACTACTGTTTGCTTCAAGAGTATTTCAGCTATTTAGCAAGGAGAAGTCATTATACTAACCACTGCATTCAGAGTGCAGTTCCTATAGCAACCATCTTATTAAAGCAGCCATCTGCTTTAAATATTAAACTTTGCAAGCCCATCACTGCTGGCTTTAAAATAATATCACATGTTCATAAAATATTAAAATGAGAAACAAAGGAGTGCATGCAAGAATATCTTTCTTGAATATTTTTGACGTCTCCTGGAATTTCCTGAAACTTGTTTCAATTCTTCAGAAATGTAACAATGTCATAGACCTTTACACAATACCTTTAATAATCACATCTTTTATATTCACAGAGATGATTTAAGCAATTAAGTGGACAGATTTTAAACTGTCTCCCATGATCTACCTTACTTATGTACTCACTCTTTTTATTATTCATTGAGGGGTTTTTCTGTTTAAAATGTGGCAATTTTATTCTTGACATGTCATGCTTTTTGATTATTGAAGGTCACTTTTGCATCTTTTCCTACAATTCTAGGAAATTTTATGCTCCAAACCTCAGAAATCAAAGCCCAGGAAAAGGTTTCTGCTTTTATATTTTCAGTCCATTATGCTTCTATCACTCCTTTTCCCATTTGTCTGAAACAAGGTTATTTAAATCTAGATGTTCTTTTCAAAAAGTCAGAAATAAGCTTACTCAAGGATTATTGCAGAGGGAATAAACTATTCAGAACTTTCAGAAGACTGCTAATTTCTAACTACTGAAATATTATCTGTCTGAAGATGGTACTTTTATTTATAGTTCAGGAATTCAGCAGCTCATGTATGAAAAGTCATCCTACAAAGACTTCTAGCCTGCCTTCAGTTCGTTCAATGATACCTTTTCTACAGAAAGAAAATTGTTGCATAATATTGGCTTCTAAATCTAATCCTTCAGTACCTGGAGCTCACTTCTGTTACAGCAAAAGGACGGATCATTGAAGCTTAAGGTGTGGCTTTTGCTAAACCTGCTGGACAAGATTTCTTTCTTCCTTTTTGTTGTTTAGATGACAAAACCATGACAGCATCTGTATTTATTCTGAGTCATTAATCTAAACTGACACACACAGCAATTGCTTTTTGCAAATCTAAAAAGATATATTTTTCCCCATCTGAATATTGCCTGTGTCCCCTAGCTGTTGTACTTATTACTACTACTAGAATACTACTTCCAAAAAGATGGATCACTTCTACATGAGAGCAAAGGGTTAGACTGTTAGGTCAAGTTATTGTAATTTGGTGCTTGTCAGCCCTGATACAGTTGCAGAGGTGATATTCAGCAGGTTTTGACCAGTTCTGGAGAACCGGTAGCGGAAATTTTGAGTAGTTCGGAGTACTACCTCTGACTGGCCCATCCCCATCTATTCTCTACCTCCTGAGTCCCAGCTGATCAGCTGGGTCTTCTTTTATTGCCCTGCACAGGAGAACCAAGCTGGAAAGCAGATTAGTGGGGTGGGGAGAGAATGGAGATTTTACAGTATCCTTCCCCTGGAGTGGGTGGGAATGGAGATTTTGCAATATTTTTCCCCTGCAATGCCCACCAAGCCATGCCCACAGAACCAGTAGTAAAAAAAATTTGAATCCCACCACTGTGGGATTCTCTGAAGTGTTTTCTGGTGGCCTAATATAAGGGGTAGAATCAGAGGTGGTATTCAGCAGGTTCTGACCAGTTCTGGAGAACCGGTAGCAGAAATTTTGAGTAGCTTGGAGAACCAGCAAATACCACCTCTGAATGGAGATTTTGTAATAGCCTTCCCCTGCCACGCCCACCAAACCATGCCCCCAGAACTGGTAGTAAAAAAAATTGAATCCCACCACTGGGTAAAAACTAATTGAAAAAATAATTGTTTCATTATAGATGCACTGTGATATTACTCAAAAAAAAAAAAAAAAGATATCAGACTGGGTATAGAATATATGTCCTTGTATGTTTTATGCACATACTGAATAAATAAAAGTCTACATACAGAAATACCCTTCTCTTACCAATCTATTTTTGTACTTAAAGTGAATCTCTTTCTAATGTAGAAATATTCAAATTTAAAATCCCCACTTTCAATCTCAGGTGACTCAATAAAACACAAAAATAGACATCTTGCATCTGCTGCTTGTAAAAAACTATTTAGTTATGCTAAATAGCATAACTTTTAAATCTTTTTATGATCCTTAGAGACAATTTACACCTTCACCAAAATTGCTAAAATTATTGAAATGCTAAATATAATTTTAAACATTGCCTCTTTGGAAACTTTGATTTACTAAAATAACAACACAAGGAAAAAAGAGTTGAATCCATGATATATCCTAGGCTAAGATCTGTTAACTTTAAAAGTACATAGAAAAGCTTGCAAATATGTTCTGATGCTACAAAAAAAAAAAACACCTGGAAATTATACCATTCCTCAAAAACAATATATTGTATATCATGACAATTGCCCATAATTATTCTAAATGTGTGCTTTACAGAGTTACTTTCATTACAGCAGCTTGACTGTGAAAAGAATAACAGATGATTCTATCTGCACTGAATTTTATAGAGTAAAAAAGTTGCACTGCATATGATGGATTTTAGTACTCTGCTTTAACTGAAATAGTAATTGTTTTGTTTTCTATTTACCGAGTTGCAGCTATGTTGTTTTAAAATAGTACATTACTTCAAAGACTCTTGAGGTCAGAAGAATGATGTAAAATACTTCCAGTATTACATGTCTAGCCAGAAATAAGTCTCATTAAGCTCAGTGAAGCTTCCTTCAAGGTACACAATTACAGCCTTCAAACATTTAATTCTTTATTATTTAATTCTTTATTATTTTTCCTCTAGAATCTTAAGGGACTTTGTATTATTGTACTGTATCTTCAAAACTATTTGATTATGAGAGTGAATTAATGCTTTAAAATATAGTCTTTTGTAGCAGGGCTCATAGCATTTAAAAATAGATAAATATGATGGGATTTCAGCAATGTATATGACATTGGTTACCTCTTTCATATGAAACAACAGTTGAAAGAGTCAACTTACTTTAGCAAATAATCTAATTTGATCAGCGGAGATTCATCTCCATAGTTTGTACATATATATTAGGACACTGAACTCAACAAATCTGGGGAAAGGAAAGATATGATACAGCCATTAATTATTAAAAAGTATGGAAAATTACAAGAATATTTAATGTTCTGAACTTATCATTGTTTTTGGCCTTGAACTTTTCCAGTTTAACATACAATTTCATAAACATTTGAGAACAGAGGTGCCAACTTTACCTCATAACATTTGTTTTTGAATGTTTCCATTTAAAGTAAGAGTGAGTTGCTTATTTTCCTCATTATACAGTATATTCTGCAGTAACTAAAATGAGATACAAGGATGTAATAGATGCATAAGTGCACCAGTGTGCCTACCATCCCTGTCCTACTGTTCCCATCTATCCATTTATCTGTACTCATTTATTATGTATATACTTATACCTGTTTATACTTATATGTTTATAAGTTATGTTCATACTTATACTTGTTTTCTCATACATGCTTGACAAACAAAATAAAATAAAAATAAAATATGTGAATTCATCTGAATGAACACCCAACATGAATCTTCCTGTCTCTGTCAGCTGTAATGCTAAGCTATAATGATTAAATTCATTCATAGTATCGAGGACATTCTACTTTCAGAACTTTTAGGTTAATGTGTAAGTATACCACATTCCTAATAACACATCATATAATAATGCTTTACACATACTTTAAATGAGATACTATATGGATGTTGGATTAATTAATGGTTCAGGGTTTGCAAATCCTTTGAAAAAAGTTTTTTGCCAAGAGCAGAAGTCTATACAAAGAACATTTCTTCAAATTAATAAAGCAGCCATGCCTTTTTAAAAGCACGCACAGCTGTTTTATAAGCTGCTCCTTGGTTCCTCAATGAGTGTGTGTGTTAAAGGTCCACACAGTCATATTCAGCTTACATATTTGATTAATATCAATGGTGGTTGTTCACTCAACATATGATAAGCCATGGTGGGCAACATTTGCATCAGTCACTTATACTTCCCTAATATAATAATAGCTAATACTTGTATTTGAAAATCAGTATTAATTAAAACACCAAGTTTAAGGTTACATCTGTGATGAGCTACAAAACATCTCTAATATTTACTTTTACATTACTTTTACAATTTAGAAGTGGTGGAAAACAATATGATTTATGTTGCTACAAAAAGAAAACTGAAAACGTAAAATTGATTCCAGAAGTGAAAACAAAAAGAAATGTATTATGACAACAGATGGTTTTTAATATGCTATAAGAACAGAAAAATATATCCTTGAAAATCTGTTATGACTATATAAATACAACAGACCAGCTTTTCCTATGATAACATGGTGTTCACAATAAACTTTTAGGATTTTCACAGCATGTATGGAACCTTAACTTATGGCAATTGAGTTGATTAACACCCACTGGCTTCATTATTACCACAGGTTGTATAAATACTGCATGATTTCCAGTGAGATTTCTAATAACTACATATAATCTTTCACAATATTCAGCATTCTGCACACAGAGCAAGCCTGTTGCAGATGAAGTCCTTTACATTCCTCAAAGCTTGGGCAAATATTTGCATTTGCGAGCAGTTCTTCCAGTCTTTCTTTTCAAAATACAATTTCAGTGTCAAATACATTTTAATAACTAAGGAGATCCTTGAGAAAGAGATTTTTGTTGCTATAATGTTCACACTTTAATCTAAATCATAACAGCTTACGGTACAATACAGAGAGTATATCATTGCATTTATTCTATATTCCTGACGCTTTTGCTCATGACACCAAAAATAGCTGCAAAAGGAACATTCTCTGCTGATATATTTTCTGTGAAGTTTTTCCCAGGCTCTTTTTTTTCCTCATCCAATGGTTTCACTGAGGTTATACCAACATCTGTGGTCCAGGTCATTTAGTCAGTCTGATACTGTACTTGCTGGCTGTTACATAACCACCCTCAGGAATTCTGGGATCATGTTTATAAACATTATAGCCATGTGCCTGCGACCACTTTGTGAGATGACAAAATGACCTGGAACTGTAGCTCTGGAAGTTATCTGACATGACATAGTTTATGCGTCTAAGCTGTCTTTGTTGCCTAGAATAATGTGAGGTTCTTTTGTGATCAATGAGTTCTCTGATCATAGCTGATAAGATGCTGTCAAAAATTTGTCTTAAAAACAATTAACTTTATTTCTCACTCTAAAATGTTCCTAAATTCAAGGACAGGCTAAGGTCTCTGCTTTCTTCCAATACAATTAACTTATAAAAACAACTTGCACTTACAGAAAGAAAATTAATCCATGGAAAAACATTCATTTAGCAAATAATATAGAAAATATTTTAACTATTTCTGGTCAAATTTAATGCAGCTAATTATAGTCAGTTTCTTGTAATTACAAATGGTCCACTGCTAAATCTTGCCTATTAAAAAAAGTAACTATTAAAAAAAAACAATTATAATCTGTACAAATGTTTTACTAATGGCAAACAAACCTGGCAAAATTTCTTTGAGAAATACAGCAACAAAAGGAACCCTAACTTTTAAAACAACTCAAATATTAGACATTATCTTTTTTATTTTCTTTAATATCTGATTAAAGTTTACATATCCACCATTTATCTTATAATAGATTATTGAGATTATCATTAGGATTATTTTATTTCAACTGTTCCACACGTCTACCAATGGCATAATAAAATTTGTCTGTCTCTTGTCTGTCTACTGTTTCTTTATTTTTGTCTCATTCCATTGGTTTGAAATGTTATAAGCTTAAATTTGTACACAATGAGCTAATACACATGTGATTATGCATTGTTACCTTGGTGTGTGTGTTTGTGTATAAAATATTGTTTTTATGCTTATATATGTCATAAGTTATGAATTGAGCATCCTTATAAAGTCAATCAGTCAGTCAGTCTGTCTGTCTATTTAAATTAAGTCTACTGAGCCTGAGTAATTAACACCAGCGGTCCCCAACCTTTGTGGCTTGGCAGCCTGGCTATGGTGAGGAGAGGGGAACTGGGTCTACTTGCACAAGTTGAGCTGTATGTGTATGCATGTGTGTGCTGGCCTGCTACTTATGTGGCTTGGTTGCAAATAGGCCCGGCTTAGGAATGGACCATGGCCCAGAGGTTGGGGGTGCCTGATTTAGACTATTTAAATCTGGAACAAGGAAAATCTATGGCCTTTATATCAAGCCAAGTCAAGGACTGGAACTTTGAAATTATAAGCTATTTGAAGTCTGCAGTATTTTATTTATTTATATATCAAATTTAAGGACTGCCCATCTCACTCACAAAGCAATGTGTTATGATAACAGAGTATAATAAATTAAAAAGGGATTTTTTTAACTGTGGTCATTCAATAAAGATACTTAAAGTGCAGAAAATATCATAAGATATTGCAAAATACATATCTATGTTTGTTTAAATAAATATTTTAAAGAACAATTAAAACTATTACCCTTGGCATACTGTTTCAAAATCAAGTCCCACTGAAAGAAGGAGACTTTCTGAGAATTAACTATTTATGTGCTTTCATGACAGTTGGTACTAATAGTTCTCTGGGCCTTCCACATAAAACATGTATCGCAAATTGGTTCAAAATTATTATAATTTGTGGCTTGCTGTTTAAATAGGAGAAAGCACTCTCTGATTTAATAACTGTAAATTGGTACTATCCTCTCCATCTTCCTGGTCTTAATGCACTAAAGCTTCTAGATAAAGAGAATCCAATAATAATATAACAACAACAAACAAGAAAGACTTTTAAATAAGACATAGTTAGATTACATTCCTGCTTTCCAATATCTATTCTGTTTGCTTGATTTGTAGCATCCAAATATATTGCAGCTCTGCTTAATATATGCCGATTGGATTGTGCATTATTTTTTACAATCCACTGAACCAGAACTTACTTATTCTGGTTTACATGTCTTTGTAACTGCACACTTTTTATTAGCCTATTTGGCAAGCTGAAATGAATATTTATTCACAATGTCACACAATCTCTAGTTTGTACTGCCCAGTTCACTGTCAAGTAGTGACGCTTCTATTTTTGGCTCACCACAGATGACCTTATTGTACTCTACACAGCCGAGTGTCACCAAAACAAGTTGTTGTTTTTTTTTTAAAAGAAAGCAATTTCCCCAGCTCCCATGAATATATCATGCAGGCAGCATTAAAAATGTGGTGGTTGTGGGCAGTAGTGAACAATACAGTAGAAACTGTGGAACTTGTGCAGATTAATGCTGTTAACTAGTAATACATTGCGCCTGCTTGGCTATTACACGCAGCCTTTGAAGATTCTGGGAGGGTGTTTGTAAACAGTGTAGCCATGTGCGCAAAGTCCACGTGGTGCCTTTACTCTGCCTGGATCTGAAGAAACGCTGAATAGGGAAAAGCAAGTACTCAGTGTACGGTAGAACAGAGGCAATACATCTTTACAATTTTTACAGAAAGATCAGTCCTGGAATGTATTTGAATTCTGGAAGCATGACAGAGATTTTCAATACTATTTTACAGAGTTGAAAGGGACTTTGTAGGTCACGTAGTCCAACAATAGTAACAATAGCCCAAGCAACAGTAACAAGACCAAACTGAGCACCAAACTTCAATGATTACTAAATGAGTTATATGAAGACAGACTACAATATTTAATACTAGAATAGATTTTAAAAGGTAAGCAAAAACATGCAAGGGTTTGTTTACCTGAATGTTGAGAGGAAGAGGAGTCAAAATTATCAGTTGAAACAAAAAGCCTGGAATTTATCTTTAGAGTTTAAAATTTTAAATTAAAGATGCTGTTGATTATTGTTCTTTTATTACTCTCAATCTAATGTCACTGAAGTAAACTTGTAGGAATTTTTTTTTATTTCTACTGTACTTTTGTTTGGGGATATGTAGGTTTATATATGTGGCAGTTTGTGAAGATGGAAATATAAAACTCCTGACTAAGGCATATTGTCTCTCCAGCCCAAAAAAATGATTGGAAAACAGCCTAAAATGTGCTAACATTGATGCAAGTTCATTTTCATTGGACAATTATACAGTTAAAGTGATTTATGCAACTTGCTAAATCAGTATTATGGGTTCATGTTAGCATGATACAGATAGATTAAAAATGATTCATTTATGAAAATATGTGCACGTATTCGGCATATGATCTGCCTCAGTACATACATTTTATACACAAATTTGGATCTATTGATAGTTGAAGTGACCTGCTACAACCTTATGCCCTTACTTCAACAAAGAAACATTCTTGTTAGAATAACATAGCAATGTTTATACCCAACAACAGAAATAGTCTAAAGGATTTTTAAAAATTAGTTTGGTATGTTTTCTTTTCTCTTTTTTTAAAATGTTTCATTGAGTTTTTTTCCATTTATACATAAAACAATACTTATTTAACAGTGCTTTGACTTTATATATATATTTATGTATCCTAACTAGCAGTACACAATACTTTCATACCCTCGTATCTATTATATACATTATTTACATTTTCTATTCTTATATCTATTGTTAGTCCAAATATACCATGTTTCACATATTGCATTGTATTCCGTGTCTGTTTTCCTTTTTAGTTCCATAGATAATTTGTCCATTTCCACGCATTCTAATTTTTTATATTATTATTAAGCCTTCGGGTGGTATGGAGTTTTTATTCTAGTACTGGGCATCGGAAATTCTTGCTGCTGTTAGTATATGTAATATAAGATACTTTATCTTTCTGTTATATTTTTTATTATTATTCCTAAAAGGAATAATTCCAGGACAAAATCAATTTTATTTTTAGTTAACCCTACAAACCACATTTGAATCAATATTTTTTCACTTCGATTGTTGGAGACAAAGTGAAATACTCTTTCATTAAAATATGAATTTGCAAGACCTAAAATTGCTAAATTCAATAAGGCATTACATGTGTTATTTTAAGTTTGATATGAGATTTAAGATTTTTGGACATTCATGTTCCTTTGAACTCTTTCTGGTATTTCTCCGGCATGGAAGTTAATTAATGGACAACATAAATTAATTAATGGACAACTACTCTTATCAAAAGAGGAATTCTTCAATGTGTAAGTATATGTTGTTTATTACCACAGATTATATAGAGGGAATTATAATAAATAAAGTCTGACTTTATGTAAATTATTGCATAAAATTTTATGTGCAGTACATCCATACATGCGAGAAACTATTATATAGATAATTTTGGTTAACATTTTACCTTCTTCTTTGCAGAAGTTTTATTAAACAAAGTATGTTTGTATGTACACACATTACACTGTGTACATGTTTAACAATGATAGCAAAACTTTGACTCTAGTGAGACTAAAAGCTCTCTTCTGTGAGTCAGGCATAAAACATGGGCAGGATAATTAGCAGTTGAATTCAATAGATCCTACTCCCTGATAACTAAAATAAGAATAAAGTTTTATTTTCCCAAGCACTGAGTTGTTCCAACAGATGTCTTCAGTTGGACTTCACCACACTGAAGAACATTCAGACTCAGCTGTAGAGTTTATATATATTTGGGAATGTTTGCTTTCAACAAACTTCATTATGAATTGGGATAATTCTTTGTGGGAAGTTTTTTTTAAGACATTATTCCTTACAGATTGTCCTCAAGATTAAACCACAACTAAGCCTAGATTTCTATTGTTAAGCAAGGAAGCTTTTGTCCCGTTTTGCAATCTTATTTTACTACAGCTTTTAAGTTAATCACTGCAATTGTTAAGTGAATCATTTGGTCATGAAGCAAATCTGTCTTAAACATGTTTAGATTAGATTAACAGAGTTGGAAGGGACCTTGTAGATCATCTAGTCCAATCCCCTCTGCCAGAGCAGGAGACCCTACACCATTCCTGACAAATGGCAGTCCAATCTCTTCTTAAAAGTCTCAAAGTTTCTCCCATTGGTGTTGTTTATTGGAAGCCGTCTGGGCTGAGAAAACTACAGATAGGGATTACATGAGCCCAGGATAGTGCAATTGTCATAAACACATGCCAATTTGCCAAGTGCCCAAATTCTGATCACGGGAGATGCTGCAATGGTTGTAAGTGTGAAAGTTATAAGTCACTTTTTCAGTGCCAACCTAACTTTGGTCACTAACTGAATGGCTGTAATTCAAGGGTTTCCTGTAATTTCTTCACTGCTGTCAAACTAAATGTTTTAAGATTCCTACTTTTCTTTTCTACTCCCAGATGTTTTCAGATCCAGTACTCTGGAGAAGGGCTCATATAACAAATGATTTATATTTATTTCCCATAAATGCTGCCTGTATATTTTCCATGTTCCAGTTCAACTGAAGCATTGACTACACACATATTTTCAGTGGGTTCTGTTCCCTTCCAACAGAAGAAGTTTTTGTAGTTATCTTTAAAGCATGGAAAATATAGGCATGGCAATAAGATGATTACTAATCTACCACTTCTATTCAAACCTGTGTATATTATTAACCACTTTTTATTTAATGGCATTGAAAAAAATAAGTTTCAAACTATGTTTTTTGTTCAAGGTTCAGATAAATGTTTTCAAATATCAATCAGAAAGAGTCTCCAGTCCACTTTCCAGTGAAAGCTACTCCAGTCTACATCAATGTGGGATGAAAGAATACTATATATATATATATATATATATATATATATATATATATATAT
>BLBF01000026.1:20255139-20295565 GCA_015471245.1 Laticauda colubrina
CCATTGTTTTGTCTCTTAAATGCTTCATTTAATTCCATCATTGTTATATTACTTTCTAACATTTCTTCAGTCTCTTTAGGTATCTTCGGTAAGTTAATATTCTGTAAATACTGTTTAATTTTTTCCTCATCAATATTCTCTTGTTTATATAGTTGCCCATAGAAATCTCGAATAATTTCCTTTTTCTCCTTATTACCACAACAAACTTGGCCTTGATCATCTATTAGTTTCAATATTTTTCTTGATTCCTTCTCCTTTCTCAGTTTATATGCTAGCCATCTACCTGGTTTATTTGCATCTTCAAAATAATTCTGTTTAGAATTTCTAATTTTCTGTGCCAGTTCTTCTTTCTCTATTAATTCCATTTTATGCTTAATTACATCCAGTTTCAATTTAATACCTTTTTTC
This sequence comes from Laticauda colubrina, assembly GCA_015471245.1. Classification (NCBI taxonomy): domain Eukaryota; kingdom Metazoa; phylum Chordata; class Lepidosauria; order Squamata; family Elapidae; genus Laticauda; species Laticauda colubrina. The sequence continues at coordinate 20,255,548 of BLBF01000026.1, forward strand.
TGTGGCATTTTCTGTAGTTCTTTTTCAAGTCTTTTATATTCATCTTCCAAGGTCTTGGAGGCTTGTCTTTTCCTAATATTCTTTTTTCTTGTATAATCTATTATCAAACCTCTAGCATACGCCTTCATTGTATCCCAAACATTCTGTATTGAAGTATCTTCTTTTTTGTTTTCTTTAAAGAAAAAAACCAATTCCTTCTCCATCCATTGTATAAAGTCTTTCTCCTTTAAAATAGTATTGTTTAATGTCCATCTCAATCTTTTTTTTTGTCCCTTCCATTTAATTGTTATTAGACTATGGTCTGCCCAAGTACTCATTTCAATACTTGTTTCTTGAATAATGGATATTAATTCTGTTGAGATCCAAATCATATCTAATCTGGACCATGATAAATGTCTATTAGAGTAAAAAGTATATTGTTTAGCTTTAACGTTTCTTTCCCTCCAAATATCTTTTAAAGTTAATTCATCTGTCATTTTAAAAAAAGATTTAGGGAGAACCTTTCTATTTTGTTTTGTTGTTGTTGTTATATAGTCCAATTTATTGTCCACAATTCCATTAAAGTCTCCCATCATAATTATGTTAACATAGTCCAATCTAATTATTTCCATATGTAGTTTTTTATAAAACTCTTCTTGTTTATCATTCGGGGCATAAATTGCAATCAAGAGTATTTTTTTATTATTGTCCATTATTTCCACCATTAATACTCTTCCATCTTCATCCGTGTAAATCAGTTTTGCTGGGATATCCTCTTTAATGTAGAGAACCACTCCCCTTTTCTTACATTGAATCAAAGAAGTAAATATTTTCCCTAATTTTGGCTGTACTAACAATTGCTCATGTTTTTTAATATGAACTTCTTGTAAGCAAATTATATCAAATTTTAATTTCTCTAATTTATGAAAGGTTTTTCTTCTTTTAACAGCTGAGTTAAGTCCATTTATATTCATTGTAATCAGTTTTTTTTCTTCCATGATTATGCTTTATATTTAGGTCTAACAGCTCTCATAGTTCTCACTTCACGTTGTTCTTTACTGTCTACCTGTCCACCTACAACTCCTTTCTCTTTTTCAATCTCCAGTTGTTCCTCCTGAAACTCAAGTTAATGAGACCTCTTTCTCTGCCTCCTCTTTTCTTCTTCCAAAAAATTCTGCGTAGAAAAGTTCTGCTTTTTCAATCGAATCAATTCTATGTCTCTGTTCTTGCCACGTAAAGATTAGTCCTTCTGGTATCAGCCATCTATAGTTCACTTCATTTTCTAATAGTATTTTGGTCAGAAATCGGTATTCTCTTCTCATCTCTCTCACTCTTCTAGGTATTTGTTTTAAAACCACAATCTCTTTACCTTTATATTTCAATCTTTTCTCTCTTACCACTTGCAATATCTGTGTTTTGATGGATTTTTTGGTAAATCTGATATGAACTTCCTTTGGTAGTTTATTTCTCATCGCATATCTTGTATAAACTCGATATATCTCATCTACTCCATCCATCATCTTTTCCTCTGTAATTTCCAGAAGGTCTGCCAGCATTTCTATCATTATCGCAGCCAAATTTTCTCCTTTTTCCTCTTCTATATTTTGGAATCTAAGATAAAATTCTGACCTTTCCATCTCCTACCTCAACATCCCATTTTTTTCTTGTTCTACCACTGTTAATCTAGTGTCAATATTTCCAATCTTCTCCTCTCTTTGTTTTCCTTCTTCCTCAATTTTTTGGAATTTCTCCTCATACTTCCCCATCATTTGTTTAATATTTTCATCAGATTTCTCTATTCTTTGATCCATAGCATCTATTTTTATCTTAATATCTTGAATTCCTTGCATAATCGTCTGTAAATTTACTTTTTCTTGTTCTTTATCTTGCTTCAACATTGTCTGAATTAAATGTTGTCCTTCAGATGGTGGGGAAGCAGAGGTAGAAACAGAAATGCCAAATGATTTTGGTTTCCTGCTCATTTTAATGCTTCCAAAGCTTCAGGTTCTCTTTGACTTTCAATCCAGCTAATATAGTAACCAAATATAGTCCAAAAAAATAAAAATAAAAAATCCAATAGTAAAAAGCCCAAAACCAAAGAAAAAAAAGGGGAAAAGGAAAAAGAAAGATCTTCAGGTTCTTCTAGACCCTAGTCCAATTGAAGTAATCCACCATAAAAAAAAAAAATAGAAGAAGAAAAATAATAATAATAATAATAATAATAATAATAATAATAATAATAATAATAATAATAATAAAAACAAGGTGGTAGATGGAAGAAGCAAAGAAGCATGAAAAAAAAGAAAGAGCTCTAAGGCTTTCCCTTTAAAATAAAAAGCAAAAATACTAGAGTTAAAATTAACAAAAAGTCTGGCGAGTAGGAATTTCAGATATATATATATATATATATATATATATATATATATATATATACACACTGCACACTGCACTTTATTTCCTTATCCAAGGCTCTTATTATGACTGTCTTCTCCAGCAGCTTCAAAGCCAAGCCTCAAGTGTTGAAATATTGATAAGAGTCCAAGAAAGCACCTGTAATAATATTTTACTGCGTTCTCCCTCTATCTTATCACATTAAAATGTCCTTGAAAAGGAGTGCTTTTCTCCCCAATTCAAATAAAATATTTTCAAGCCTCTAGTTGGCAGTGTTGCAACATCTCTTACTACTCTTTCCCCCCCCAGCCAGAAAAAAAAATATTTATAAAAAACTCAAACAAGAAGAAAAAAAAGATAATCAAAGGGAGCCTCTATCCTAAAAAGAAAATTAAAAATAAAAATAAAAATCAAGAGAAGCATAAAAATATATATAAGAGAAAATTCAATCCGGTTACCTACAAAATCACATTAAAGTCCTCAGAAAAAAAAAATAAGGAAAGAATCCAAGTCTCAATTTGACATCACTTAAACGCCGCTCAGCCAAGTTTCAGTCAAACAAAAATAAAGTCACAGATTTCTTCTTTGTTCAGGATGTCCTTTCAAGTCTCAATCAATTTACTATACAAAAGAAATTTCTCACCCAACCGATACACGCTCATTTAAATCACTTTCTTTCCGGAGCTGTCCTGACTTCAGCAGCTTTGGAGGCTGCCTTTCCGCTGCCAGCAAAAGGGCTTCTCCCGGATCAAACCAGAGATTTTGCGATATCTCTGGGATCCTGGGACTGTGCCCTTCACAATCCCCGTCTCTACGGGACGGTTTAGGTCCGTTAGGACCGACCAGGGGCGAAAATATCAGCTGTGATCTCAGAGCCCCGAGATCGCAGCTGTAACACCAAGACGAAGCTCCGCCTTCTTCCCCTAACAACTTTTACTGACTGTTTCCTGGTATGATTTTTTTATAAATATGATTTTATTTTTTTATAAATATAATTTTATTTTATCTATTACTATTGCTATTAATTATCCCATCTTCCTTTCACCTGTCTCCTCCCACTTATGACTGTATGGCTAATTTTGTTGCTTGGATCCCAACATTTTTTTTTTGACTGTTTCCTAGTATGATTTGATTGCTTATTGTACCCTATGACTATTATTAAGTGTTGCAATGATGGAAAACAGTGGTAGACAACAGTGCATCCTTCCCATTTTGGACAGTCACACAATCCTTTGCAAAGATGAAAATTTTTGGAGAGAGAGCACCACACTGTCTATTCTCCAACTAACCTTTGGATATGGTGAGTTTAAAAACTCAAATCCACAAAAGTTGTTCTAGGCTATACAACTTCATATTTCTAGGAGTAAATATTAATGAATTCTATAGGGTTTACTTTTTGACTGACATAAATAGGAAAGTGTAAACTTTCACTGCCTAGAAACAGTCCTAACAACATGTTATCTGTAGTAATGAGCTAATGTAGTTCAATCCTAAAGGCCTGGGTGTCAAACTCGTGACATCACGTTATCATTCATGTGATGTATCGTAACTTTTTCTCCTTCGTTAAGTCAGGGGTGGGCATGGCCAGCGCACGACGCATCTGGCCCACAGGCCACAAGTTTGACTTACTGCCTTAAGCAATAGCAGGATATTATTCCACAACATAAATTAATCCTTGAATACAAAGTTTGTACCTTATGCTTTCTTGAGGTAACTTGACTTCCAGGATGACTTCACCTATTTCAATTAATGTTTCTACATTTCATTCCCACCACATCCTTAAGGACTCAGATGTACTTCACTGTTGGATAATGTATAAAATGGCTCGACTCTGCATTGGATACTTGCTTTCATCACCATGGTTCTTTCAATTTGCATGCTCCTGACTTTTGGACTGCTCATTTTCTGCTTTCAGGATGCCCGTTCTCCAGATAGGTAGATAAGAAGTTTCTTTTCCTTCCATATCAATGTGCAACCTGCTTGAAAATGCCCCTTTCTCTTACCCACACTAATAACTGAGTTGATGTTGGAGGGACCCTTAATATATGGGATTGACCTTAGGAAGCCAGTTTCTGGACTCCAAAACAAACAGAAAAAAAGTCCCTTTTCCACAGTATTTCAGTCAGTCCTTAATTGTGGGGTAACCACTGTGGGATATCAGCATTATTCAAATTTGGGAGAAATGGACATTCTGGAAAAATTTAAAACAATTTTTTGTTGTATTTCCCTTTATTAGCTTTCCTATTAATAATATATTCTTCCTAAAACCTACAACTACTATATTTAATACATCAACAAGGAACAAAATATTTGGGAACTGGAATATAACCAACATAGGAATTTTTCAACCCTAAGTAGACACCACAAATTCTTAAACCTGGTTGAAAAAAGGTACATGTGAAGTCTTTGGAAGAAGAGAAAAGATGATGGTCCCATCAACCCAGATACCTCTCCTTCCAGTGTTGAATACTCATCTCCAGAAAAGGTTTCTCCTCTATTTGCTGCAATACAAGCCCTAACCTTCAAGCAAATAGGATGAAAGCTCTCCTTAATGACTTTCTTAATCCTTCCCAGAAGTCTGGGATCTCAGAAATGGGGGGAGTAGAGGGTCTGTGCCTCTTCTTAGGGGCAGATCAACTTGTGTCTGCCAGGCTGAACTTTAGTTCTTCTTTTCTCTAGACTAGCCAAACCCAAATCCTGCAATCGTTCTTCATGTGTTTTAGTCTCCAGGCCTTTAATCATCTTAGTTGCTCTTCTTTGTATCTTTTCCAAAGTCTCAGCATCCTTTTTGTAATGTGATGACCAAACCTGGATGCAATATTCCAGCTGTGGTCTTATTAAGGCATTATAAAGCAGTACTAATAAAGCGATATTAATACTTCACATGATTTTGATTCTATGCCTCTGTTTATACAACCAAGGATTGTATTAACTTTTGTGGCTTCTGCCACACATAGCCGGCTCATTTTTAAGTGATCATCCACTAGGACTCCAAGGTCCCTCTCACTGTGGTTGAATACCTATGGTTTTTGAGCCATACCAACTTGCAGAGCAATATATTTGGGAACTGAAAAGTGAACAATATATGAATTTTCCAAAACTAAGTAGACACCACAAATACTTAACTTTTCTCTTTAACCTGCTTGAAGAGAAGGTCTGTGTGATGTCTTTGGAAGAGGAGGAAAGGGAATGGACATCCACCTCTCCTCTTCCAGATGCTCCTCCTCCAAGTGTTGAATGACCAGTTCCAGAAGGGGTTTGTCCTTCTGTCTGTTAGAATACAAGCCTTAACCTTCAAGCAAATGGGAGGAAACCTCTCCCTGATGACATTCTCAGTCTCTCCCAGAAATTTGGAATTTCAGGATTGAAATTCCAGGATTGGATGTGTGGTGACTCTTTTTAGGGGTACAGCAGCTTGCACCTGCAAAGTTGGTCTTCTAATGGCAAGAGGGTTTCTAATGGCAATTGGCAATAAGTCAAATGTGAGTGTTCTCAGTATGTTAGTTTTCACTTTTTCTGATGTTTGGGGCAGATTGCTCAGTATCTAGTTTTGCAGTATATTCAAGCAGTGATCTTATAGGTTTCCTTAAGTCTGCTTTATTTTCTTCTCTTCACTTTAAGGTGAAACTACAGAGATATGTAAACTTCCTGAAGAAGTAGAACAATGCAGAGGTTATTTTCCTCATTTTTATTTCAATGCAGCAACAGGGGACTGTAAGGTATTCATTTATGGTAGATGTGCAAGAAATAAAAACAACTTTCAAAGTTGGTCTCAATGCATGTCAAAATTCTGGTAAGGTAGAAAATTTAATATTTTCCTTGGAACACCATTAAAACAAACTGCATTTTAGTCTTGTCTGTCAATTGTTGATCTGGAAACTCTTTAGTCCTAAAGAATTTACCTCTCTTTACCTTTACTCTTTACCTCGATCTCAGTAATGTAATCCAGGTCCTGGACTAGCAAAGAGGAGCTTATTAGGGAACACAGTCACCAAAATCAGAAAATATATTAAAATGGTAAAAATGAAAAAAAACAACAACCTTAAATTAGTACCATAAAGGCAACTTTTTTATTTTTGTTTTTTTTGCAAATAGTTCTGCACTCAATTGATAAAGGGGATTAAGCAAAATACTGGAAAATGAAAGGAAATTACATATCCCTCACAGGAAATGTCACTTCTAACACATGTAATACCTGGAGATGCTTTTGTTTGTCCAGTTTGCCTTGCAATGGTCCATGAAAGAAAATGTATCATACATTATGAAAGCATGAAAATGTTTTCTGCTATTCTGCGTTCAACCGCTAATGAATTTTCTTGCAGTGTTTGGAGTGGGACTTCCTTCCTATTTCCTCCACCTCTGCTGTCCCCCTTTGTTTGTGAGGGGTTCATAATTTCTACTGTTGAGTTAAATTATAGAGGCCTACTTGGTTCCAACCTTTATTGAAAAACAATAAAAAAACAGCTTTGGAAACCCACCTTAAATAGACTCTGCAAATGCTTACAACTGGTTGAAGAAAAGGCCCCTGTGAAGGCTTTGGAAGAGAAGGAAAGGGAATGGACACCCACTACACGCTTCCAGGTACCCCTCCTCCAAGTGTTGAATGCCCAGCTCCAGAAAGGGTTTCTCCTTCTGTCTGCTGGAATACAACCCCCAAATTCAAGCAAATGCCAGGAAACGTTTCCCTGATGATCCTCTCTGTCCGTCCCAGCAGGCTGATCTGAGGAATGGGGGCCTGGTAACTCTTCTTAGTGGTATAGCAACTTGTGTCTGCCAGGCTGTACTTCAATTACTTGCATGGCTTCTAATGGCAATTGGCAATGACACAATATGTTATTTGTTGTTATTATGTTATATAATGTTATATGATATAATATAATGTTATTATATGTTATTATGACATATGTTATCTCAATATGTTATGGTAGGCAAACTGTTTTCACTTTTTCTGAGGTTTGGAGCAGATTGCTCAGGGTCTAGTTTTCCAGTAGATTGTCAAATATTCGTGGTTGCCTTGCATTCTGGAGTCAGAACACAATATATTTTTATGTGATGATCTTCTGGGTTTCCTTAAAAGGGACCGTCTGTCTTATTTTCTTCTTTTCACTTTCAGTTTACCTTCCAGAGAAATGTACACTTCATCCAAGAATAGGATCATGCACAACTCTTGCTTTTTGTATTTTTTTTAGACACAGTAACTGGGACGTGTGTGATGTTTGTTTATAGTGGATGTGAAGGGAGTGAAAACAACTTCTTTACTTCAGATGAATGCCAAAAAGAATGTAAAAGGAAGATAAGAAACTTTTGGAATCTAAGTTCTATACCAGTAATAGGCAAAACTGGAACTCATTATTGGGATTAATCAGTAAACATTTTGGAAGTTAAAAATGCGAAACAAAATTTCATAAAGAAATGTCCTAAAAGTAGCTTTTTGTTTTTATGGTTTTCCTTGAAAATGGTTATGTGACCATTTCCACGCTCAATTGACAAAACGGATTGAATAGCAATTACTTACATTATTGAAAAATCTACTGTTGACAACATGATTTTCATTGTCTCTTTTCCAGAGCAATACTGACTCCAATTCATAATTGGATTGATAGATGGGATGGATTCAGCAGCTGGAGAAGGAATCTAAACTTTCATGGACTCTCCCACTGGAACACTTTGCATGCATTGAATTCTAAACATTCTCTCAAATAAACATACAAATGCTTTGAACTGCAATAATCTGTCTCTAAAGCCCATGTCACACTGAACCAATGGATACAAAGAGGATGTAAAATGGACAAAAAAGCTTGCCATCCATTGGAAAACGCGATGCATCCGTTGTGTACTCACTGCGTACGTGTTTCAAACGCTATATCCGTAAAACATCCTTCTACTGCCATTTCATCCGCTCAAAAAGTTTTGAGCTGCACAAAACTTTTTGAGCGGATGAACTTTCCGTTGCGTACGATCTACATCCGCGATACATATGGGCAACAAACGTTCTAAGTCCATTGTCATCCGTTACACATCCGATGTATCCTCTCGGCATCCTCTGGCCATCCGTGCAACTCACATCTACTGCAGCGGAAAGTGGAAAGAGGAAGGAAGCGAAAGGTACGTGGAACATCCACACAGCGTTAGTGGCATGGACATAGAAAGGATGTAAGCGGACGCATCTCGTATATAAAGCATTAAAACGGACAAAATGTTCGTATAGGGGATGTATCTCAGATATTTAGGATGTCTCGGAGGATGTCTAGAGTATGTGGAAGGACACCTAGCAGAAAACCAACATTTCCTATAAAAAGGGGGAGGAAATCACCTGGATCTCACTATCAGTCCACAAGCTGTGGTGTGCAGGCCTCTTCAGCCTTGCCCTTGCTCTTCCACATCATCCATTGATCTCCACCATGGATCATTGCACACTCCTTTTGATAGCCGCCATCATTCAACACCAGAACCAAGCCCTCTTCAGACTGTTTCACCTTTTCTACGCAAGGGGAAGAAGGAGATGTCCAAGAGCTGTCTGGGTCCGAAGATGGATCGGGAGAAGAGTGGAGTTTGGGTTCTATGACAAGGTGATGGTGGAGCTGAGGAATGAAGACCCTTTGCACTTCATGAGGATGCCACCAGTCATGTTTGACGAAGTTGTGGAGCGTCTGAGACCCAGGTTGACAAAGGCAAACACCAACTTCCGTCCCAACCTGGACTCTGGACTGAAGGTGGCACTGGCTCTGCGCCACCTGGCCTCTGGGACCATGAACAGAAACATGCAGTATGCCTGGAGGGTGCCACACAACACCATCAGCATTGTGGTCAGAGAAGTGGTGCAGGCCATCATCGAAGAACACATGGAGGAGCTCCTCCAGTGCCCCACCACTGAACAAGGCTGAAGGAAAGTTGCAGAGCAGTGGTGGAACTTTCCCTACATCGTTGGAGCCATAGATGAGAAGCAAGTGGCCTGCAAAGCTCCAGCTAACTCAGGGTTCAATTATTTCAACTACAAGGGCTTCTTCAGCATTATCCTCTTTGCCATGGTTGATGCTGACTACAAGTTCATCGATGTTTCAGGCAACGGGTCAGCTTCAGATAGCCAGGTATACAACACCAGTGACCTCAAGGATGGGCTGGAACGCAACATCATAATGGGTTTTCCAGATTCAGACCCCCTACCCAATGACACGCAAGATGTGCCCTACTTCATTGTGGGTGATGACGCCTTCTCCCTCAGAACCTACCTCATGAAGCCCTACACTTCCAGACTCCTCACCCGTGAAGAGAGGATCTTCAACTACAGGCTGTCCAGGGCAAGACGGGTGGTGGAGAACGCCTTTGGCATCCCGGCCAACAGGTTCCAGGTACTTCTCACCACCATGCAGCATCGCCCAGAGACCGTGAGGAACATCGTGGAAGCTTGCTGCATCCTGCACAATATCATGTGCACCCGCTACCCAGTGTTGAAGAACAGGCTTGTGGACAGTCAACAAGGGAATGGGGACATGGAACCTGGTGAATGGAGGCCAGCACAAAACCTGATAGACACTGTGGATGTGCAAGGCCCCAACAGAGCTTCACGTGGAGGGAAGAAGCAGCGCAACCTCCTGAAACACTGGTGCAACTCCCCAGCTGGAGCAGTGGAGTGGCAAGACAGGATGGTAGATGCTTAATGGATGCTTCCTTGAGCCTGTCTCATCACACTGATGAGATTGTGCCATGTATGTTGAGTGACCTTACAATTAATAGGGCATTAATCAAGAGTTTTGTTTATGTTGAAATGTGTGGATCAATGATTAAATTGTTATTGATAATAAAGGACCATATGTGTGACAGCTGGGAGGGTGGACCATACAGTCCCACTATGCTTGCACTGGAGGTTTATCTATCCAACAACTATCCTAACCCATCCCACAACTATCCTTATCCCACAGCTATCCTTACCAATCCCAAAGCTGTCATTACCCATCCCACAGCTATCCATCCCAGAGCTATCCATCCCACAGCTATCCTTACCAATCCCACAAGCATGCAAAGGCTTAACCCTTTTTTCAAAGTTTTCACCAACACTTTATGAAGTAAAAAAAATGAACCAAGTGTGTGAAGCAAAGATAACCTTTATTAATAACAAACTGTATGACTTTATTAAAAAGCAAAATGACCCAAGTAAAGTGTCTTAAGCAAAGATATAGTGAACAGGTAACAACTCAGTCTCTGGCACTCTTCTCAGTCACTCTGAGGCGTGCCCATGGTCTCAAATGTAAAGGGGCCAGGGACTGTGGAGATGGCTGTTGCTGGAGTGCTGGTCTGAGACGCCATTGGGGTGCCTGGCCCCGAGAGTACAACAGGAGATGGTGTGTGCAGGAAGCTCTCAGAGATCTGATTCAGTTCAGTGAGGTTGAGAGGCACTTCCTCAAGGACCTGGGATGTGAGGCCCTAGACTGATGACAGATGTTCTGAGGAAGGGCTTGCCTGTGGGGTGGAGGAAGGAGGATGTAGTGGGGCTGTCTGGTTTGTAGCTGGGTCAGCTGAGGCGTCTGTGACATCCGAGGAACCTGGGTGTGGACTGGGAAGGGCTGCCTCTGCTGTTGGAAGTCCTGGTAGTAGTAGGCTTGGTAGGCGAGGGGCTGCTGAAATCCATGGAAGGGCTGTGACATTGCCTGGGGTGGAGGAGCAGACCTGGAGTGGATAGCAGCAGGTTCAGCTGGGCCTGGAGGGTGGTGCAGAAGAGCTGTGATCCTCTCCTTCATCGCCTGGTACTGGGCCTCAGGCATGTCCATGAGGGTCTGACTCACGTACGTGATGAAGGGCTTGCAGTTGGAGGATGGTATGTCAAAGTGGACTAGCTGGGAGAGGAGATCTGTGCTGGCTTTGATTGTGTGCCTGATCTCCAAGAGGACAGCGTGGCTCTGTCCCTCCGGTCTGCCTCTCTGCCTGCTTTCTGTGGAGGTGGAGCTGGGTGTGGGTGTGGGTTGGTCTCTGGTGGCTGCCTCTTCTTGCTGCATCTGAGACATGGGATCCTCCATGTCCTTTGGCAGGGGGGTGCAGCTATCGGGGGGATCTCTGTCATGAGGCCCTCCAAAGACACCTGCCTGGACAAGGTAGCTGTCTCCTGGATGGAAGAGGAATGGCTCTCTGTGGGCTGTCTGAGGGAGAGGGTTGACAGATGGGCTGCTCCTCGGTAGTGGATCTCACCCTCCAGGAAGTTGCACCTGGCCATGACATAGGTCCCCCGGTCAGTTAGCTTGACAGCGGCCTGCCCAGATCTCTTCAGGTGCAGCTTGCCATACCAGGTGTGCATATGCTTCCACCACCCCAGGAGGACATCTGAAGTGTATCCCAGGCTCTCCGCCTTCTCTCTCAATGCTGCCTGCTTCCACTTATTGTTGCAATAGAGCCTGTGGCCCTTCCTCCACAGGTACTCGTTCTCCCTCAGACATTCCAGCACTTCCTCCTCATGGTCCTCAGAAATGGAGTACTGTTTCCTCTCCCCCTTCTCCTTGCCTTGCCTCTTCCTCCCTCTAGCAGGTGCTTCAGGGCCTTCAGCAGCAGGGCTTTGAGGCCCTTGGGGTGGGTCCACCACAGCAGCAGCAGCAGGAGACGCATCACCAGCAGCAGCACCAGCAGCAGGAGAAGCACCAGCAGCACCAGCAGCAGGAGAAGCACCAGCAGCACCAGCAGCACCAGCAACACCAGCAGCAGCACCAGCAAGAGAAGCACCACCAGCAGCAGCACCAGCAGCACCAGCAGCTTTAGAGTCAGCGCCAAGGGGTGGGATGGTGGTTCTGTTCTTCTTGCCAGGGCTGGCAGGAGTAGGCACAGGCTTTCTCTTCTTTCCCATGGTGTTCTCTCAAGATGTCTCTGGCAGCAGGTCTTTCCTCTGAATTGTGACCTGATTGAGAGCTGCATACTTTTATATATGCGGAGCTTATGCAATTCATCCTCCCCACATGCGCAGTGAATGCTTTGCATCCGCTATGCATCCGCTATGCATCCTATAGGCGTCCGTGATGCATCCACGTCATCCGCTATGCATCCACTATGCATCCGTTCCTTCCGCTATGCATCCACTTCGCTGTTCTCCCCCAGAAGCCCTGCAGATGTGTCATCTGCTTCCATCCACTTCCATCTGCTAGGCTTCCTATGAACATCCGCTTTACATCCCCGCTACATCCTCCCCACGTCTGTTCCTTTCCGTTGTTGTCCACTCTGTTTATGCAAATTTGGGGCACTTTTGAGAGCGGATAACAACAGATGGAAAATTTGCTCATCCGCTGTGTCCTTTTTACATACGTTTTGCATCCGTCGGCCAGTGTGACCTAGCCTTAAAGTACTGTTGCTATTGCTCCTTTTATTCTACAAGGCCATCAACAACATTACAAAATGAAACAAATAAAGGCCCAGTCCCACTGCACTTACGGATGCAAAAAGGATGTAAAACATTAAAAAAAGCTTGCCATCCATTGGAAAATGCGATGCATCCATTGTGTACACACTACATACGTGTTTCATATGCTCTATCCGTTGAGCATCCGTCCACTGCGATTTCATCCGCGCAAGAAGTTTTGAGTTGCAGAAAACTTTGTGAACAGATGAACTTTCCGCCACGTACGATGTACATCCATTACATATACGGGCAACAAACGTTCTATGTCCGTTGTCATCCGTTAAACGTCCGCTGTATCCTCTCTGCATCCTCTGGCCATCACCTCAACTCACATCCACTGCAGCTGAAAATGGAAAGAGGGAGGAAACAAAAGGTACATGGAACGTCTACACAGTGTTAGTAGCACGGAAATAGAAAGGATGTAAGCGTATGCATCTCGTATATAAAGTATTAAAAATGGACAAAACGTTTGTATCTGGGATGTATCTCATATATTTAGGATGTCTGGAGTATGTCTAGAGAATGTAGAAGGACACCTAGCGGACAACCGATATTTTCTATAAAAAGGGGGAGAAAATTATCTGGATTGCTGGGATGGTGAACCATACAGTCCCACTATGGTTGCACTGGAGGTTTATCTATCCCACAGCTATCCTTATCTATCCCACAAGCATGCAAAGGGTTAACCATTTTTTCAAAGTTTTCACCAACACTTTATTAAGTAAACAAAATGAACCAAGTAAACTAAGTGTCTTAAGCAAAGATAAATGTTATTAACTTTCTTAGGTAAACTTTATGACTGTATTAAATAAGCAAAATGAACCAAGTAAAATGTCTTAGGCAAAGATAAATTTAACAAGTAAACAACTCAGTCTCTGACACTATTCTCAGTCACTCTGAGTCATGTCCATGGTCTCAGCTGTTAAGCGGGCAGGGACTGTGGAGGTGGCTGTGACTTGAGTGCTGGTCTGAAGCACCATTGGGGTTCTTGGCCCCGAGGATACAACAGGTGGTAGTGTGTTCAGGAAACGTCCCGTGAGGTTGAGAGGCCCTTCATCAAGGACTTGAGATGTCAGGCCTAATACTGATGACAGATTGTCCATTGACGGGCTTCACTGTGGGGTGGAGGAAGGGTTGGGAGTAGTGTAGTGGGGCTGTCTGGTCTGCAGCTGGGTGAGGACTGGCGTCTGTGGCATCCAATGAACCTGTGCCTGGACTGGGAAGTTTTGCTTCTGCTGTGGGAAGTCCTGGTAGTCTTAGCCTTGGGAGGTGAGGGGCTGTTGAAAGCCATGGAAGGGCTGTGACATCACTTGGGTTGGAGGAGCAGACCTGGACTGGGTAGGAGCAGCTTCAGCTGGGCCTTGAGGGTTGTGCAGAAGTGCTATGATCTTCTGCTTCATCACCTGGTACTGGGCCTCGGGCAGGTCCCTCAGGATCTGGCTCACATACGTGATGAAGGTGTTCTGGCCCGAGGATGCTCTGTCCAAGTGGACCAGCTGAGAGAGAAGTTCTATGCTGGTCTTCATTGTGTCCCTGATCTCCAACAGCACACTGTGGTCCTGGCCCTCCAGTCTGCCTCTCTGCCTGCATCCTCTGGAGCTGGGGGTGAAGGTGGGGGTGGGTTGGCCTCTGGTGGCTGCTGCTTCTTCCTCCATTTGTGACAGCAGGGCGTCATCCTCCACAGAATCCTCCAAGTCTGCCGGCATGGGGAGTGCAGCTGTCAGGGGGGTCTCTGCTGTGGGCCCTCTGAAAACACCTGTCTGAACAGGGTAGCTGGCTCCCGGCTGGAAGAGGACTGGCTGCCTGTGGGCTGTCTGAGGGAGAGAGGTCTCAGAGGGGCTGCTCCTCGGTGGCGAATCTCACCCTCCAGGAAACTGCACTTGGCCATGACATACATCTCCCAGTCAATGAGCTTGACAGTGGCCTACCCAGATTTCTTGAGGTGTAGCTTGCCATACCAGGTGTGCATGTGCTTCCACCATCCTAGGAGTACTTCTGCAGTGTACCCCAGGCTCTCTGCCTTGTCTCTCCAAGCTGCCTGCTTCTTCTTGGTGTCCTGATACCATCTGTGGCCCTTTCTCCAGAGGTACTTGTTCTCCCTCAGCCATTCCAGCACCTCATCCTCATGCTCCTCAGAAACGGTGTACTGTTTCCTCTCTCCCTTCTCCTTCCCTTGCCTCTTCCTCCTGAAGCAGGGGCTTCAGCAGGGCCTTCAGGGGCTTCAGCATCAGGGTCTTCTGGAGATTATTCAGGGCCTTCAGGGGCTTGAGCAGCAGGGCCTTCAGCAGCAGGGCGTTGAGGGGCTTGAGGTCCTTGGGGCTGGTCCACCACAGCAGCAGCAGCAGCTTCAGAGTCAGTGCCAGTGGGTGGGATTCTGGTTCTGCCCTTCTTCATCTTGTCAGGGCTGGAATGAGTAGGCACGGACTTTCTCTTCTTGGCTGACTGATGAACCATGGTGTTCCTGCATGTGTGCTGCATCCTTTTATATCAATGGAGCTGATGCAATTCATACTCCCCGTATGCTCAGAGAATGCTTTGCATCGGATATACATCCATGCAGTATCCGCTTTGTTTTCTATAGGCGTTCGTGATGCATCCGCTTCATCCGCTATGTATCAGCCCCTTCCACTATGCGTCTGCTTCGCAATTCTCCCCTGGAACCCCTTCGGAGGTGTCCTCCGCTTCCATCCGCTTTCATCCGCTAGGCTTCCTATGAACATCCATTTAACATCCCCGCTACAATCTACCCATGTCCATTCTTTTCTGTTCTGTTTATGCAAATTTTTGCCACTTTTTGGAGTGGATGACAATGGATGGAGCCACCCCCAAAATTTTGCTCCTCTGCTGTGTTCTTTATGCATACGTTTTGCGTCCATCAGCCAGTGGGACCGGGCCTTAATAGAGGACTTGGAGAGATGGAGAAATTTGAGGCACTACCCAATGGGTCAAATAGTGATAATTAAGATGAATTTCTACCAAAACTACTCTTTTTGTTTCAAAATATACCTATAAAATTAGATAATTTGGGGGGGGGGGGAAATCTGAACAAAATGACTTTGAATTTTATATGGCAAGGAAAGAAATAAAGGAATAAACTAAAACTTCTCCAAGAAGCTAAAGGAGGAAGTTTTGGCTTGCCAGATTGGGAAATATACTACCAGGCAGTGACACTTACCTGGGTGAAAAATTGGATAACTTTAAAGAATAAGAGACTACTATCACTAGAGGGCCATGACTTACATCTAGTATGGCACATATTTTTGTGGTATGGTAGACAAGTCGCACATCAATTTTTCCAAAGACACCAGATATGACAAGCCCTACTTATGATATGACCTAGGATGCTCACATTGCAGCATTGGTTAAAAGGGGCCAGCAGAGATTACACTACCTGAGACTTCTCAGAAAACAACAACTGAATGAATAACTGCTGGTGACCTTCTACTGCTGCATCATAGAGAGTATCTTAACATACTGCACCTCTGTATGGTTTGCCAATTGCACAGTGGCAGATAGGACAGCACTCCAGGGGGTTAATGTCATTGCCCAAAAGATCATTGGTAGCCCTCTCTCCTCTTTGGAAGAGCTTTATAGCTCCCACTGCCTTAAGAAAGTTCAAAACATTCTCAAAGATCCATCTCATCCTGGGCACCCACCCTTTTTTTTAACTATTACCATCTGGCAGATGGCACAGAATAATAAAAACAAGGACAAATAGGCTGCAAAACAGCTTCTATCCCAGGGCAGTAGCTCTGTTGAATTCTACTGTATAGTGGACTGTTGGTGTGGTGTTGGGGATTTCCGGTTCATTGTGTGGAGTGTGAAGGATATGTGTTTGTGTTTATTTTCATGGTCATGATGTGCACTGAAGATGGTGTTTGATTTCATTGTACAAGGTGCAGTGACAAACTAAAGTAAACTAAACCTGTTAATTCAGGAGCAAATAATTGGACTGCATATAAACAAAATGACATAATTTCAGATATAAGACCAAAAACAAGATGGATCGACAACATCAGCAATATTGCAGGCCCAACTGGCAAAAGAAAAGTCAGGATCATATTGGTTGGAAACATGCAGAAGTGGCCTTCATTCTGCAATGGATAGACAATGGCTGAAACAACATGACAAATGTTATACTTCAACTAGTTCAAAGTCAATAGTTTTATGCATTTGTATAGTACATGAAAATATTCACATATAATGTGAAAAATATTTGGTCGGTCATTGGTGAGCAGAATTACAGTTTCCCATATAATATATACATTTGAAAAAAATAATCTAACTCTTCCTTTGAAACCATTTTTATGCTCTATGATCTTTTAAATGATGCTCAACAGCAGTTTTTAGTGTTCTTCATTCCTGATCATATTTTTAAACAATCAATTTGTAAGCTAAGTTCGTAAGTAAAAAAAGTATCTCATCAATTGTTCTTTGATTAATTTTTCATCTTTCCCTGTCCAATAACATATGTGTTGGAAGACATCATGTCCAGTTATGATGTTGATTGGGGAATTGTAACAAAGTATTTGAGGTATTCCTTTATGAATTGATTAATAACACTGGTAATGTGTGTGTGTGTGTGTGTGTGTGTAATTGTTCTGCTATTCCCTCTTGGCACAAGCAAGATGTTAAAATATTTAAATTTAGTAGCTGGAGCAGTAGGATTGTGCAGTGAGCCAGAACACACAGTTATTGACTGATTGGAGAGTGCTGGCTCCTGCGTGAGGCAATCCGCACTGTGCTTTGGGTGTGGAGGGGTTTTTTCCCCCCCTTTTCCCCGCCTTTTTCTTATGTGTGCCTTGTATATGATTTACCTCATGATGCTCCTGTTTGTCTGAATATTTAGTTTGCTATATATATATAGTTGTAAACTATATTTATTTATTTTGATGCTGCACAGTTTTTAAAAATAAAATAGCGGTATGTTATTTTAAAAATTGAACACTTATTTTCTGGACCATAGTCCCTACATTTCCTTTGCAGAGAGGAACCTTTGAATCTCTTTCCTGCCTTCTTTTGTGAATACTTTTTCTCATTCCATATCAGGTTATCATCAACAATAAATCATTTATTTTAGCACATCTGTCTGTCCATCTGTCTTCTTCTAAACTAACCTGCTGTCATGAATAAAAGAGGTTCATTATAATAGGAAAAGCTGGGGTAGGTGGGTGAGGGAGGCAATAGACTGAGGAAAAGCCCAAATGAATTCTGCATGGCATTATCATTACTCTTCTAAAATGCTGCTTTTCCTTTTGAAACTCAAAGACACTAGCATCCTTGTCATCTTTTAGAGGCACCCATTTCTTGGAGCGTTAGCAGCAAGTATTCTAATATGTATTCACATTTCAATCCCATTTGAATGCAAGAGAAAATGCCCTTTGATTGACCATACCATGGAGCATACCACTGTCCATACCAACTGGCTCCGACAATAATTCTGGCAGCTTCTTGACTGAGTATCCATGCCAATGGTAGTGCTTCCAGAAGACAGCTGATGTTGCTTTCTAAATGCTTTGCACTGAATACAATAAAGTCTGTGATAACTGGAAATCTCTTTAGAATTATAGCAAAAGTAATAAACCATCCAAGAATGAGATGTCATATTGAAGAGTTTCCCCCTGATGTTTCTACCAGTTCTTAAATGTGATTCAAAGTAAACAGAAAAGGACTTAACGTAATTCTTCCTGGTGTAGGCATTTTATATCGCAGGGAAATCATTTAATATTGATGATATATTTTTGTTATAAGATTTTTATTGACTATAACACACACTGAGGTTTCTGCTACAGGCAGCAGAAGACATTTGTAGGCTTATTTGGTTTCCAACCAAACCAAGTAAATGATTGAATGACATGAATCACATCCTGGTGGTGTTTCAGAGGTGGTATTCAGCAGGTTCTGACCAGTCCTGGAGAACCAGTAGCGGAAATTTTGAGTAGTTTGGAGAACCGGCAAATACCACCTCTGACTGGAGATTTTGCAGTATCCTTCCCTGCCACTCCCACCAAGCCACACCCACAGAACCAGTAGTAAAATAATTTGAATCCCACGACTGTGGTGTTCCATTTGTTATCCTGCTATAGGTAGTCCTAAATGGTTGCTTAGCAACCATTTGAAGTTATGGTGGAACTCCTCCCCCCCAAAGTACTTACAACCTGTTCTGAACTTTCAAACAGCTATTCCTCTTGTCATGTGACTGCAGTTTGGGTGCTCAGCAACTAGCTTGCATTTGTGGCCATTTGCAGCACCTGATAGTGACATGACCATGATTTATGATGTTTTTACCAAAACCTGGCATTCATTTCTGGTTTTCACCAAAAATGCCCAATATTGAAAAATGCATTCATTTAATGATTTCTGTAGTTTACTTAATGACTACTGCAAAAAAGATCATAAAATTGGGTACTTTTTATGTAATTTGACATTTTATTAAGAACTTTAGCTTTACTGAGCCTGGGAATCAGCTAAGAGAATTATCTTATTTATAAAAGAAAAGCTTTAGATGTTAAGGAGAAGATTCAAGAGATATGTTTTGTTTTAAACACATTTTGAAATGACTTTCAATGACTCTAAATGTAATAACTTATTAATAAGTTGGGCTTGCCATAAGTTAGTATTCCTTTCTGGAAATTCTGCTATGTGAATCTTCTTCCTTTTTTCAAATGTTCATCATGTTTTAATGATATAGTTGCTGCTGTATTGCCTTTCATCTTTGTTAATTTCACCTATCTTTCAAATTTAAAACCTTTGTATAAAGAATGCTGTGTTACAATGTCATAACTTGTTTTAATAATGCTAGTTTATGGATGTCGTTCATATGTTGTATCTCATAGATGTGATTATTATTACTATTCTTGGGATGGTTATAATCCTAACTGATTTTATAATATCTTGGAATAAATCTTGTTGCCTACCTTGTGGAGTTATGTTTTTACAACTCTTAGTCCAAAAAAGAAAAAAACTCCAAGCCCCTAATATACTACAAAGTTATTTAATTTGTTGCAATATGCAATGGCTCCATTTCTAGGCTTATGGCTATAATTGTTTTTTAAATGGAGTCCAAGATTTGTCAAAAAATATTTTTGCTATCTTTGTTTTTGTTCATTTAATTTAATAAAGCAAAGAAAAGACAGCAAAGAGAACAAACAAAAGGAAAGAGAGAGAGAGAAGCAATATATATTGTGGTTATTCATGACTGATGAATGAGTTACTTGTTATTTTATATATGGAAAATTACAATGAAATACAGTCATACTTTCTGGAAAATTTTACAAAGTTTTACATACTTATTTGAGAAATACACACATTCACACACATGTTATTGTTGTTTTGCTTTACAGCAAAGAATGGCAACTTTGTAGAGGTGAAGATCCAACCCATCCTCTTCCCCTGCAGCCATCACTGGCAGGTCTATAGACCAAGGAGCACATTAGCCATTGGATGGTTTGACCCACCAACAAAGAGAGCTGAGAATTGAGAATGCTACCTTGGAGTAAAGAGAGAATTTAAATTAAATAAAAATCCCGGGAAGTGTTTAAGATGATCCGTTGTTATGCAGAATGGTGCACCAAATTTCAAAAAGGTTACCACTCAATCATTTGGCCAGCTACTTCAAAGAATTCATTGCTTCTTCTCTGTATCTCTTTTTCACCTTATTTGCATCCTTTCAGATTTCACCTCTGTTCTTAACCTTTTTTCCTGCAGTCATTTTCTCATTAACAGGTTGCTTGTCCTACTTAATTCTTTATTTTTAACTTCCAAATAATGAAAGCAGAATACCATCCTATAGCATCATTTTTTTCACCCTAAAAATGCTAAATAGGCCTGCTAAGCAGGTTTTGGAAAATAAAAATTGTGGCATAGCTATAGGCTAGCCTTTTGGAAGTGTGATCTATCTGTCCAAAATAAAATCAACTAATGACAACATTGAGGGAAGCATTAGAGGTTTGGTATGGGGCAATCATATCAGCTTGTCTTCTAGTAAATGATAGCCACCAACCCAAAGAGGTCCTTTAAAAGAGTGTTGATTCCCTTGGCCTGTTGCCTTCTCAACCCTGCCATTCATTTCCCAGGCCATTCTCTTTTTACTTTCTCTCTAGAACTCCTCTCCTCCTCTTCCTTCTCTTCCTCCTAATCTTGCTCCATTTCAGAATAGGAACTGTTCTTAGCCAGTAGGAGCCAAAGATCTCAGTGACTGTCTGAACATTCATGGCATTAACTGCAACTTATCAGTTATTTTTCATGATGAAAAATTACCCATTCAATGTGGGTGAAGCACTGAAATCCTTCAGGTTGCTAAGCAATTTAGCTTATTGCTTATATTCTACAATAATTAATGGTCTTTTTAATAATTAGATGACTATTTTCTCCCCATAAACAGACTACCAAACCTGGGACGTATGAGAAGGAACAAATTTAAAACATTAAATTAAACTTAGCATTTTGTAAAAGCTGACTTATTTTATGGAATGTTAACAAATAATCATGCTCCTTCTGAAATCTGGAACACAAAGAAGAGGCATGATTGATTATTTGTTAAGATTCTGTAAAAGAAATCAGTTTTTTACGAACCTTTCCTACAACTTTTCATTTGTCTCTTTACTGCATAATTCTCAAACTATACAACGTTCTTGTCATGCCCTTAGGAAAAACTTTGAATCTTAACACGTGTCTCATTGAGAATAAAAATACAAACACAGAAAGAAGCTATATTAGTTTAATTTTTGATTTGGAACTATACAGTAGAAATCTCTTGTATTTGTGCATGCATAGGCTAATGCTGTAGTCCTGTACACAAATACAAGAATAAGTCCTATAATGGTAATAAAATTCTTAATAGAACAGAGGTATCTACAAGGTGCAATCAAAAATATGTGTATGTGGCTACACATGTTTTTGATGATGGCTGCCATGTTGACTTTTTTTTTCCTTTACCATAGCTGCAAACTTCCCTGATATTCCTGTAGGATTGAGGGTCCAGGTAGATAGCAGCACTTAGCTGGCCTTGGTTAATATAGAAACTAAGTTAATTGGCCCGAATGGAGGAACCACCTGAATTGAGGAACCCTCTGAAAAGTCCAGGATTGTTGACTAAACTGGAACGATCAAGAAATATCTTGGAAGAAGGCAGTAAGAAATAATGATGGATCAGATCATATAAATCATAAGGAGGGGATCTTGATGTGAAGGTACCTTGATAGAATAGTGGTCTAAGGAGCCAAGAAGGTAGTGTTGTGGGCAAAGTAATATTTCATATATTTGGAAGCTTCTCCCAGAATTATTTCACTGACCATAGCACGATATATTTACTCCCTCCTGGGTTAAAGGCTATTTTCATCTACATGACATAATTATAAACATGATCTTGGCAAGTCTTCATCTAGTCATGGCCAAAGACCCTGTTACTATGATTCCTCAACATAGAGTAATTTACATTCCTCACTTGCCTTTATGTATGCAGCTCTAAAGAACACTTTTCATTGTTTGCAGACCAACTGTTTGGATCCTGAAACAATAAAGATTTTCCCTCTCCTAAGCAAATATTTCATTTTCGCAAACATTGCATATAGCCATAGTTATTGGATTATTTATTTATCTACAAGTGATAACTTGCAAAAATTTGCAAGTCTAGTTTTTTGTCTTGCTTGCTTGAAATACTTTCTATTTGTTTCTCTGCTTTCCTTTCATTTTTTGTTAACTGATGCAATTCACACCTGAACCTCAATTCTTCACATTTTCCATTCATGTAGCAGTCTCTCACACAGACAGTATTCACACATTCAGTTTACTAGTTGAATTACCTCACTGTTACAGTGTTGCCTTCTCTCTTTTGTGCTTCTTTTGCATGCCTTAACTTTTTCTGAATATCTATGCTTACAGATATTTTCTATCCTTCTCAGCAGTTGGAAAGTGAATAAACATTCCATTAGAACTCAGCAGGCTGAGCCAATAGACTGGAGGGGTCTGATTTCAATATATAGAAACTTTTATATAGATATATAGAATATATAGAAATTTTATAGCTAGCAATTAGCAATGGAGTTTTCAAAATCTGCAGCTCATGTTCACCTGAGGAATATTGAAGGAGATATTATTTCTATATAACTTAGGAGATCAAAACACTTTGTTGTGGAATTATTAGGCGTGATGTCTGATGCTCACAGTTACATCAGATTATTGAATAAAATAAAATCCATTTGAAATATGCATGGGGGAAAAGGAATGAATTAATGAAGGAAGGAAGGAAGGAAGGAATACAAATCCAATCCAAATGTCTTTGAGGCACTAACTGCATATTACTTGCTTTACAAAAAATGATTTCAAAATTAAAAAGGCACAGGTCTCCATGGAGTTTACACAACATTGATGATTCTTCTACTTCACAACAGTTTTGCTATTATGAGCAACCTCTTTTCTGATTTCTTCTAACTTTTACTGTTAAACCTGTTAGTCAGTCTTATTAATTTACAAACATAAGTTTGGTTAGTATCACCAGGAAAACATATGATAAATGTAAGATATGACAACTTTGTAAAACTTCACACTTATGACACGACAAAGAACAAACACATTACTTGTTTGAAGAGAAATTCTAGAATATAGTCCCATTATTTTGAAGTCACTAACTAAATTGTACAGAATGAATGGCATAGGGATTATCTGTTTTGAATTATGCCTTCCTTAAATATATATTAGTGTACTTTAAAAAATACCGTGTTTCTCACATTATAAGGCCGGGCCTTATTTTTTTTTGACCCCCGAAAAAATGGCTAGGCTGTCTTTTCGGGGGTGACTTAATTCCCCCCCTGGCATCCTCAGGTGGGCAGGTGGTGACAGCTTGGATATTCGGGAGACCTTCTGCCACCATTGCTTTCCCTTCTCCCTTGCAGCCGTGGCGTTAGAGGAACGCCGTAGCATTTGGCACAGCCACGTGTGGCCAGTCAGGGCTCCTCCCTGCAACCGGAGCCCTGAGGAGACACTTGGCTTCAGGCACTCCCGTCGCCGCCTTCCAAGGGAAGGCGCTCACCCAAGAGGATCTCTCCCCCCCCCTCTCTCTCCCTGCAAGGTCAATGTCTGCACTGCGGCTGAGGAGGAGGAGGCTTTAGCCGGTTCCTCCTGCTTGCTGAGAGGTGAGGAAGCCACGACTTTGCAGACCAAGCGAAGCGCTGCTCGCCCAGGTGAGATTTGGGAATGAGGGGCAGGAGGAAGCATGCACGCACCCGCAGCTCACTTTCCCAGCTCTGCCCAGCCCGCACAGCTCTGGTGCGGCTCTGGCGGGATGAGTGGAGGGTCCAGTGGGGAGGCGCTTGCTGCCTTGGTGAGAGCTCTGCCGCCAGGAAGGAGGACCCACCTGTCAGCTGCGCTGGGTGTCCCAGGCTAAGCTGGCAGGCGGGCCCTCCTTCCTGGCGGCAGAGCTCTCACCAAGGCAGTGAGCCCCTCCCTGCTGGACCCTCCGCTCACCCTACCAGGGCCGCACCAGAGCCATGTGGGCTGGGCAAAGCCAGGAAAGCGAGCCACGGGTGCGTGCATGCCTCCTCCTGCCCCTCGTTCCCAAATCTCACCCGGGCGAGCAGTGCTTCGCTTGCTCTGCAAAGCCGTGGCTTCCTCACCTCTCAGCAAGCAGGAGGAACCGGCTGCAGCCTCCTCCTCTTCAGCCGCAGCGCAGACATTGACCTTGCAGGGAGAGAGAGGAGGGGGGGAGAGATCCTCTTGGGCGAGCGCCTTCCCTTGGAAGGCGGCGACGGGAGTGCCTGAAGCCAAGTGTCTCCTCAGGGCTCCGGTTGCAGGGAGGAGCCCTGACATGGCTGTGCCAAATGCTGCGGCGTTCCTCTAACACCATAGCAGCAAGGGAGAAGGGAAAGCAATGGTGGCAGAAGGTTTCCCGGTATGAAGTGCCCCACCAACGCAGGCAGCACCATATCCAGGCATGCAAG
This sequence comes from Laticauda colubrina, assembly GCA_015471245.1. Taxonomy (NCBI): domain Eukaryota; kingdom Metazoa; phylum Chordata; class Lepidosauria; order Squamata; family Elapidae; genus Laticauda; species Laticauda colubrina. Next base: position 20,280,226 of record BLBF01000026.1, read on the forward strand.
TACTTCCTAAATGCAAGCCCCCCCACCATTCCCCCCCATTTCACATGTTTAATATAGGCCTTAATTTGGGGGAGGGGCTTAATTTGATTTTTTGCCAATAAAACATGGTGGGGCTTCCTATTGGTGGAGGCCGTATTTTGAAGAAACGTGGTAGGTTTTTTCAAATAAAGAGTTAATAGAGTAACTGCTTTTTATTTTTATTGCTTTACCAGTTAAAGCTATTTTTGAATGCTCCATTCTCCTCTCTCTTTTTTGCTGCAGCAAATATTTTAGACTGCAGCTAATGCAGATATTGTGTTTTCCAAAACAATATTTTACACAAAGAGGATCAAAAGCTTGATCTTATCTCACACACTTTCCTGTTTTGCCCATCCTGTTTTATACATTCAATTTGAATATGGTTATGATACTCAATACAAGCCCAGGATATGCCATAACATTCTGATCTGCTATGAGAATATAAGGGTCTAGATTAGTCAAAACAAGGTCAGAAAAGATAGATTTATTTGTCAGTGATACATCTGGTTCTATCCTGGTTTCAGTCTTTGCTATAGAGATTTACATGCTATCCCATTCCCAAAGGAACAGGTTAATGATTTAGACCTCTTTGCTATAAAAATATAAATATAAAAATACAAGAATTATAAATGAAGAGTGATGCAGGGACTTTGCCTAGGCTGATGGATCAGTTTTGTACCTAGGTGGATCAGAAAGCCTTGACATGCCTTATCATCTTACATCTAGATGACTGCAACATACTCCATATCGGGCAGCCTTTGAAAGAATGTTTGTTGGCCCAAAGTGCAGGAGCCTGGAGGTACAGTCATCTAACCAATGTTCTGGTTCCTACATTGGTTACTGAACTGCTTCTGGGTCCCATTTAAAGTACTGGTAATAACTTTAAAGTCCTGAATGGCTTGGCTCTTAGATACTTGAAACATTATCTCTCCCATTCACAGTTGTCCTATCTCATGTGTTCTTGTAGGGAAGGTTTACTTAAGTGTATATTCCACATGGAATGACACAGAAAGAGCCCAGTGAGACGCCTTCTCAAAAAATGTCCACACACTCAGAAATGTTGCAGTTCCTCTGTTCTAGGCCATTGTGAACTTTGAAACTCTTAGAAAGCTACAGAAAACCTGGCTGTTCTGAAGAGCATTTGGGTTCCAATGGTTTGTGTGTATTAGATAATTTGATTTTTTGTTGTAATATTGCATTTTTGATTGCTTGTAAGTGACTTAGAGTCTATAGAAATAGTCAGTCCAAACATTTGTGAAACAAAAAATAGTATTCATTCTGTGGATATTTCAATTTTTCATCTGAATTAGCCTTTACTGAATGAAACTCATGCATTTGCTTTCTGTTTTAAGGTCAGAATATATAAAGTATCACACTTGGATTGAATAACAATCCATTAACAATTTCCTCTGATTTTCACTTGAAAGAGAATCTTACTGCATATCAGTGCCAGCAGAAATCAGCACAAATAATTGTTATATAATCAGCAAAGACTGTGAATGCCAGTTATCTTAATATTAAGGCTTCTGCCACTCTCCCTGAATTATTTGACTTGATTGCCTCCCTGTTACACTGACAATCTGTTTTCTGTTATCAGCAGATATGCTGGCAGCCATTTAAATTCTCATTTAGAAAAATCCATCCCAGAAGGATGAATCACCAAAACCAGTGATTTACACAGCATAAAAAGAGAAGGAGGTGCTGAAGTTTTCGAGCCAAAAAACAGCCAGCTGTGGGAGTAGGGTATTTGTTCGTTAAAGGAGACATTATTTTATATCTCCATAGGGGAACAATGAAACTAGCTCTCTTTCTATCAGATTTCTGTTGTCACATTACAGCATAGTTGAAAGATCTTAATAAATGTAAAGACTCTTGCCTTCCTCCTCCTAAGCCTCTAATATTTGCCACTATTAGTGGTTTCAATGGGCATGGTTTCATCAATGATTTGGTCAGATCTGAAGAGTCACTGAGCAACGGGCTTTCTAGTGCCCCTTCAAATATACTGTATTGCTCTGTCTATTCCAGGGGTCTGCAACCTTAAACACTTACAGGGCCATCTGGACCTGTTTCCCACAGAAAATAAAATATTGGGAGTCAATAATTTAACAACCGGTGTGACTGAGTAAGCGTGGCCAACACCATGTTCAATTGATGCTTCAATTAAATGGTGGGAGGCCTTAAGAGAGCGCCACAAAATTTGGTGCTGTGAACCGTGTTTTCAGCATTTTAATTAATTATATGAAGGAGAAGGTAGAGACAATGACAGTCATTGATAACACAATGTTATGTAGGATACCATAAAATACACAAAACAAATTCAAATGATTGAGTCGGAGGTTGAAAAAAACATGATATTTAATAAAAGCCAAGGTACTTACTTAAGAACAAAAATCAAAAACAAGGTAAAGGATGAAGCATCTATAACTTGATAACACATATGAAAAGGAACTAACAATTACTCTGATCAAAACTATGTATCAGCAGTGTCATGTGGCTGCAGAAAAACCAAAGAACATTTTAGGTTGCCCAAAGAATGGTATAAATTTAAAAACATAGAAAGCAATACCACTACACTGTGCACTCATAAGATCTTTACCAAGTCTAGATACAGAATCAAGTCAAAAAGTGTCAGAAAAGGGCAGGGAAGATGTAGATGTAAATTATTTAGAAAGATTGAGTGAACTTTGTGTGTTAAGACTTGAAAAATGCAAGTAGAAGAGAATTGAAACAATAATCAAATACTTCAATGCAACAGAGAAAAACCCTTATTCTAGAATGCAAGACAGGGAAGAGTAGTTTAGTTATAGAAAGGCAGATTCTAAATGAGTGTTCAGGGAAATAGTAAAAACAGACCACTACTAACATCTATTACTCAAGAATTAGTATTTTTAATTCACAGGCTATGTTTAGGATGTGGCTAAGCAGGAAATACTGTAATTTGGATTCCAAGGCTAAGCAAGAGACTGCACTCAAATGAACTTTACAAGCCCTTCCAATCCTATGATCTCATTTCCATTTTTTGTTTTCTCTCCCATTAGCCATGCTCAATGAGTACTCAAATAATTCTTAAGCTGTTCCAGATGAGAACATTTGTTCCTATTTGTATTTCTTCTAGACAGTACCAGCTAATCCCTTCCTCTTCTTACTGTTTAAGTTACAGAACAATTCACCCTTTGAGAATAAATACATTATTAGCATTGTTTTATGGTTCTAGTCAAATGATGACACCTATCCAGCCTTGGTTCATCTCAATAATATCAGCTTTGGTTAATACTTTAAGAGTTGGGGAGACTACTAGAAATAGCGGGGCCATAAGAAAAATTGTGAAGTAGAAAAACATCTTTGGAGGAATCAGAATCACAGAATCATAACCATAGAAGAAGGAATCAGAACCACAGAAGAAATTATTTGCATTTAGTATACTTAGATTTTAGTAAGGCATTTGATAAAGTGCCTACTTCTACTTCTACTACCAGCCTACTTCTTGATAAGCTAGAACAATGTGGGATAGACAATATTACCCCAAGATGAATTTGCTAACCAACCACATCCCAGCATGCAATTCTCAATGGAACTATATCTACATGGAAGGAAGCATGCAATGGAGTACCACAAGGTTGTGTCTTGGGTCCAATGCTCTTCAATGTCTTCTTCATAAATGTGATTGAAGGGTCCCTCATCAAATTTATAAATGATACCAAGCTTGAAGGAATTGCTAACACTTTGGAAGACAGAGTAAAGAGTCAGAAGGACCTTAACAGATTTGAGCATTGGGCCTTGTCTAACAAGATGCAGTTCAGTGCTGAGAGAAATATTATTTTCTTTTTTCATAAACGCAGATGCAAATATAAAGCTTTCTCCCCAGTGTATGTCATCTTTTTTTCTTCTTTACCCATTAATAGACCACCCATTTTCTTAACTTCTTAAACATTGCTTCTTAAACATTGAAAGAATCTTTTTGGTGTTGTTTTTGCCATTTTATTGAAAGTCTTATTCTGAAGTCTGATTCTGTCCTTGGAGATTTCAGCTATTTTTCTGGTATTTTGTTCCAGTTATATACCCTTTTAAAATAACAGCATTAGGATAAATGGCCAGTGGTGAACTTGAAAGGGTGAACATTTAAATCCACCTTTCCTAACAAATAACTATATTTTACACAATAAAAATATTACAACATTTCATTGGGTATCAGGTAAATTCACATAAATAAATTATGACATCAATGTAGGAAGATTTCTTCAAAGAAAAATCAAATATATTATATAAGTTATACAGCTAGTCCTCAATTTTCAGTTCATTTAGTGACTGTTCAAAGTTACAATGGCACTGAAAAAAGTGACTTATGACCATTTCCCAGAGTTACAACCTTTCCAGCATTCCCATGATCATATGATAAAAATACAGATACTTGGCAACTGGTTCATATTTATAATCGTCGCAGTGTCCCAGGGTCATGTGATTACTTTTTGCTACCTTCTGACAAGCAAAGTCAATGGGGAAGCCAGTTAACTTAACAACCATGTTACTAACTTATCAAGTGGAGTGATTCACTTAACAACTGTGGCAAGAAAGGTCATAACTCTGGAAAGAAAACTCATTTAGCAAATGTCTCACTTAATAACAGAAATTTTGGGCTCAGCTATACTCATGAGTTGAGGACTGTATTCAGATATCAGTATTCAGATATTTAATGTCTTTGATACAAGGATAACTGAGCCAGATTTCTGGAATTTTAAATGCAAGATAAACAAAGACACTGGAAGTCCTAATGTCCTTATATATTTTAATAGTTACTGTGACCTATGGGTATAAAATTTTATTTAATGGAATCAGGCAGGATTACATATTCATGTATTAATAAGATAAGGCTATATCATCATTCCAGACACTCTTCTAAGTAAATTAAACCAACTAGAGGTACCTGAACACACTTGTAAGTGGATCATAAGTTTCCTAACAAACAGGAAGCAGCAGTTGTAGTGAGGCAGAATCACATCTGATACCTGTACAATTAGCACAGCTCCCCCACCCCCAGGGCTGTGTGCTTTCTTCACTACTCTTCTCCCTATATTCCAATGACTGCATCTCAAACGATCAACCTGTTAAAATAGTGAAGTTTACAGATGATATAACAGGGATTGGTCTTATTTGAGACAATGATGAATCCGCATACAGACGAGACAACTTGCTTTATGGTGTGAACCATCTAGAACTGAACACACTCAATACCGTAGAAATGGTGGTAGACTTTAGGAGAAACTCTCCCATACTATCACCTCTTACAATACAATAGCCAACACAGTATCAACAGTAGAGACCTTCAAATTTCTAGGTTCCAGCATATCTCAAGACCTAAAATAGACACCTAATATCAAAAATGTCATAAAAAAGCACAACAAAGAATGTTCTTTCTGCGCCAACTCAGAAAGCTCAAACTGCCCAAGGAGCTGCTGATACAGTTCTACAGAGGAATTATTAAGTCTGTAATCTGCACCTCTGTAACTGGTTTGGTTCTGCAACCCAACAAGACAGTTAAAGACTTCAGAGGATAATTAGGGCTGCAGAAAAAACAATTGCTACCAACCTGCCTCCCATTAAGGACCTGTATACTGCACAAGTCAAAAAGAGGGTTGTGAAAATATCTGTTTTTTTAAATTTACATTTATATTTTGCAAAGGGACTGATAGTGAGAAATAATAATACATGAGCAAATAAATTATTTGTTTCTAGACACAAACAAAGTAATATTGTACCATCTATTCATGATATAAATGGGAAGATATATACAAATAACCAGGCCTTATGCAAAATTTATCTCAGATTATTCCCAAAACAAGAATATTTGCAAATGTCCACACTGATCCCAGAGAGAACAAACGGAACATAGTATCACAGAATAACAGAGTTGGAGGCCTTCTAGTATCAGATAGGAGACCCTATACCATTTCAGACACTACAACAAAGGAATACAATTTATATAATCTTCCAAATTTAAAACCATGTATTCTAATACATAACTAACTCCACTGTACCCTGGATGGATACTCTGTTCCTGAATCTCTAATTCAGATTTCTGGGAAGTGGAGCTTCAGTTTACCTAGTTTGGCACCAACACAAGAAAAGATGATTCAGCATTCCTTGTGGAAAAAAAAGAGTCAAAAACAAGACAAACCTGAGCTGTCTCAGTCTTTTATTTAATTTATAGCTCCTATAAATGAAAAACCTTTCAATTTCTTTAGTAATTAATTTTCCTAGGCTTTAGTCTAGGTTACCTAGACTAACAAGTTAGTTTTGATTGACATACAGATGAGATTTAAGTTTTCCTTTAACTCTTCTGTATCTGAAGATTTGGGGCTGAATTCCCCCCCCCCATTTTCTTCAATACCTAATAATATATTGAAAATTCATCACATAAGGCAGGTTTTCATAAAATCAAACATCTTTCTATATTATTCTCTTCTCCTTCCCCCCACCCAAAAAAACCCAAAACATAATGCAGGATTTATTCTTTGTTGAGTAGATTTGGCTTTCTTTCATCCATCATAGCAAATTGGAGAAACTTTACAATAATTAAGCCTACCGGTAGTATGAACAGATTTACCTCTCCCATCTTGTTCTTAAATTCCCGCCATGTGAAAATTGGACCAACAAGACAGAGATTTAGGTACTGTATGTGCCTTTGTCCTAAAGGCTCCTTTCAGACTTCATTAAACCAGTTTTAGATGGATCAACAGACTTGTCATGATTTTCCAGTTGAGATAGTCTGTTTTTCACCATATCCAATTTGGTAGTTATGGCGATAACAGTAGATTTAATATCTTTTATATCTCTCACTGATCCCTTTAAGGAAGACACATCTATCTAAGTCTATGCAGCTGTTGCCTTCAGGGGAAAGTAGAAGCAGAACTTTCTTGGGTGCCATCCAAGCAATGAACAAACAGACCCTCTTTGATAATAAAACTGAGTTAATCACCTGTTTCTCCTTCCAACAGTAACATTTAAACAATTGTCAGGATAATAAAACTGCAGGGAATGCCACTTATGTTGATGCTTGTCTGACTACTGTGCCATTTCAACTGGAAGCTCTTTAAAGGATCAATCTTGCTTGGGTTTTTGTTTGTTAGAATTGTAGCCTGCTTTTCTTCCAGGTGAAATGGAGACCTTATGGCCTCCATTTTGCCTTCAGGAGAACCTTATTATGAGACAGAATGGGTTGAGAGATAATGAATGGATGGAATTTACTCAGTAATCATCAATGGTTTAGGTAGACTATTTCCCCCTTCTATTTCTATTTTTTTAAAATAAAAGAAAATAACACAGATCAAAACATTGAAAAAAAGTGCATAAAAAAGAAAACGGGTACCTATACATATATTATCCCTCATAATTGAATACTGGTTAGTATATTACTAAATATTAGTTTCCCACCCTTGTGAAACAGTCCCCCCTCCCAATTTTCAAACAAGTAGATCTATTTGAAAATTGTTAACCATTCACCTTTCTACTATATTAATGAGAAAATAGTTAACAAGAACAACAATAATAAAAAGGCAAGATTAGTTTCAAAAAACTAAGATAAAGTTTCAAAACTGTCTATGAACAAATTGTTATTGTAATCTATTCATAGAAAATTTACATGGTATCTTATCTATCCCAAATCATCTCAAGAATTAATAACAATATGTTATTGTTTCAAATATAAAACCAGTTTATTACTAATCCACCCAGTCAGATTTCTGCTGTTGTAAAGAATATAGAACTTCAGAGAGATGTCAACTCAGTTCTAAGTCTGTACAGTCCATATTTCTTTCCAACAAATCTTCTGCTTTCAAATCACATTCTTTTGTGAATGTAATATATCCAGACTACATACATATGAATATTTTCCAAGACATTACCATTTGATCAAACTTTTTAAAAAAGCTTTCAACAAAGGATTGCATGTCTCCAAATGGTCTTTTTTTCCAAATATCAGACACATTTGCTTACCTGTAATACGATGCATTCTTGCTCAGTGTAATTTAATAATGCTCTTTCTGGTTCTGTGTAACTTAACAATGATAAATAAGAGAACACAAGGAACAAAGAATGCTGAAGCAAAGTGAAGAAATAGATAAAGAAACAGGGAAAATATTTTGGGGATATTTCGATCAGAGGTGGTATTCAGCAGGTTCTGACCAGTTTTGGAGAACTGGTAGTAGAAATTTTGAGTAGTTCGGAGAACTGGCAAATACCACCTCTGACTGGTCCCGCCCCCATCTATTCTCTGCCTCCCAAGTCCCAGCTGATTGGCTGGGTGTTCTTTTGTTTCCCTGCACAGGAGAACGGAGCTGGAAAGCAGGTTAGTGGGATGGGGAGGGAATGGAGATTTTACAGTATCCTTCCCCTGCCACGCCCACCAAATCACACCACACCCATCAAGCCATGCCCACAAAACTGGTAGTAAAAAAATTTGAATCCCACCACTGATTTCAACCCAAAGATAAAAGATATCCTTTGTTTTCTTGACAGCTAGGGAGGTTTGGTCTGAGATATTTTCTCAGGTTATCATTCCACTCTTTCAGGCTTGCCAGACTGATGTTAGCCCTTTTAAGGTAGTCTAGATAAGAAACACACCAATGAATACTAACCCTGTCTTTATTGTAAGATTATATCAACAGAAACTTGCAAGTCTTCTTTTCTTTCCTTTTTCTGTTCAGAAAATTAGGGAGGGTCCCTTCTGAAATGCTTTCCATGGTTGCATTCTTTCTGTGGGTTGAGATATCACTTATCTGATTTTTGAATAGTCTGTGGATCTTCTGTTTTCCATATACTGTTAACACATGTAGATGTGTTGCTGACAAATGATTTCTCCCATTGTTTGTGAATAGAAGCAGGAAAAGGACAGATCTTTGAGGCACCTCATAAAGTAAATGTCTTTTCTCTTACTGTCCCAATATATATTAAGAAACATGGAAAGGAGGATAACTTTAACATAGTATCATTAAAGAAGAATAAGGAGAGGGATGAACTGAGAATTTAATTATTCCAAATGTGTTAGGGCAGAGAAACTATGCAATTAAAGAATAAAAAATTAATAAATTTATTGGTTTAGTCAGCAAGCTGATGCAGTTTACAAAGGCTGTTACACAATTCTCCAATGAGACAAAACCATTTGTAACACAAGATCTTCAGCCATCAAGATCTTTGCACCCTCCAGTGGTGGCCTGACTTGCTGTCATTAGATTTGAAATCACTGATTCTTCCTACTTTGATGTTTTAAAGAATAACCATAAATAGTTTCAAAATCCAGATGACCACTATAATTAATTACTATCCATGTCTTAGGTAATTGTTTCAGAAATATTTCCTTGCAGAAAAAAACAATTACTACCAACCTGCCTTCAGTCAAGGACCTGGATACAGCACGAGTCAAAAAGAGGGCTGTGAAAATATTTACAGACCCCTCACATCCTGGACATAAACTGTTTCAACTCCTTCCCTCAAAACGACGCTATAGAGCACTACACACCAGAAGAACTAGGCACAAGGACAGTTTTTTTCCTGAAAGCCATTACTCTACTAACCAAATAATTCCCTCAACACTTTTCAACTATTACAAAGTCTGCACTACTATTACTATTAATCTTCTCATCACTCTTTATCACCCATCCCCTCCCACTTGTGATTGTATGACTGTAAATGACTGAAATCCCACTTGTGATTTTATGACTGTTATGATTGTAACTTTGTCTCTTGTATACTTACGATTTATACTGACTGTTTCCTAGTATGATTTGATTGCTTATTGTATCCTGTGACTATCATTAAGTTTCATACCTTATGATTCTTGACTCTAGACGAATGTATCTTTTCTTTTATGTATACTGAGAGTATTTACACCAAGACAAATTCCTTGTGTGTCCAGTCACACTTGGCCAATAAAGTATTGTATTCATCTATTCTTTACAGCCCTCTCTAAGCAGTTTACAGAGTCACCATATTGCCCCCAACAATTTAGCTCCTAATTTTACCCATCTCAGAAGAATGAAAAGCAGTGAAAATTTAACTGCCGAACTGCAGCCAGCAGTCAACAGAGATAGCTTGTAGTACTGCATTCTAACCACTGCGCCATCACAGCTCATTATGATAATTTTTATGTCATAAGATTTATATAAAATTTCAATTTTACAGGAATCATGGATCCAGATTCTTGGAAGTATTTTGTAAGTTAGTCCATTTCAGGTGTTTTGGTTGACAAAGTTTTGTCCTATGACGCACTGTTAAAAGTTACAGACAATAGAGTTTTGCTGGCATAGTAATTAATTATCTGTGTATTTGCTCCCTAGGAGATACCTGGAGTTTTACAGCCATATGTGGAAGTTCTAGATGCCACACTAAATTGTCCCAGACTGGGAGAACAATTCTGTGGAGGTCCAGGATTAGAATAGAACAGCTCCTGAATTTGAGAGAAATGAAAACCTGACTCTTGTCTACACTGTACTGATTCAGAATTTGGCCAAATCTGTCACGTATCCTTGAAAGAAATACATATAATTATTCATTACATTAGAGATTTTTAGAAGCTATCCTTTTCAGTTGCTACATGCCTATGCATATAACAGCTTCTTCACTGAAAAAAATACAGAGAAATGGCTGTGCATGAATATTCATGTAATGACAGTTGGGAGCAACATCCACAGTAGCTGAGCTGGCCTGGAAAATGATATGGCTGCTTTAACAATTCAAGATGTCCTTTGTAGATATTGCTGCATATTTTAGAAAGCCCTTTCCCCTCCAAGGATTTGCACAGACCTATTTTCCACTGGCTGATATGATTTGCATTTATTTAAAGAAAGAAGGGAAAATAAAAATCTAATTTGACCTATGTCCCCTGAAACATTTATCAGTGACCTTGCACAGAATTGCAGAATTGAAATATGGGTTACATAACAAATGAATAAAGAAACTATTCCAGAATATATAAATGTATTTCAAATATATTAGAAAAATGCACTACATTTCATCATGCTTAGCGGATGTACAAAAAAGCTAAAAAATTTAGATTCATATACATACATTTATACAGAGCATATTAAAGATTAATATATAGTTGAAGCCAGAACTTTTACTTTTAGGACTGATGGTTAAGCAGTTAGAAAAAGGCCATGGAAGTTTATTTCAATATACAGTATGATTACTGCTGCAAGATTTCTACAGTATATGCACAAAGTTGGAAAGATTTAGCATTGTCCTTGGGAAATAATGATTTACTCAGATGGACAAACTGACATCTTTGATTAGAGGAAGAATATTTACATTTATTGGTGACTGGAAATCCCTTATGGACTTTTTTTCACAAAAAAGTTAAAAAAATGAACTTGTAAATTATGGTTTTGATGATTAGACAACATGTATTATAAAAAGAGAGTCATTATGTTACTTTAGAGAGAAAGGCTAAATATAATTGTACTTATAACCACTATGAAGAATATCAGAAGTTATTTCTTTATACCTTTATATTTTTCTTTATATTTTTCTCTTTTTATTCTTTATTCTAATATTTTTATTATTTCACTTTCAGCTTGTTCTATTATTTTCTTCTTTTTTATTGTCTCTTCTATTTTGGTTTGCATTAGTTTTCTGTAAAACTTTCAATAATATACAAATCATAGTATAGTATAGTGTGTATGTGTGTGTATACTATACTAATTGTATATATTGTAGGAAGCTTTGTATTTTATTTATGTTATATATTATATACTTAATTCTTTTAAAAGTATTGTTTTAATTTAGTTTTTAAATATATTATAATTTTTAAGATTTTGTAATTAAACATGTTTAATTCTAAAAAATTCACTTGTAAAAGAGAGTTGAGAAAATACTGCAACACTCCATTATTTCAAATATCTTTACCAGATGTACCCTCCCATGAGATATTGCTTCTTAAAGGCCTGGTCACACTGGCTGACAGATGCAAAACGTATGCATAAAGGACACAGCGGCCGAGCAAAATTTCGGTGGTGGCTCCATCCATTGTCATCCACTCCAAAAAGTGGTGAAAATTTGCATAAACAGAACGGAAAAGAACAGAAAAGAACATGGGCAGTATGTAGCGGGGATGTTAAATGGATGTTCATAGGAAGCCTAGCGGATGGAAGTGGATGGAAGCGGATGAGACCTCCAAAAGGGTTCCGGGGGATAATTGTGAAGCGGACACATAGTGGATGAAGCGGATGCATCACGTACGCCTAAAGGAAAGAAAGGGGATGCCGTGCGGATGTATATCAGATGCAAACCGTTCACTGCGCATCCTTTCTATTTCCGTGCTACTAACGCTGTGTAGACATTCCGTGTACCTTTTGTTTCCTCCCTCTTTCCGTTTTCAGCTGCAGTGGATGTGAGTTGCGAGGATGCCCAGAGGATGCAGAGAGGATACAGCGGACATTTAACGGATGATAAATGGACATAGAACGTTTGTTGCCTGTATATGTTGTGGATGTACATCGTACGCGGCAGAAAGTTCATCCGTTTACAAAGTTTTGTGCAGCTCAAACTTCTTGCGCAGATGAAATCGCAGTGGACAGATGCTCGACGGATAGAGCGTATGAAACACGTATGCAGTGAGTACACAATGGATGCATAGAGTTTTCCAATGGGATGGCAAGCCTTTTTTAACATTTTACATCCTCTTTGCATCCGTAAGTGCAGTGGGACAGGGCCTTTAGTTTGCAAATGCTTTTCTTTTTCTGTATCAAAATGGGATTGTCACAAAAGCTTGTGTTCTTTTCTTAATTGAATGTGTTTGAAAAGTGGGAAGGTGCAATCTATTGTAATTAATGCTAATTAATTATTACATGGTCAAATGAACAAGCAAAGCACAGCCAGATTCTGAAAAGTTAATTAAATGAAAATTGGATAATCAATTGCGTGTTTGAATGCATGCTTGTGTGAGTGAATGGCTGCTTGGCATTGCTCTCCATTTCCCTTTTTCTTTTAAAAGAAGTTGAAGCTAACTTCTATAATAATAAAAGTATTTGGGGGGAAAAGATGCTGAAAATCGAACCATTCCCTCAACATTTCCTGACTGGGAGAAAAAGTAAAGAATCATGCATTGAGAAAGTAAAATTTAATTTTACAAGCCTTCAACTATCTGGCTTTACTTAGTACAATAAAGAAAATAGCCTCATTCTGCCATCTTTCTTTGGAACTGAGAGTTTTAAGAAGTGTCAAACCCTACTCCTCATAGGTTGCATAATGAATCTATATTTCATCTTGGAACTGCTGGAGCAGGAACTAAAGGTAGAAGACAAGGCTATCAGTCCTTTGTGGAAGTCAAATCACTTTCTGGTCAACTTGAGATCAACTATGATCGCTGATCTCTACAAGGGTGATGGGCCAATAGATGTTTGGAGAATTTCTCAGTCATATGGTGAGACTTCTGTGATCAGCCTAATTGCCCTCTGGAACTTGTAGGCAGCTAAAGCTTTGGATAGGATTTCTTTCTTGTAGTCTCTTTTCTGACTGCCAATTGGTCCCAGGATTTTCTTGGATTACAAAGGAGCTCCGGAAGATGAAGAAGCTACATTCTGATAGGACATTTCTAACCAATTATTCTTTTTAGAGAAGATTGTGAGAAAAGGAGTAAGATATCAGCAGCAAAGAATCCCAGATGAAGTGAATTATCTAGATCACTTTCATTCAGGATTCATACTAGACAGAGCAGAAATGGCAGTGGTCACTTTGTTGGTATCTGTGTTGTGGAAGTTCAACTCTTCTAGTCCTGTAGAATTTCCAGAAGCTTTTGACACTACTTACTATGGTATTTTCCTTCACATCTAATGAAGACTAGAAGTTGGGTGTGTGTATCTGTGTGTGTGTGCTGTATTACAGGGAATAGTATTAATTCATAATATATGGGAATGGGAAGTCCAGCCTTTGTTTTCTACTCTTTAAAATACCAGAGTTCAATGCCCTCCCCCATGCTATTCAACTTCTATATGAAAACTGCTATGGAAAATTATCCTCTGCTTTGAACTGAACACATATCACAAATTAAAACAAAAGCAGGCAGAACTTCAATCATATCTTAGTGGTTCCTACCTTTGTTTTTTTTTTTAACCAAACCTCCTGGAACAGTTATTTGAAGATGATTGGTGTGCTTTTCACTGAAGTATATCCCATTATATTACAATTTATACAAATTTAATTAACTATATAAGAAGAGAATGAGACATGAATGTAACATAAAAATGAATGTTTAACATTCATTTAGCTTTTTTTAAAAACTAATCCTGTAAACTAATGAAAAGCAGCTACAAGAGAGAAACTTAAGTCTTGATTGTTGTCTATGGAGATTGTCGGTCTTTTAGCTCATGGTTGTCCCAAAGGTGCTTTCTCCAAAAGGCAACTGGGCTTTCTTGTTTTTTTTCCCTTGGATAAGAAACAAAATGTTTTAAAAGAAAAAAACCAAGAAAGTCCAACTGCCTTTTGGAGAAAGCACATTAGGGACTCTTGATCATTGTTTTGCTTTATTTTGATCTCATATAGCTTTGAATCTGTACGGGGCTGATCAAGTGATATCAAACAGATATATACAAATATGCATAATGGCTCATAATTTAAATGGTGGCTGTGAACAATATCAATTTATACATTTGGATACTTTACCTTTTTGCATCATTTATATGCCTGCTTCCCGCATTGGGCCTGGCCTATCTTGAGTCAATAATTTGTACCAAGCCAGGCATACCATACGTTCAACAACATCATTCTGATGCTGAATTTAAATATTTAGTTTAGCTATAATACAATCAGCAATTTGAAGCAATATCAGTGATGAAGTATGCTGGGAATTGTAGAGCCACCATAAGTGCTTCTCAAGTTGTCTGGCAATTTGCCAGTTCAGGAGAATTAACAACTCTCCACAATTTCATATTTCATATTTCATTTCTCATTTAGTACATCAAAATTCATTTTTTAAAGATTGCATCTACTTTATCATAAAGTTCTTTAAAAAGCACAGCACTGCCAGGGCTAACTGGTATACTTATCAATGAAAGCTACTTTTTCTGAGGAATCATATCTGTCACTCAAATATTTTTGGGCACTTTTACAGAAAATTATGAAATTATTGCTTTGTTTTTTTGTGATATCTCACTTCTGAAATTTGCTTGTTGAGTTTGGTGTCCATTGAAAATGGTCCAAAGCTGCCCCTAATTTTTCTTTTAAATTTCTTAGAGGTACCTGTCATGAGTTCATGTTTTGCAAGTATGACTTAGCTTCCAACATTTCAATGCAATTTGTAAAGGATTTGATCCCATGGCAAAGAAGAAAAAAAAAA
>BLBF01000026.1:20295575-20521980 GCA_015471245.1 Laticauda colubrina
CCAAGACATTATTCTTTGCTAGTAGAGAAATAACCTAAAACATTTTCTCTCATTGCTTTACCTTAAAGGCCCGGTCCCACTGGCTGATGAACGCAAAACGTATGCATAAAGGACACAGCAGACGAGCAAAATTTCAGGGGTGGCTCCATCCATTTTCATCCACTCCAAAAATTGGTGAAAATTTGTATAAACAGAACAGAAAAGAACGGATGTGGGTAGTATGTAGTGGGGATGTTAAATGGATGTTCATCGGAAGCCTAGCGGATGAAAGTGGATGGAAGTGGATGATACCTCCAAAGGGGTTCTGGGGGAGAATTTTGAAGCAGACGCATGGAGGAAGGGGTGGATGCATCACGGATGCCTATAGGAAACAAAGGGGATGCCGCGTGGATGTATATCAGATGCAAAGCGTTCACTGCCCATGCGGGGGGTATGAATTGCATCTGCTCCGTGGATATAAAAGGATGCAGCATGCATGCAGTCAGCATACAGGGGAAAGACGTGCTGCCAGATACATCTTGCAGGAACACCATGGTTCGTCATTCAGGCAAGAAGAGGAAGTCCGTGCCTACTTGCTCAAGCCCTGGCAAGGTGAAGTAGGCCAGAACCAGCATCCCAACCCCTGGCACTGGCTCTGAAGCTGCTGCTGCTGCTGCTGCTGCTGCTGCTGCTGCTGCTGCTGCTGTGGTGGATCAGCCCCAAGGCCCTCAAGCCCCTCAAAGCCCTGCTGCTGAAAACCCTGCTGCTCAAGCCCCTGAAGGCCCTGAACAATCTCCAGAAGGCCCTTATGCTGAAGCCCCTAAAGCCCCTGCTGAAGCCCCTGCCAGAGGGAGGAAGAGGCAAGGGAAGGAGAAGGGAGAGAGGAAACAGTACACCATTTCCAAGGAGCATGAGGATGAGGTGCTGGAATGGCTGAGGGAGAATGAGTACCTCTGGAGAAAGGGCCACAGACTAAATCGGGACACCAAGAAGAAGCAGGCAGCTTGGAGAGACTGGGGTACACTGAGGATGTACTTCTAGGATGGTGGAAGCACATGCACACCTGGTATGGAAAGCTACACCTCAAGAAATCTGAGCAGGCCGCCCTCAAGCTCACTGACTGGGAGATGTACATCATGGCCAAGTGCAGTTTCCTGGAGGGTGAGATCTGCCACCGAGGAGAAGCCCCTCTGAGACCCCTCTCCCGCAGACAGCCCACAGACAGCCAGTCCTCTTCCAGCCAGGAGCCAGCTACCCTGTCCAGGCAGGTGTCTTCAGAGGGCCCCACAGCAGAGACCCCCCCGACAGCTGCACTCCCCATGCTGGCAGATTTGGAGGATCACGTGGAGGATGATGCCCTGCTGTCACAAATGGAGGAAGAAGCAGCAGCCACCAGAGGCCAACCCACCCCCAGCTCCAGAGGATACAGGCAGAGAGGCAGACTGGAGGGCCAGGACCACAGTGTGCTTTTGGAGATCAGGGACACAATGAAGACCAGCACAGCACTTCTCTCTCAGCTGGTCCACTTGGACAGAGCATGCTCAGGCCGGAACACCTTCATCAAGTATGTCAGCCAGACCCTGAGGGACCTGCCCGAGGCCGAGTACCAGGTGATGAAGCAGAAGCTGAAGCTGCTCCTACCCAGTCCATGCTTTCTTCTCCACCCCAGGCAATGTCACAACCCTTCCACGGCTTTCAACAGCCCCTTACCTATTAAGGCTACAACTACCAGGACTTCCCACAGCAGAAGCAGAACTTCCCAGTCCAGGCCCAGGTTCATCGGATGCCACAGACACCAGTCCTCACCCAGCTGCAGACCAGACAGCCCCACAACACTCCTCCCAACCCTTCCTCCACCCCACAGCGAAGCCCGTCAACGGACAATCTGTCATCAGTATTGGGCCTGAGTCCAGTATTGGACCTCACGGGACTGAGTCAGCTCTCGGATAGCTTCCTGAACACATGACCACCTGTTGTACCCTCGGGGCCAAGCACCCCAATGGTGCCTCAGACCAGCACTCAAGCCACAGCCACATCCACAGACACTGCCCACTTCACAGCTGAGACCATGGACATGACTCAGAGTGACTCAGAATAGTCTCAGAGACTGAGTTGTTTACTTGTTTAATAAAGTTTATCTTTGCTTAATACACTCAATACAGTTTACTTGGTTCATTTTGCTTATTTAATAAAGTCATAAAGTTTACCTAAGAAAATTAATAAAGTTTATCTTTGCTTAAGACACTTAGTTTACTTGGTTCATTTTGTTTACTTAATAAAGTGTTGGTGAAAACTTTGAAAAAATGGTTAAGCCTTTGCATGCTTGTGGGATAGGTAAGGATAGTTGTGTGATAGATAAACCTCCAGTGCAACCATAGTGGGACTGTATGGTCCACCATCCCAGCAATCCAGATAATTTTCTCCCCCTTTTTATAGAAAATATTGGTTGTCTACTTTCTACATACTCTAGACATACTCCAGACATCCTAAATATACGAGATACATCCCAGATACAAACATTTTGTCCGTTTTGAATATTTTATGTACAAGATGCATACACTTACATCCTTTCTATTTCCGTGCTACTAATGCTATGTAGATGTTCTGTGTACCTTTTGTTTCCTCCCTCTTTCCATTTTCAGCTGCAGCGGATGTGAGTTGAGCGGATGCCCAGAGGATACAGAGAGGATACAGTGGACGTTTAATGAATGATAATGGACATAGAACGTTTGTTGCCCATATATGTTGCGGATGTACATTGTACACGGCGGAAAGTTAATCCATTCAAAAAGTTTTGTGCAGCTCAAAACTTCTTGCATGGATGAAATCACAGTGGATGGATGCTCGATGGATAGAGCGTATCAAACACATATGCAGTGAGTACACAATGGATGCATAGCGTTTTCCAATGGATGGCAAGCTTTTTTTTTACATTTTACATCCTCTTTGCATCTGTAAGTGCAGTGGGACCAGGCCTTAGCAACAAGCATTTCACAAATATATGCCTCCAAGAGGGCTCAGCAATACAAGGTTATGTTTTGTGTGATGAATTCATGGTTAACTATGCTTTAATTTAACCCAGGTTTTGGAATCTATATGACATACTGAATCATGTTGTAACTGGAATCTAAATAATTGATATAATCAATCATTTGTCTTGCTTGCATTGACTATTTCTGAGAATATAGGCTCTGATGTCCCTTTTCAAAAGGTTACTGGACCTTTGCTTTTCAAAAGGTTACTGGACATTCTTGGGTTTTTTTTCCCCTTGAAAACATTTCGCTTTTCATCCAAGAAGCTTCTTCAGTACTGAATCAACCTGGAGAAGCTTCTTAGATGAGAAGCAAAATGTTTTCAAGGAAAAAAAGAAACCTAGAAAGTCCAGTTGTCTTTTGAAAAGTACCTTTGGGACCTGGATGACTGAGAATCTCCATAGACATTTCGACCCTGGTGTATTACTCAAAGACCAATTTATTCCTGGAAAAAAATGCATATTTTTCTACTAGGCTATATTTGATTAATTAGTTAGGTTCGTTTGTGGTCAGTTTGTCAGTGATTTTCAAAGCTAGTCAGATTGTCTTAGCAGAAAAAGGTAAGATGCTGGCTTCTCAGTAGAAATGTTGATAACATTTTTAAGCAAACTGGTAATTAGCAACCTCTGGAAAGAATAGGAAGATGAAATGTCCTTCTTTCTGTTCTTGGTTTCAGTATGCTTCCCACCCCTCAAAAAAATCTCACACAGAAAGCTCTGTATAATTCCACACAAGGACTGCAGCTGTAGATCACTATGATCCCAAAAACACTGGCAGTGTTCAAGTGCTATTTCTGGCTCAGTAGCAATTTAGTTGGAAAAACTAGTATTTTCTTTGAAAGGCTTGGCTCTGGGGGTTTGCGTGTAGTCAATCCATTTCCCCATTTACATGAATGCTTGCTTTATCCAGCTCCTGGAATTCAGCTACTTTAGCAGGACTTTCAAGGAGAAAGAAGATAGCTCACTGGTTTTGTAACACTTCTTTATCTACTCATATCTTTTTTTCCCCAATGCAACTGGACAAATGTATTCTAAAAGGAAAATCATCAACAGCATCATTATAATCTTGATTTTTTTTAAAGAGTTTAAATTTGTGAGTCCAGCGGAATGGAGAACATCTGTGCTGTTAGCATGGCTACCTACTTATTACTGCCCTGTTCTTCCTGGTTGATTAAGATCACCTGGGAGATGATAGGCTGTTGGGTGCTTGTAATGATGGTGGCCTCCTTGAGAGGGAGATAGTGGTTCCACTGATTTTGAAGAAGGTAAAGATATGCCCTATCTCCAAGGAGCCTTCTCTGTACTCAATTGTATTAGAAAATTTGGGACTGAAGAGTCTGGAGGAAACAGATTATTTAGACCCTTTTCAACCAGGACGTAGTCCAGAGTCAACCCTTTTTAGAGGACATTGCAGTAATGCAATTGGTGGTGATAAGGGAATTAATTATTATAACGAATAGTTGCGGCAAGAACATCTTGCTTCAGTTAAAGTTACAATTTCAGATTAGATCAGATCACTTGTTCAAGTGGCAGTAATTGTGACTTCAAAGAAAACTAGGTTTTAGATATGCTCCTTTCAAGATATCTCTTCCCTACAACACAGAGTGACTTGAGGTTGATTCTTGGTTAGAATCACCTTCACTTAGTTTTGCCTCATGTAAACCAGTGTTTCCCAACCTTGGTAACTTAAGATTTATGGACTTCAACTGCCATGCTGGCTGGGAAATTTTGGGAGTTGAAGTCCAAACATCTTAAATTTGCCAGTGTTGAGAAACAGTGATCCAGACTCTGACAACTGCAAGCTTCAGTTATATCTCAATGCTTTTACAAATGAAGCCAGTCCCTGAACGGACAAATAATCTACCTCAAACTGTTTCATATAGATAAGGGCTGTCAAACTCCTGGCACATGGGCTGGATGAATCACATGCTGGCCATGCCCACACCTAGTTTAGCGTAGGGGGAAAAAGTCCCGATAATTCATGCGATACCGCCATGATGGCATGAGTTTGACACCCCTGATATATATGCTGGAGTACCAGAACTTGGATATCCCATAATGGATAATGGCCACCAGGCTGACCTCTCCACTATCATCCCTGACTAGAAACACCTTCTTAGAAAAAAACAAACCCAGAACCATTATAAAACAAATTCCAGTCATCAGTACTTGCAAGTGGTCCAGAATATTACCATATTGTGTGGTAGTGAAAGCTGATAAGATGTCTAATAAGACCAGAAGTAGAGGTACAGTTCTCCCATTTAGGTAATGATGGGACATAGGTAATCAATGAATAGACCTCCTGCTATCTCTTTTCCATCCCATATACTTATCCTGCCTGGAAAAGATCCATATAACTCATTTCTTCTAGCACAGGGGTCTCTAAACTTGGCAACTTTAAGTCTTATGGACTTCAACTCAACTCCATGCTGGCTGAGGAATTCTAGGAATTGAAATCCACAAGTCTTAAAAGTTGCCAGGTTTGAAGATTCCTGTTCTAGAATATTCTGTAGATAGGACAGAATTTTGTATGGAGTAGGGGTAGGAAATTGCTGTTTCTCCATATCAGTTGTATCCAAAATGATATGATCAATGGAAGAAGATATAATCATGAAATTCCCTCAAGTTCTTTTAAGAGATGGAAAAATAAAACAGAATTGATGTGGAATTGCCCCCAAAAAACTCTGCTGGCTCAGCCAACACAGGAATCCAACAGCAATATTATGGTGGTGATACTCTTCCTCTACTGTTGTTTACCAATTTCTGGTATTCAGAGCAGGGGTGGGATTCTACCAGTTTGCGCCTATTTGCTAGAACTGGTTGTTAACATTCTAAGCAGTTCAGAGAACTGGTTGTTAGAAGAAATTACTGGCCTGATCCTGTAAGGAAGGCAGGAAGGAAACATTCTGATGTTGCTTACAGAAACTGCCTCTCCGCTAACCCTTATTACATTCTTGGCAGGACTAGACTTCCTGTCTCTGGAATTTCTCTGGAGTTTTTTTTCCCCTCCTTTGCTGGTACTTTGCTTGTGTGAAGTGACCATTCAAAGTTACAATGGCACTGAAAAAAGTGACTTATGACCATTTTTCACACTTACGACTGTTGTAGCATCCCCAGTCATGAGAGGCCAGGCAAGGAGATACATGCCTTGATGTGAGTGATGTTGAGTTGGCCATGCCCAGCCAGTTACATTACCACCAAGCCACACCCACCATCTAAGCCACGTCCACAGAACCAGTTGTTAAAAAAATTGAATCCCATCCCTGCTTCAGAGGGATACTGATCTGGCAAGAAGGGAATTGCTGACATTGATAGCTTTATCATCATGAATTTGTCTCTTTTAAAGTTATATTTTAAAACCATGCAAACCCGTGGTGTAGAATTGCTTTTGTCTGAGTTGCAGCCAATCAAGTTTGCTTATTCCCAAGGTACTCTATTCTGTTCATTATCTTTTCAGTTTTTGTTCCAGGAGATGCATAGCATTCTGGCAATCAAAATGTTCAGTCCAAATTGGACTGCCTGGGATCCACATTTGTGTGTTGGGGGTTTGTGGGGGGTGTTTTCTCCAAACTATCAGATTCATATTTGAACCTTGTGCAGGGATAGGGTGACCTCAGCTACATCAGTTACTTCAGTAATAAGTGTATTATACATATATTGGATGGCCTAAAACTGTCTCTTGTTATAGAAATCCTGTGATTTATTGACAGTTAGGTATATTTGAAACCACTGAAAGCTAATCTATTTTTTTATATGCTGCAGTTTTATAGAACTTGTAGGAGGATATTTTTGTCATTTGTGGAGATTTTTGCCTTGTAATACCTTCTAACTATAGCTGGGGTAGCAGGTCTTTCAAGGGGAAAGGTGGATTGATGGCTTTTCATCTCCCTCCCACTGTCTGGCATACTGGCAGACAGATAAACACAGTGTGAATTAAGAGGTAGGGAAGCAGCTTGTACCAGTAATTTATTCTCTTTCTCTTTAGTGTGAAGTATATTCACTCTTGCTGTTGTTGCTGCAGATTCTGCAGCAGGTCAAGACACAGCAGTGATATTTGTGTTAGACAACTGAAGACAACTGCATGTTATCTCAAAACTGCTTTTAAAGGATGTGGGAAACAAAATGGGGCTATGTGGAAGGAACTCCAGGAAATAGAGTAGGATTTATATCAAAACTAGCATGAGTTAGATGACTTGGGACAGTGATGGTGAACCTTTTCAGCACCGAGTGCCCAAACTGGAACACACATGCATGCCCTTGCATGCCGGGGCACTGGAAAACAGAAGACCAGCTGGCTGGTATGTGCATGCATTTTTGGGCCATTTTCAGGATGTTTTGGGTCTGAAAATGTCCTGAAAAACAGTTTGGCTTTTTGGCTGTTTTAGGGACCATTTGGGGGCCATTTTCAGGCCATTTTTGGGCTATTCCCAGGCTGTTTTCTAGGCTACTTTGAGGCTGTTTTTCAGACCAAAAACAGCTTGAAAATGCCCCCCAAATGCTCTGAAAATGGCCCTGAAAACAGGCCAAAACCAGGCTGAAAATGGCCCCCAAAATGCCCAGAAAATGCTGTGTAAAACAGCCTGTTTGTGGAGACCATCTGGCATGCCAGAAACCAGAAGAACAGTTGGTGATAACATACATGCCCACTGAAAGGACTCTGCATGCCACCTCTGGCATGTGTGCCATAGGTTCGCCATCACAGACTTAAGAGTTGTGGTAGCACAGTGTTAGAATGTATTGCAGGCTTACTCAGCCGACAGTCTGGAGATCCTAACAGGCTCATGGTTGGCTCAGCCTTCCATCCTTTTGATGTCAATAAAATGAGGACGAGATTATTGGAGGAAATATGCTTACATTGTAAATTACCCAGAGAATGCTGTAAAGCATTGTGGGGTAGTGTATAAGACTAAGTGCTATTGCTATTTCTATAAAATGTTGTGCATGTTGGTAGAACATGTATTTGGTCTTTATGTTTCAGATATAACTTTGAAGACATCAAGACAGCTGTTGTCATGCCCCTGGTGGAGACTGACTCTGAGGGAGAGGAGGAACAGCCAACAGGGAGTGGAAGTGTGGCTCTGGAGGTTGTGGAGGAGGCTGGGGAAGGGCAGAGGCCGGCTGAGCAGTCAGAACCCATCCCCTATTCAACCTAGGGCATGCAGGAGAGGATAAGGGAGAGACGTGGTCTACTTGGGAGGAGAGGGCCTTGATCCTCAATGGGCTGCAGCTGTGACAACTGAATAAGAGTATGGACCTGCGTACTGGCGAACGCTGGAAATAAAGCATGGAAATATCTCTAGTTTATAGTTCCTCTCTGAGTTTGGCATCATTCCCAGTATGTGATATCTGTGGACATCCTCCAGCCATTATCTTGCCTGGTTTGTGTTGCTTTTTTCCTTCTTCATGTAACTGTTTGTGTGGGAGTTTTTTTGTCTTCCATCAAAGATATTCGGAGCTTGGAAGCAAAGTGAAGGAATAAAAGGGGCTTCACTGATTTTCTGTGACTGTGTTTGTTTTGTATCATACCCTGGGTCATCACAGCTATATTAAGCCATGGTTTATCAGAAGATCTTTTCAAGTCAAGGAAATTATGGTATGTATACATTAAGAAATTTTTATGTATAATAAATATGTGTCATAGCTAAAAATGCCATTCCAAGTCAGCACATGTGATCCAGCAAACATTTGTTGGGATAAAGATGAAAGAAATGTTAAATAGAAAAGCCAAATTGTTGTAGAAGTATAGTTTTAAGATTAATATTGGAAGTGGTAAATTACTGTAATGATTAATAAATCTGCTAGTTTGCAGAGATAATTACGTGATAAAAAGCAATCAATTCTTGTTAGTGAAAAACTTAACCAAATCAACTTAATTTATGCTTTTTTAAAGGATGAAAGGCTTAGTGGATAAGGGAAATGGAGCAGACATAACATATCTCTATTTTATCATAGTGAGACCTTTAATACTGTTTTTTCTAACATGCAAATTAGAAACAAAAAGATGAGACATAATTTTTACCAATATTTTTTCAAACTGCTTTATCTAAGATGCCAAGTGCATATGAATCCCAGTTTTAAATTAGAATATTTTCAAAAGAAAAGGATAGTGAATGCATAGTTTCAGTTTTTAAAAAACAGTACCTAAGGCAGTCATTCTAAACTTCTGTAGTTTAAATATCATTTTTTTATTTACACAATCAAGATTGTTCAAAATGCATACGAAGGTTGTGAATTTTACTTTGCATACTTATTCTGCATGTATATTGGCATTCTTTTACAATTGGAATTGTCATGTTTATGGCACATCTACACAGCCGCACGCCTCTACACTATGGGACAACCATAGAAGGAGTTTAAAAAATCAAGATAATGGTTGTGTTGATATGATTGAGGTCCTAATCATTTTTTAATTGTGTTGCATGTTCAATGTATATTAAAAGGGGTGGACTTTAATTGTGTGATTGTGACTGCTATCTTGAGTTTTTTTTAACACCCTTCCATCATCAGCATCTTTCTATGCTCATGTCAAGCCAATCTTATTTTCTGGCTCTTGGAAAATTCAAAAAACAGCAGCCATCCTGCATCTTACCCTTTCCTACTTATTATTCTTTTTCTTCATGAGGAAAATAAAGTAAAACTCCTCAGCAGGTTACTGTGTGGGGAAATGACAAAGGTATTTTTTGTGTGATGCAATAACCAATGGATGGTGACAAGATATACCAGATAATAAATCTCCCCAAGAAGTATGATGAGACAAACATGAGTGAAAAACTGTCAATCCTGTAACTCCTGTAATGGGCTATTAAACTATCTTCCAGAATTTTCCATGGGGCAGATTTTAATTAATTTGCTCAATTTTCAAGCCCTACAGAAGTTCTATAACATTGCAGAAACTCAAAAAGGCTGTCCAGAATTTACAATTACTTTTGTTTTATTCACAATGGTATCATTGTATGCCTTCAAATATTGACCACAAAAATCTCATATATAACCTAAAGTGACCAAAATTTTAATCAATAGCTGTCAGAAGATGATTGGCTGTTTCCAGATGATCTGCTGAAGAGATTGATACAAAACTGTCTGTTGGATGCATATCTTTTCTGCACACTTATCTGGAACCCTAACCTAACCCTAACCCTACCAAATCAGCTAATGAAAAGTATGGAAGCCAGTTTGTTATCTGGTGTACACATTAGAACCAATGTTTTACTAGGTTACAAGGGGCTTTCAAATTAGGGCAGATTTAAGAAATGGGGAGGGGGTTATGCAATCCAAGGTTTGGAGGGAAATCCCTGAACACAGGAGTCTTAACATCCAGTTTTGGTCACCACACTATAATAAAGATGTTGAGACTCTAGAAAAAGTACAGAGAAGAGCAACCAAGATGATTAGGGAACTGGAGACTAAAATATATGAAGAATGGTTGCTGAAACTGGGCATGGCTAGTCTAATGAAGAGAAGGACTGGGGAAGACAGGTTAGCAGTCTTCCAATATTTGAGGAGCTGCCACAGAGAGAAAGTGGTCAAGCTATTTTCTAAAGCACCTGAAGACCAGACAAGGAATAATGGGTGGAAGCTGATCAAGGAGAGATTCAACCTAGAAATAAGGAGAAATTTTCTGACAATGAGATCAACCAATGGAACAGCTTGCCTTCGGAATTTATGGGAGCTTCATCACTGGAGGCTTTCAAGAAGAGATTGGACTGTCAGAAATGGTGTAGTAGGGTCTCCTGCTTGGGCAGGGGATTGAACTACATGAACCAAAAGGTCCCTTCCAAGTCTGTTAATTATGATGGAATGGTAATGCTCTCATACACACAGGGAGCACCACCAACTAAAGTCAGAGTTCTATCCTCTTCAGTGTTGATGAATATCATTGGGTAACAAAATACTTTCTGACATTGGAAAGAACTACCACTCCCCAAATAATTAATGTATGTTATAAAGTTCTCTAGAAATTTCACTCATGGCCATCTATGACATCTGTGAAACAGATGTGTATTATATAATCAGGAATGTCTGTTAGTGCTCTTCACAAGCCAATCTATCACATGCAGAATTCAGTTTCTGCATGAAGCAGTTGAGTAAAGTTATTTGTTTACATAGGTTGAAGTTTCACAAATATGTTGAGGAAATCCAAGTTTATATCCTCCTGCCCACAGCCTGACAGATAATGTAGTAAAAGGTCCAGTTATCAGTTTTCAGATCTTACATGATATGTACATTGATATCTCCAAGTTGCTTCTTTCTAAATGAACCAGCTTGTCCAGTGAGGCTCTTTCCACTACAGATCTTCAGAGAGTCTGTAATCAAGTCTTCTCAGTACTGAAACCTCTTTTGTGGAGCTATTCGGTCTCACACATTCATCTTGTTATCTTCTGATAAAATCTGATAAATGTCTGCATGCCTATAAAAACCTAGTTAATAAAACTTGGGGGGAAGGGAGCTTGCAAAGATGTTACCTTGGCCCTGGTGGATAGCATCATTACTGTGTGGACTATGTTTTATTTCATTCTTTTGTGCATATCCAGAGCCAGTTTAGAATGAAGAAGAATGGATTTTACCAATAACAAAATAGTAGAAAAATAAAATACCATTTTAAAATAAGAAAACAAAGCTTCCAGAGAAACTGAATAAGAATTCTACTTGATAGGTTAGAAGCCAAAGCTCTTCATCATGATGAATATATTTCAAAGCTCTTAAAAGTAACTAATGCATTTATACCATTAAATCATGGAAATCTTTGTTCTAAACAAGTATTTCTCAACGTTGGCAACTTTAGATCCGTGGTGGTGCAGTAGTTAAAATGCAGTATTGTAGGCTAATTCTGCTACCAGTTCAGCAGTTCAATATCCACCCATCTCAAGGTTGACTCAGCCTTCCATCCTTCTGTGATCTGTCAAATGAGGACCCAGATTGCTGGGGGCAATTCTCTGACTCTGTAAACTGCTTAGAGAGTGCTGTAAAGCACTGTGAAATGGTATATAAGTTTAAGTGCTATTGCTATTTAAGACATGTGGACTTCAACTCCCAGAATTCCCCAGCCACCATGCTCTTAACACTGTTCTAAATATTGAAGGCTTCATTTACTCTTTACTAGTAGCATGGCGAAGAACCAGTGGCACTCTTTGAGGGTAAAACTAGCTGGTTCCACAGCAAGTCATTAGTAGTGCCAGAGATTGATAAAACAATTGTTCATTGTCAGAGCTAAAAATAAACATAAGAAGATTGTTTTAAGGGCCTGGTAGGTCCGATAAGCTTAATTACTCAATAAACTTATTTCTTGTTTTTCCCCTGGAAATGCTCAAAATGAGCACAACTCATTTTGCAAATGCAGTTACAACAATACTGTAAGATTGTAACATAAAGTCTTATATATAGTCTTCAAGTGTCCGGCTAGACAATGCTGATCAAACGTGTTTGGTTCTGCAGCTTTCTGTTTGATAAACAACAGGCAGTGTGTTCCCATGGAAACTAAATGGTTAGAGAATTGCTTCTTGATACAGGACCATTACCGGACAGTAAAACATTCAGGGGGGAAAACAGGCCTTCCATCGTTCTTTCAAAAAATGAGAGAAAAGAGAGATTCTAGATGAGATTTTTTTGTCTAGTACAGAATTTCATAGGAAATTCAGATGAAATTGCATCACCTCTATAATGTGCTTCCCTATCATTCCTGTGCTTTCCTATCATTTTTTTTCAGATATCTTTTCAGGATAGAAATACGGACTAGCCATTTGGGATCTTGTGATTAGGAGCTCTAGAAACTATCCATCTGGAAATGCCACATAACTTTATGCAAACAAAGACAAAACACAGCTATGTTTAGTTCTGTAAATGTATAGCTTGGAAGTCTTGGGCAGAAATAGCAGATGCTAGTAATTTATTGTTCCTTATGGAAATGAAATCTGATAAAACTTCTATAAGTACATCAAAAGTGGAATATTGTATAATAATTAGGAATGATTGGTCTGCAATTTAATGAGGTTGGGGATATCACAATCATCTGTGTACAGAGGATGAAACTACTGTTCTACTAGGAAATATAAGAATAAGAATATAAGCCAAACACATTTGAAACATAACATATTACAAAAGTCTAGTAAAGAAATTCAAAGTAGGATAGGGACAAAAAAATTTTTGCACTCCTTGCTTAGGTTTTGGGGAGAATATTGCATTTGTACTAAGAGGATGGAATTCTGTTTAGTTTTCATACCTAAAAGGCAACGAAAGATCTTTCATCTATGATTTAATGAAATCTTTTTTTAAAGGCATGAAAAGATAATGGTTGCATCACAGCTTGTGAAAGTCATTTCTTTCCATTAATTATGTATGGGTGAAAAAAGTAATTTCTGCATTGTGAAGCTGCTTCAGTATTTTTTACCTTCCTTCCTTCCTCCCTCCCTCCCTCCCCCCCTTCCTTCCATCCTTTGCTAGAATAGATAAATTATTATTTTTTAAAATATTTGATTAATAAGTGTGCAGTCAGTTCTCTGGTGTGAGAGTATGTCCCTGTCTGATATATGTGTGTGTACCTGCAAAATGCACTTTCATAATTTAAATGGAGGAAATTAGCTTTCTGAGCTAAATCTTCCTTGTTTTAAAACTGCTTGTGGAAAACAGGTTTAACCAGCTGTCACCATACCAAATAATTTATTCTGTGATGGAGCTGATTCTATTCACTCACTCCCTCCTTTCTTCTTCCCTTCCCTTTCCTTCCCTTCCCTTCCTATCTTCCTTCCTATCTTCTTTTCAAATTGGGGTGAAAAACATCAACATCAAATACATTGTAACAGAAATAATCATGGAATATCTTTAACTATATTTATACAAGTACATATTTGCAGTACCAGTGGTGGGTTTCAAAGAGGTTTACCACTGGTTCGGTGGGTGTGGTTTGGTGGGCACACTTTGTTTGCGCGCACCAAATGCACACTTTACACACATGCAAAGGCTTTCCTACTCAAGCCCCTGTCACACAGCACCAATGGATGGAAAGAGGATGTAAAACATAGAGAAACACTTGCCATCCGTTGGTAAACGCGATGCTTCCGTTCTGTACTCACTGCGTCTGTTTTTCATCCTCTCTATCCACCCAGCATCCGTCTACTGACATTTCATCTGCTCAAAAAGTTTTGAGCTGCACAAAACTTTTTGAGCGGAAAATGTATCCAACACATCCGTTCTACATCTGCTAGGCATACAGGGAACATCCGTTAGACGTCCATTGTCATCTGTTACGCATCCGCTATATCCACTAGGCATCCGCTGCGCATCCGCGCAACTCGCATCCACTCCAGCGGAAAACAGACACAGGGAGGAAGCGAAACGGACGCGGAACGGACATGCAGCGTTAGCATGGATGGAGAAAGGATGAAAGCAGATGCAGCTCACATACAAAGCATTAAAACAGAAAAAACGTTCGCAGAGGGGACCTATCTCGGATATTTAGGATGTCTGCAGGATGCCTAGAGGATGCAAAAGGACACATAGGGGAAAACCTATATTTCCTATAAAAGGGGGAGGAACTCACCTGGATCTCACTTTCAGTCCAGCAGCCCTGTGGTGCAGACCTTTTCAGCCTTCATCTGGCTCTTGCTTTTCCACAGCATCCAGTCATCTCCACCATGGATCGTCACACACTCCTTTTAGTAGCCGCCATCATTCCACAACAGTGGGAAGCCATCTACAGGCTCTTTCACCTGTTCTACATGAAGAAAAGGAGGGGGCCAAGAAGTGTCTGGGTCCGAAGATGGATCGCCAGGAGAGCAGAGTATGGACTGTATAACAAGCTGATGGTGGAGCTGAGGAACGAAGACCCTCGAGCATTCCAGAACTTCATGAGGATGCCGCCAGCCATGTTTGACGAAGTTGTGGAGCAGCTGAGACCCAGGTTGACCAAGGCAAACATCAATTTCCGGCCCAGCCTGGACTCTGGACTCAAGGTGGCATTGACTCTGTGCCACCTGGCCTCCGGGACCACGTACAGGAGCATGCAGTACGGCTGGAGGGTGCCACACAACACCATCAGCATTGTGGTCAGAGAAGTGGTGCACTCCTCCAGAATACCTGGAGGAGCTCCTTCAGTGCCCCTCCTTTGAAGAAGGCTGGAAGAAAGTTGCAGAGCAGTGGTATCAGAAGTGGAACTTCCCCCACACCGTTGGAGCCATAGATAGCAAGCACGTGGCCTGCAAAGCTCCAGCCAAGCCAGGGTCCATTTATCACAACTACAAGGGCTTCTTCAGAATCATCCTCTTCGCCATGGTCTATGCTGACTACAAGTTCATGTACATCGATGCTTCAGGCAACGGCTCATCTTCAGATGCCCAGGTATACAACGCCAGTCACCTCAAGGAGGGGCTGGAATGCAACCTCATCATGGGTTTCCCAGATCCAGACCCCCTACCCAATGACACACAAGATGTGCCCTACTTCATCGTGGGGAATGATGCCTTCTCCCTCACAACCTACCTCATGAAGACCTACACTTCCAGATGCCTCACCCGTGAAGAGAGGATCTTCAACTACAGGCTGTCCAGGGCAAGGCGGGTAGTGGAGAACGCCTTTGGCATCCTGGCCAAAAGGTTCCAGGTACTTCTCACCACCATGCAGCATCACCCAGAGACCATGAGGAACATTGTGGAAGCTTGCTGCATCCTGCACAATTTCATGCGCACCCGCTACCCAGTGTTGCAGAACAGGCTCATGGACCTCCAACAAGGCAATGGGGACATGGAGCCTGGGGAATGGAGGCAAGGGTGAAACCTGATGGATACTATGGATGTGCAAGGCCCCAACAGAGCTTCATGTGAAGGGAAGAAGCAGCGCAACCTCCTGAAACACTGGTGCAACTCCCCAGCTGGAGCAGTGGAGTGGCAAGACAGGATGGTAGATGGTTAATGGATGCTTCCTTGAGCCTGTCTCATTACATGGATGAGATTGTGCCATGTAGGTTGAGTGGCCCTACAATGAACAGGGCATTTAATAAAGAGTTGTGTTTATGTTGAAATGTATGGATCAATGATTACATTGTTATTGATAATAAAGGGCCAAAGGTGTGGCACCTGGGAGGGTGAACCATACAGTCCCATTATGCTTGCACTGGAGGTTTATCTATCCCACAGCTATTACCCATCCCACAGGTATCCTAACCCATCCCACAGCTATTACCCATCCAACAGGTATCCTAACCCATCCCACAGCTATTACCCATCCCAAAGGTATCCCTGCCCATCCCACAGCTATCCTTACCCATCCCACAAGCATGCAAAGGCGTAAACCATTTCTAAAAGTTTCCACCAAGACTTTATTTAACAAAATAAATGAAGCAAGTGTGTGAAGCAAAGATAATCTTTATTAATAACAAGCTGTAAAAGCAAAATGACCCAACTGTCCCAAGCAAAGATAAAGTCTCAGTCACTCTGAGGCATGCCCATAGTCTCTGGGGTAAAGAGCCCAGGTTCTGTGGAGGTGGCTGCTGCTGTAGTGCTGGTCTGAGGTGCCATTGGGGTGCCTGGCTCTGAGAGGACAACAGGGGATGGTTTGTGGAGGAAGCTCTCAGAGAGCTGGCTCAGTCCTGTGATGTTGAGAGCTCCTTCCTCCAGGACATGGGGTGTCAGCCCCAATACTGATGACAGATGTTCTGAGGCCGGGCTTGGCTGTGGGATGGAGGAAGGAGGAATGTAGTTGGGATGTCTGGTCTGCAGGTGAGCAAGGTGAGGCGTGGGTGGCATCTGTAGCATGGGTGGCATCTGTGGCATGGGTGGCATCTGTGGCATGGGTGGCATCTGTGGCATGGGTGGCATCGGTGGCGTGGGTGACATCGGTGGCATCGGTGGCATCAGTGGCATCGATGGCACCGGTGGCGTTCGATGTACCTGTGCCTGGACTGGGAAGGGCTGCCTGTGCTGCTGGAGCTCCTGGTAGCCATAGCCTTGGTTGGTGAGGGCCTGTGGAAAGCCTTGGAAGGGCAGTGACATCACCTGGGGTGGAGGAACAGACCTGGACTGAGTGGGAACAGGTTCAGCTGGGTCTGGAGGGTTGTGAAGAAGACCAGTGATCCTGTCCTTTATCACCTGGTACTGTGATTTGGACATGTCCATGAGGGTCTGGTTGACGTAGGTGAGGAAGGGCTTGCGGTTGGAGGATGGTATGTCAGTGTGTACCAGCTGAGAGAGGAGATCTACGCTGCTTCTGATGGTGTCCCTGATCTCCAGCAGGACAGTGTGGCTCTGCCCCTCTGGTCTGCCTCTCTTCCTGCTTTCTGTGGAGGTGGATCTGGGTTGGTCTCTGGTGGAAGTGCCCTCTCCTTGCTCCCACTGCGTCAGGGAGTCCTCCACGCGCTCCGCCATGGGGAGTGCAGCTGTGGGTGGGGTCTCTGCCGTGTCATGCTCCACAGGTACCTGCCTGGACACAGGAGCTGACTCTTTGCAGACGAGGACTGGCACTCTGCAGGCTGCCTGAGAGAAAGGGTTGTCAGAGGGGCTGCTCCTCGGTGGCGGATCTCACCCTCCAAGAAGCTGTACTTGGCCATCACGTAGGTCTCTCGGTCCGTCAGCTTGACCGTGGCCTGGCCAGATTTCTTGAAGTGCAGCTTCCTGTACCAGGTTTGCATGTGCTTCCACCAGCTGAGGAGCACCTCCAAAGTGTAGCCCAGGCTCTCCGCCTTCTCTCTCCAAGCAGCCTGCTTCCTTATGGTATCTCGATAGAGCCTGTGTCCCTTCCGCCAAAGATACTTGTTGTCCCTCAGCCATTCCAGCACCTCATCCTCATGTTCCTCTTCGATGGAGTATTGCCTCCTCTCCCATTCTCATTCTCGCATATGCCTCTTCCTCCCTCTGGCAGGGCCACCTGGGCCCTCATCAGAGGGGCTTTGAGGTTGTAGGGGCTGCTCCACCACACCACCACCAGCAGCCACAGCAACTACAATAGTAGCAGCAAAAGCAGGACCAGCAGGACCAGCAGCACCAGCAGCACCAGCAGCACCAGCAGGAGTAGCACCAGCAGAATAAGCCCCAGCAGAAGCCCCAGCACCAGAAGAGTCAGCCCGAGCAGCAGAAGCCCCAGCAGAAGCAGAATCAGGGCCAGGGGGTGGGATGGTGGCCCTGTCCTTCTCGCCAGGGCGAGCAGCAGATGGCAGAGGCTTTCTCTTCTTCCCCATGGTTGTTGGCTGGAGATGTGTCTGGCAGCAGGTCTTTCCTCTGAATTTTGACCTGCTTGCGAGCTGCTTCCCTTTATATCCGCGGGGCTGACGCAATTGCTCCTCCCCACATGCGCAGTGAACGCTTTGCATCCACTAGGCATCCGCTAGGCATCTGCTAGGCTTCCACTCTGCATCTGCTTCATCCTCTCGGCATCCGCTCTGCATCCGTTCCTTCCACTGCGCATCCGCTTCGCTATGTTCCCCTGGAAGCCCTGCAGATGTGCCATCTGCTTCCATCCGCTTCCATCCGCTAGGCTTCCATGGAGCTTCCACTTTACATCCTGGCTACATCCTTCCCCCGTCCGTTCCTTTCCGTTGTTGTCCGCTCTGTTTATGCAAATCCGGGGCACTTTTGAGAGCGGATAACAACGGATGGAACATTTTCTCATCCGCTATGTCCTTTTTACATACGTTTTGCATCCGTCGGCCTATGTGACAGGCCCTTCACCTCCAGCAATTCCTGTAGCTTCAACAGATGGTGCACGGCAATCGGCTGTGCCGCACAAAGCAGTGGTGCTTCAAAAGCAGGAAATAAAGGTCAGTATGGGAGCCAGGTTGGGCGGGAGGGCCCAACAGAGAGAACCGGTTCAGTCTCAGCTAACCGGTTCTTCTCATCAGAGAGAACCGGTTCAGTCTCAGCTAATCTTCAGTACTACCGTACTTCAGAATTGGGCTGAACCAGTAGAATAGCACCACTGTACTGTACATACAGAGGACAAATCATGTTGTGGGATTTGGAATCTAATAATATATTATCTTTATTTCTGTGTTCAAAGGAAGATATGAAACACTTTTAAAATACTTATATGAATGTAACAATGGAGATGCATGTGATCC
This sequence comes from Laticauda colubrina, assembly GCA_015471245.1. Classification (NCBI taxonomy): domain Eukaryota; kingdom Metazoa; phylum Chordata; class Lepidosauria; order Squamata; family Elapidae; genus Laticauda; species Laticauda colubrina. The sequence continues at coordinate 20,314,625 of BLBF01000026.1, forward strand.
GTCAAACAATAAGACATCTGAAAAGATACCAGCAAAAGAAACAATAGTTTGCCAATACATCAATAGCCTGTCTCCAGATATTATTCATTTTTGCATGTTATACAAAGGTGGTATTCAGCAGGTTCTGACCAGTTCTGGAGAACCGTTAGCAGAAATTTTGAGTAGTCTGGAGAACCGGCAAATACCATCTATGACTGGAGATTTTATCGTATCCTTCCCCTGCCATGCCCACTAAGCCACGGCCACTGAACCAGTAGTAAAAACAATTGAATCCTACCACTGATTACAATCCTGTACATTAGGCTGAAAAGCAATTGTTAGCCCTATGTGGTTTGTGGATGAATAGGAATTTGAATCTGGTTTTTCCTGATCCTGCTTTTCGCTGCCACATTAATGCCCAGGACCATGATATGGCAATTTTACTGAAGTTGAGGATGCCAGTGTGTCTGTGGTTTTATGGGAGGAACTTGGATTTTGGAAAATAATTTCAGGCTTTGTTTTTCTGGGGAGAAAATAGCAGGAGACCATTTCTTCCCTGATTCCCATAGAAATGGAGAGGCATAATTTCTAGCGGCTACTGAAAAACAGTTTCAGAAACTAGGTGACTTTTAGTCTTATATTGTTCTCTATTTCATGTCTGTTAGTTTCTGTGCATTTGGGAATGTATGATTTAGTACAAGCCACTGTGTAAGAAAGGATTACCTTTCCAAATAAGTTCTGCTCTCCAACTGAGCTGCTTGGCCAGATTGGAGAGGGTGGCTTATTTTGAAAGGTGATCCTTTCTTACATAGTGGGTATACTAAATCATATATTCACATATGCAGAGAAACATTCAAAATTCCTGACAATGCAGTGCAGCTGGAATTCCTAGGAGGGAACCAGTAAGTGCCATGAGAAAATTATATTCGTTTCTTTTTATCCTTTCTACCTTACAGCTATTGCAACATTACTCAGCTCTTTTTCCTTCTTTTTTCTTCTTCTAACTAACTCTTTCAGTTAACTAGCCCCAATCTCCTGGAAAGGTTTGTGGGGCTAGGAAAAAAGCAGGAGAACCTAGGTTCTAGTTTATCCTCAGCCATGGAATCAGCCTAGGTGACTTTGGGTAGGTTATGCCCAGATATGAAGAGGGAAAATTGTGCAGGCAGGATATTATGTGACGTTGGTTGCAACCAAGTGACGTTGGTTGCAAGTGGATTATCATTTTGTAGTTCATCTTTTGCCAAAATTTTGTGACAATCCACATTGTCCATAGGCCATGGCAAATGGAAAAGGGGTTTCTGCAGAGATGGGGACAACCATGGGCCTTGACTTCCAGTCACTGACTGAGAAGTTCTGGAAATACAAATCAAAATACTGAGGTTCTCCATCACTGAATTTACACCATAATTGAGAACAAGTGTAGTAACCAAGATGTTAAATGTGGACTCTACTTTAAATCACTACTTAACTGTGGAATTCAATGCACAATCTGGAGCCAGTCATTTTCTTCCTGTTCAGCCTGCCTCACAAAATTGTTGTTGCAGGGATAAGATGAGAAAAGATACCTCACATTATTTTACCTCAAGGTCTTTGAGAAAAAGGCAAGATTTAAATGCAATTATACATAAATCAAAAGCAAATTGCTCACCCAGGGATCTGAGAGTGAAGAAAGACCAAGTGTTATTTCAGGGGAAGAAGAGCCCATGTGTCATGGAGCAGGGTCCTTTTTTTAGATCAACATGCAGAATGGAGAAAGATAACTGCAGGGGGGAAAAAAAGCTTTGCTCATGTATGTTTACAAGCAAAAGGAGATGTCAACACTTGCTCTGAGGAATTTCCAAATAATCCCCCCAAACATACATGCCCCTGATCCCAATGAGCTTGTACTTAGCAGGTCCAATTAAAATTAGAAGAAGAAAAAATGTTGGAAGTGCAAGTACCAGTTATGTGCTCAGAAGGGAAAAAATTGTCAGCAGCTTTCATAATAAAAATGGTTCAATGGATCATGAACAGTAGGAAGGACTTGGGTCTTTACTTGAGGGTTCTGTAAGATTTGATGTGCTCAGTTAAGCAACCAGAATTGCTACAACAGCCACATCCCCTTTCTTCAGCCCTTACAGGGGATTTCAAAAATAAATGACTGACTTCTGAACAGGAGCAAATTCTTTGGAGATTCAATGCACTTTTATGCCAAACTAGGCTTGTAGGCAACAATATTATAGAATTCTGAATGGTGATCTGTAGTACAGAATGGTTAAAATATTGAGAAGGAAAATAATACTTCTTACACACTTGTTTAAGAATGTCTTTTTTATTATGCAAGGGAAGTGCACATGCGGCATTGTCAGTTACAATGTGGGGTTCGTCCAAAGCAACTTTATCTATGATTGAAAAGAAGAGACTATAAAAAATAAGGAATACAACATTCTGGTTACAATTTCATTTATGCTTTCAAGAGAAGGAAAGCCTCCAAAATTCAGATTCTGATTCTTCACTGTTGCTACTATGTCTACTATGATCTTTAATGAATGTAAATATTCTTTTACAGAGCAGATGACACCTGTGGCTGGGAAGGTGTCTGCACAAATTCATCTGATGCACCACTTGCATCCTTTTCATGATAGAGTTAGCAGGTGCCAGACAATTATGCTCTCATCATCTTGCAACTTGACTGCAATGTTTTCTACATGGGGCTGCCCCTGAAGACCACTTGGTACCTCAATTGATCCAAAATACACCAGCATAGGCAGTGATGGTCATGCCTTGGCATGCCCACACAACCAATCTGCTTTCTGAAATGCACTGAATACCAGTTAGCTTCTGGATGTGATTCAAGGTGCTGGTCATTACTTATAAAGCTCTATATGGCACAAGACCTGGTTAGTTGAGAGACTGCTGGCCCCTGTTTAATGAACACTCATTCAGTAATTGTTCAAATTTATGAATAATAATGTCCCATGGTTATGTGATTTGCAATCTTCCCTGCTGACTTCCCACAAGTAAGTCAGTGGGGAAGCTGGCAGGAAATCAAAAGTCACAGTCATATGAAATCCTCACTTAATGAACCACATGGCCCTTACTTAACAATGGCAACAAGGACTACAATGTCTACCTTCATTAAGGTAAACAAGAATTGCCTCTAACTTTTGTGATTTGGTGGTTTTATTGTAATGTCTTTATTCAAATTGCACACTACAGAAACACTTCTATCAATTCATCAGTGAAGATATTGCAATGAACCAGCCCACAAAGAAGAAACAGCAGAGTTTGGAGCACAACTATGGGAAAATCCAAAGAAATGCAACAAGAATGAAGATTGGATAAAGGAGTTGGAGGGGGGAGTGCTAAAATGAAAGCACTTGTAATAATGGCAGAATTGTTGGAGGAAAGGGCAAGGATGGCCAAGAATTGGTCAGTACCAGGTGATAAAGAACTGCATGATTTTTAATTGAAATGTCTGACTGGTCTGATCCACTCATTGCTTATCAGTTTTTATAAAGGCCCGGTCCCACTGCACTTATGGATGCAAAGAGGATGTAAAATGTTAAAAAAAGCTTGCCATCTGTTGGAAAACGCTATGCATCCGTTGTGTACTCATTACATACGTGTTTCATACGCTCTATCCATCAAGCATCTGTCCACTGTGATTTCATCCACGCAAGAAGTTTTGAGCTGCACAAAACTTTGTGAACGGATGAACTTTCTGCCGTGTACGATGTAAATCCACGACATACGAGCAACAAACGTTCTATGTCCGTTATCATCCATTAAATGTCCGCTGTATCTTCTCTGCATTCTCTGGGCATCCTCGCAACTCACATCCGCTGCAGCTGAAAACAGAAAGAGGGAGGAAAGAAAAGGTACATGGAACGTCTATACATCATTAGTAGCACGGAAATAGAAAGGATGTGCAGTGAACGGTTTGCATCTGATATACATCCGCGCGGCATCCCTTTTCTTTCCTTTAGGCGTATGTGATGCATCCGCTTCATCGGCTATGCATCTGCTTCACAATTATCCCCTGTTACCCCTTCGGAGGTGTCATCCCCTTACATCCGCTTTCATCTGCTAGACTTCCTATGAACATCCATTTAACATCCCCGCTACATACTACCCAAGTCCGTTCTTTTCCATTCTGTTTATGCAAATTTTCACCACTTTTTGGAGCAGATGACAACGGATGGAGCCACCCCCCAAATTTTGCTCATCTTTTTTTTTTTTTTAAGAATTTTATTAATTTTCTACAAACAGACATAACATACAAAAGATTAAAAACATCTACTCTCATATATACTTCCGGTGTGTCGGTTGGTTCATCAGTTTTGTGCATTCATTTTATAGTCTCAATTACAGTTATATTACATAACCACTCATATTGTCAATCCATATCCTAATATTACCAAAAAAAATTAAAATAAAGTCTTTTTCTGACTATACTTTTAATCATTCATGCTTTATGAGATAACAATACTTCAAACAGTTTATTCTATAACAAATCATATAGTCATAACAAATCAATCCTAAAAACCCTTCATAGATATAATACTAATGCTCTATTATTGTATTTTATCATCTAACCATTGATAAAAAAGATCCCAAATTTCATAAAATTGTTTATCTTCTTGCTCTCTAATTTCAAATGTCAATCTACTCATCTCAGCACATTCCAATATTTTCTTAATAATTTCTTCCTGTGATGGTATTTTCTCATTCTTCCAATTTTTAGCAAATACAATCCTAGCTGCTGTTAATACATTTACAATCAAATATTTCAAGTCTTTATTATATATATCAGGTAGGATTCCCAATAAAAAGATCTCTGGTTTCAAGTCTATGTGTTTCTTTGTCATTTTTTCCAACCATATGTGAATTTTAGTCCAATATTTTCTGGCATCCTCACAAGTCCACCACATATGATAATATGAGCCAGGTATCTGATGACATTTCCAACATTTTTCAGATTTGTTCTTGAACATTCTTGCTATTCTTGTCGGGGGGAAGTGCCACCTGTAAAACATCTTATACAAGTTTTCTTTATATGCTATTGACATTGTCATTTTATAATTTTGAGACCACAATTTTTGCCATTGCTCTAAATCAATCCCATATCCAAAATTCTTCCCCCAAGCAATCATAGTTTCTTTAACTTGTTCTTCCTCTAGCTTAATTCCCAGTAAATAACCATATAATTTTTTAATCACTTTCTCATCAGTACCCATCAATATCTTATCTAAATCAGTCTGTTTGTCATAAAATCCTTCCATTTTAAAATCTTCAACATATCTTGAGTGTATTTGCGCATATGAAAACCAATTCATCCTTATACCTTGTTCCTCTAAGTTTTGGATCGATTTAAGTCCACCCTTTTCATCCAACAGTTCCCCATATCTAACTGTTTGTTCCTTTTTATAGATCATAGGATAGGAAAATGCTTCAATAGTCGATAACCAAACTGGAATTTTCAGGTAACATTGTTTTTTTATCTTCTCCCAATTTAACCACAAAGACTCCCGTATATAATGTCTTCTGAAATACCCCTGTGTTTTAGTTCCCTTGTACCATAAAAAAGCATGCCAGCCCAACAGTAAGTCATGTCCTTCTAATGTCAACAATCTATGCTTTCTTAATGTTATCCATTCTTTGACCCACATCAAACTTGCAGCTTGATAATACAGTCCCCAATTAGGCAGGCCAAAACCTCCTCTAATTCTAGCATCTTGCAAAAGCTTTAACTTTATTCTCGCTCTTTTACCTTGCCATATAAACTTCAACATGATTTTATTTAAATCTTCAAAGTAGTCTTTTCCAAGTCTAATTGGTATTGTTTGAAAGAGAAATAAAATTCTAGGTAAAATATTCATCTTAATTGTTGAAATTCTCCCTATTAATGACAATTGTAAATTTTCCCATTTCTTCAAATCTGTAATTATCTGTTGTTTGAGTTTAATATAATTATTCTCTTTTAATGTGCTACATCTTGCTGTCAAATATATCCCCAGATACTTAACCTTATTTGTAACTTGGATTTTCAAAAGATCTGTCAGTTCTTCTCTTTGTCTCAATAACATGTTTTTTGTCAAAATCTTTGTTTTATCTTTATTTTCAAGCCAGCCATCTCACCATATGTCTCTATCTTTTCCAATAATTTTGGAGCGGTTTCTAACGGGTCTTCCAGAATAAAAGCTAAATCGTCAGCAAAAGCTTGTAGTTTAAATTCTTCCTTTTTAATTTTCATTCCTTTTATACTTTTGTCATCTCTAATATTTCTATTCAACACTTCCAAAGTCAATACGAATAACAAAGGAGATAGGGGACATCCTTGTCTTGTGCCTCTTCTTATATTAATAAGATCTGTAAACTCTCCCTCCACCATTACCTTTGCTGTCTGTTTATTATATATGGTTTCTATTGCTTGAATAAATTTTCTGGCAAAACCCATCTGTTCCAATAGTAATAACATAAATCTCCAGTTCACGTTGTCAAATGCTTTTTGAGCATCTAGGAATATCAAAGCCATTTGTTTCTCAGGATGAGCCTCATAATATTCCAAAGTATCCAAAATTACTCTCATATTGTCTCTAATTTGTCTCTTTGGCAGAAATCCGTTTTGATCTGGATGGATAAAATTATTTAAATATTTTTTCAGTCTTTCTGCTAAAATTGAAGCAAAGATTTTATAATCTGCATTCAATAAGGAAATAGGTCTATAATTCTTAATTTGCAACGGGTCAGCCTCTTCTTTTAAAATAAGTGTAATATAAGCCTCTGACCATGTTTTGGGTGTCATCTTCTTTAACATAACTTCATTCATAACTTCTAACAATGGGATGTTCAATGATTCTTGAAATTTTTTATAAAATTCTGCCGGAAGCCCATCTGGACCTGGTGCTTTCCCATTATTTTGTCTCTTAAATGCTTCATTTAATTCCATCATTGTTATATTGCTTTCTAACATTTCTTCAGTCTCTTTGGGTATCTTCGGTAAGTTAACATTCTGTAAATACTGTTTAATTTTTTCCTCATCAATATTCTCTTGTTTATATAGTTGTCCATAGAAATCTCGAATAATTTCCTTTTTCTCCTTATTACCACAACAAACTTGACCTTGATCATCTATTAGTTTCAATATTTTTCTTGATTCCTTCTCCTTTCTCAGTTTATATGCTAGCCATCTACCTGGTTTATTTGCGTCTTCAAAATAATTCTGTTTAGAATTTCTAATTTTCTGTGCCAATTCTTCTTTCTCTATTAATTCCATTTTATGCTTAATTACATCTAGTTTCAATTTAATATCTTTTTTCTGTGGTATTTTCTGTAGTTCTTTTTCAAGTTTTTTATATTCATCTTCCAGGATCTTGGAGGTTTGTCTTTTCCTAATATTCTTTTTTTTTGTATAATCTATTATCAAACCTCTAGCATATGCCTTCATTGTATCCCAAACATTCTGTATTGAAGTATCTTCTTTTTTGTTTTCTTTAAAGAAAAAAACCAATTCCTTCTCCATCCATTGTATAAAATCTTTCTCCTTTAAAATAGTATTGTTTAATGTCCATCTCGATCTTTTTTTTTGTCCCTTCTATTTAATCGTCATTGGACTATGGTCTGCCCAGGTACTCATTTCAATACTTGTTTCTTGAATAGTGGATATTAATTCTGTTGAGATCCAAATCATATCTAATCTGGACCATGATAAATGTCTATTAGAGTAAAAAGTGTATTGTTTAGCTTTAACGTTTCTTTCCCTCCAAATATCTTTTAAAGTTAATTCATCTGTCATTTTAAAAAAAGATTTAGGGAGAACCTTTCTATTTTGTTTTGTTGTTGTTGTTATATAGTCCAATTTATTGTCCACAATTCCATTAAAGTTTCCCATCATAATTATGTTAACATAGTCCAATCTAATTATTTCCATATGTAGTTTTTTATAAAACTCTTCTTGTTTATCATTCGGGGCATAAATTGCAATCAAGAGTATTTTTTTGTTATTGTCCATTATTTCCACCATTAATACTCTTCCATCTTCATCCGTGTAAATCAGTTTTGCTGGGATATCCTCTTTAATGTAGAGAACCACTCCCCTTTTCTTACATTGAATCAAAGAAGTAAATATTTTCCCTAATTTTGGCTGTACTAACAATTGCTCATGTTGTTTTTTAATATGAACTTCTTGTAAGCAAATTATATCAAATTTTAATTTCTCTAATTTATGAAAGGTTTTTCTTCTTTTAACAGCTGAGTTAAGTCCATCTATATTCATTGTAATTAGTTTTTTTTCTTCCATGATTATGCTTTATATTTAGGTCTAACAGCTCTCGTAGTTCTCACTTCACGTTGTTCTTTACTGTCTACCTGTCCACCTACAACTCCTTTCTCTTTTTCAATCTCCAGTTGTTCCTCCTGAAACTCAATTAATGAGACCTCTTTCTCTGCCTCCTCTTTTCTTCTTCCAAAAAATTCTGCGTAGAAAAGTTTTGCTTTTTCAATCGAATCAATTCTATGTCTCTGTTCTTGCCACGTGAAGATTAGTCCTTCTGATATCAGCCATCTATAGTTCACTTCATTTTCTAATAGTATTTTGGTCAGAAATCGGTATTCTCTTCTCATCTCTCTCACTCTTCTAGGTATTTGTTTTAAAACCACAATCTCTTTACCTTTATATTTCAATGTTTTCTCTCTTACCACTTGCAATATCTGTGTTTTGATGGATTTTTTGGTAAATCTGATATGAACTTCCTTTGGTAGTTTATTTCTCATCGCATATCTTGTATAAACTCGATATATCTCATCTACTCCATCCATCATCTTTTCCTCTGTAATTTCCAAAAGGTCTGCCAGCATTTCTATCATTATCGCAGCCAAATTTTCTCCTTTTTCCTCTTCTATATTTTGGAATCTAAGATAAAATTCTGACCTTTCCATCTCCCACCTCAACATCCCATTTTTTTCTTGTTCTACCACTGTTAATCTAGTGTCAATATTTCCAATCTTCTCCTCTCTTTGTTTTCCTTCTTCCTCAATTTTTTGGAATCTCTCCTCATACTTCCCCATCATTTGTTTAATATTTTCATCAGATTTCTCTATTCTTTGATCCATAGCATCTATTTTTATCTTAATATCTTGAATTCCTTGCATAATCATCTGTAAATTTCCTTTTTCTTGTTCTTTATCTTGCTTCAACATTGTCTGAATTAAATGTTGTCCTTCAGATGGTGGGGAAGCAGAGGTAGAAACAGAAATGCCAAATGATTTTGGTTTCCTGCTCATTTTAATGCTTCCAAAGCTTCAGGTTCTCTTTGACTTTCAATCCAGCTAATATAGTAACCAAATATAGTCCAAAAAAATAAAAATAAAAAATCCAATAGTAAAAAGCCCAAAACCAAAGAAAAAAAAAAGGGGAAAAGGAAAAAGAAAGATCTTCAGGTTCTTCTAGACCCTAGTCCAATTGAAGTAATCCACCATAAAAATATATATATATATATATAGAAGAAGAAGAAGAAAATAATAATAATAATAATAATAATAATAATAATAATAATAATAATAATAAAAACAAAAACAAGGTGGTAGATGGAAGAAGCAAAGAAGTATGAAAAAAAAAAGAAAGAGCTCTAAGGCTTTCCCTTTAAAATAAAAAGCAAAAATACTAGAGTTAAAATTAACAAAAAATCTGGCGAGTAGGAATTTCAGGGGTATATATATATATATATATATATATATATATATATATATATATATATATATATATATGCACTGTACACTGCACTTTATTTCCTTATCCAAGGCTCTTATTATGACTGTCTTCTCCAGCAGCTTCAAAGCCAAGCCTCAAGTGTTGAAATATTGATAAGAGTCCAAGAAAGCACCTGTAATAATATTTTACTGCGTTCTCCCTCTATCTTATCACTTTAAAATGTCCTTGAAAAGGAGTGCTTTTCTCCCCAATTCAAATAAAGTATTTTCAAGCCTCTAGTTGGCAGTGTTACAGCATCTCTTACTACTCTTTCCCCCCCCAGCCAGAAAAAATTTTTTTTTAAAAAAACTCAAACAAGAAGAAAAAAAAGATAATCAAAGGGAGCCTCTATCCTAAAAAGAAAATTAAAAAAAAAATAAAAATAAAAATCAAGAGAAGAATAAAAATATATATAAGAGAAAATTCAATCCGGTTACCTACAAAGTCACATTAAAGTCCTCAGAAAAAAAAAATAAAGAAAGAATCCAAGTCTCAATTTGACATCACTTAAACGCCGCTCAGCCAAGTTTCAGTCAAACAAAAATAAAGTCACAGATTTCTTCTTTGTTCAGGATGTCCTTTCAAGTCTCAATCAATTTACAATACAAAAGGAATTTCTCACCCAACCGATACACGCTCATTTAAATCACTTTCTTTCCGGAGCTGTCCCGACTTCAGCAGCTTTGGAGGCTGCCTTTCCGCTGCCAGCAAAAGGGCTTCTCCCGGATCAAACCAGAGATTTTGCGATATCTCTGGGATCCTGGGACTGTGCCCTTCACAATCCCCATCTCTACGGGACGGTTTAGGTCCGTTAGGACCGACCAGGGGCGAAAATATCAGCTGCGATCTCAGAGCCCCAAGATCGCAGCTGTAACACCGAGACGAAGCTCCGCCTTCTGCTGTGTCCTTTATGCATTCGTTTTGCATCCATCGGCCAGTGGGATCAGACCTTAACAACATGCTGCAAGGAAACAAAAGTGAACATTGGCAAAACCTACCCTATTATGAAAGATCCAGCAAAAAGGGTAGCTACAGGCCAATTACTTGCTTACCAAACAACTTGCAAATTGAGAACAGGTGTGGTATCTGATAAAATCCAGCAGCTTCTAGTTTAAAAAAAAATCTGAAGAAAGAGTTAGAAACTGCTCTCAGTGTGGAATTACTGCTAAATGACAAGATGATTTTGAAGAACTAGAACAGAAGGAAGACTGACTTGAATGTAGCTTGAATTGATTACAAGTATGCATTTGACACCCTGCCACATGATTGGATAATCAAGTGCCTAGAAATAGCAGAAGTTTTGGTAAGGATCAATGGCACAATAGAAGATACAGTTGCTGATCAATGATGATAGACTAGGAGAGGTTAATGTCAAGAGAGAGATCTTTCAAAGAGACTCACTATCATCACTACTGTTTGTAACTGAATTGCCAGACTATCCCACCTCCTTTATGAGGACAATCTGAAGCTATATGGCAAAACAACCTCTAAAATGGAATCACTGCTCAACACTGACCAAATATACAGCCAATATATTGCAATGAGTTTGGACTGGGCAATTGCGCCACCCTTATCATCAACAGGTGGAACATAGTGAAAATTGAAGGAATCAAGATGTCCTATGTAACTGATAACAACTTGCAAAATAGAAGTAGAACAATTGTGGCAAATGAAAGTAAAGATAGTACCATTAGCAATAGGTGCCTTGGGTGTAAATCTAAAGTATTTGGAGCACCATTGGAACATCATTGGCACTGACAAAATCGCCACTAGTCAATTGCAAAAGGCAGTTTTTCTTGGAGTGATATCCTTAATATTATTAAATCTGCCTGTCTCGGGGGAAGGAATCAATAGATGGACAAAAATGCCAAATCCAGGCTAGACATCAGGCCGACTATGCAACCAACTATAATACCCACAATGTTAATACTTGTCCTGTGACTGCAAAACCTGTCTTTATTTTAGTTGCAGGTTAATCCCTGGAATTTTCTACCAACTGGAGAATGTGAAATACAGTCTGACAGAGGAAAAGAACTCAGTGTAAAGATCATTCTTCCAACACCTGCTTAAGAAGGGAGAAGAATCTAGTGATTCCTTTATTGACTTGACACTAACGGGACTTAAAAAGCACCTAAAACTTGAGCTTTCAGTTAGAAATTTTCAAAAGATATGCAAAAACCTGGGCAATATTTTTCAGATGATGGGCAAAAATGCATTAAGAATGCTGAGGACTTGCCTTAAATTTAGATACTATTGAAGGTCCTCATCAGAGCCTTCCTGGACTTCTGACCTTGAGTCCATGACAATGTCTTCAAGCAACTATGTGCCACTAGGAACAGACTGTGATGGGATTATTAATTACACCTTTGTTTAATAGAATACATTTAATGCCATGATACTGATAGATTTTTGGAATGAGAAAAGCCAAATAGAAAAAACATGAATAAGGCATCCTGACTTTGTTTTTTTCAGTGATTGAACTGTACCTCATTTTATTTGGGAGCAATAAAATTAAATGCATTATTGAATGGGCACTAGTGTTTTATTGGTTTAGTTTAGTTTTCATCTAAAAGTCAAAACTTCGCCACCACAAAGGATATTTTATATAAAAGAATGTCCTTGCTGCTTGTTCAAACAACAAATACTAAAGGAGAATTGTTATAATGTTATAATGCAGCAGAAGTTTGTTTACAGCAATAAGTAAAGAGTGGGGTTTTTTTGCAGATTGGACAAATATATTCTCCCACCACAATCTAGTAAACCAGGAAAATACTTTGCATTAAATAAATTCCAATTTACAATTAATCAGAGGAGAGATGACAAATATATGCCATGGTGCATGGTAAAAATACTAATCAAAGCATCCTGCTAGTTGTTAAAATTAATGATTTAGAAATGCAAAAAACTCCCATTAAATATTTGTGGATAATTGCATAATTACAACCAGATTAACCCAATTCAAAATAGCTACTGCATAAGCAAGAGCACTTTTTCCCCTCCTCTTGTGCTCCTTTCCTCAAAATTTTATAATCCAGGTTCTTGCCCAAAAGTAAAGATGAAATGCACAATGGTCACACCTAGACTGCATTTCTAGAGCCACTTAAAGTAGGAATGGCTATCTGTGGGTGTATACATTCCCTTCAATGGATAGTAACAATAGCTTCCTCCTGAAGTTTAGTGTTATGGTTGCATAATTTTATAAAGGGGCAATTACCTTGAAAGCTATTCTGCAAATCAAAGCCATCTCTTTTGTAAGCTTTAAATAAATATTTTGGGGTGAGAGTAGTTTGTTACAGCCTGGTAGTGGATCTAGTATATCATGCTAATGTTAAGTACAGTGAATTGTATCCTGTATGCAGTGGGATTCAATTTTTTTACTACCGGTTCTGTGGATGTGGATTGGTGGGCAAGGCAGGGGAAGGATATTGTAAAATCTCCAGTCAGAGGTGGTATTTGCTGGCTTTCTGATTTACTCAAAATTTCCACTACCAGTTCTCTAGGACTGGTCAGAACCTGCTGAATACTACCTCTGCCTATATGGGAAGTGGCTGATGAAGGAGGAACCAGAAGGTAAAAGAAAACTCCTGAATTGAAGAGGCTGCCTCATCATGTCTGTGACATCTATTCTGTTGCTGAACAAGGCAGGAGAAGCAATCTTGACCATTAAGAAGTAGCATTCTGTTATTATACCTGCTTAGTTCCGATATCTCACCAGATTATCCTTCTAAAATGTGCCAGATGAGCCAGAAGTATTATTTATAATTTCATGGTAGATTTGGGAACTATGGCAATTTTATAGAGACTCCTGGAGGGGGAAAAAAATCTTAATTTCATGTTGAATCAAGTGAAAAGATATACTTCACTGGATTTCTACAATTTCTTGAATTTATTTAATTCAAAAAAAACACCCCTACCTCATTAATTCTGTAACAGTTATGGGGAGTGCAATATATTTATATCCTTTCAGTTGGAATATATCCAACAAATTATACTTCTAGTAAGGCTCATGACACAGTTTAGGATTCTTACTCATGCTAAATGTTTTGTTATTATTTTTAAAAATTTCTCCTATTTTCTTTTTAAAAATTCATATCCTGATTTTTCAAGGGATCAAAAGAATATATGCATTTAGTTCTATTGGTCTATGGAAAAATTAAAACATTTTAAGAACATTAATGCTTTATGATAGAAATGTCATACATACCATCACTTTTGCAGGTACTTCATATGGAACATACAAGTTCAAACATTTGAAATTCAACTTTGGGATATTTACCTGTAGAATTGACCAGAAAATGCCTATTTTTATTTTCTTCATTTTTTCCCCACAGCAAATTTTGAGGACTTCCAAATAACTGCTTTACTCCATTAGTAGCTGTTAAGCATGAGTCCTTTCTTAGAGAGGAGAATGGAGAGATTCATATTAATGTGAAGTTGAAATATTTCAGGACTATGGGAAAAAAAAAGATGCGACAAAATTATTTAGCGAATTAAAGTGAGGAAAACACATATAACGTAATACAAAGCATAGCTTATGTAGCGGGCAGGGGAACCTCAGCAAAAATACTACATTTTCTTGGATTTATCTGGTTGCATGGCAACGTGCCTACAGATGAGATAATTAGTTCTGCCCCCATGATAACCCCACTAATATCCTTTACAGCATTTAAGAAAAATGAAGCTACACTTCATACCTTTTTGGTGTCATCCTTTGTCTTTATAATTTGAACAATATAATCCCTCCCTGATTCAGTTAAACCATCAATAATACTATACTAGACTAGCAGCTGAAATGTTGTGTACTCAGAATCCGAAACTTTGATAATTAGCAAGATGTGAATGGGAAACCTCTTCCTAAATTAAAACCCATGAAATGTATATCAAAATTATATACTTCTACATTAATGTTTTTTTTTAGATAAGTTATTCACAAAATCTTTATGGCAGGAAAATATTAAAAGATATAAAAATTAGATGTTTTTTTGCTTGTCAGAACTTGGGACATTGAATCTCAGAGAACAAATTTGTATGAAATTACCCAAATAGCATGAAACATTCTGGCTGTGAAATTCATATAGAGCTTCACATTAAAACTCACCCTCAAAATCCCATAAGCCTAAATTTGAGTTTTTCTATGTTCTGGCTGGTGTCACCTTTCATAATGTCTAGTCATTGTGTTCTTTGGTAGCCTCGTTTACTTTTACCGCTAATTTTTGTCAATGCAATTGCTTTCTCTAGTGAATTCCCCTGGATGACATGGCCAAAATAAGTGAGAAACAGTTTTATGATTTTCCTTCCAAGAGGAGTAAGAAGAGTAAACCTAACCAAATTTGCATGGAGTAAATGGTTTGAGCTGCAGGCTGGTGAAGGAAAGGGGGATTAATTTAACTATTAATGGCTCCTTTTCCTCTGTTCCTATCTTCCCATGTTCTTTCTGCTCAGGATGCTTTTAAGGAAGGACATAGATATGAACTGAACATTTTCACATAGTTTTTGAACAAACCTTATGAAATTAGTCTAAAGCTGGAAGAATACTATTTGTTCTATACCATCTTTGGAATTACTCTATGGCTTGAATCTTCCATACTGTACACAGAGGTAAAGATGTCTTGTCCAAGATCAGAAGCTAGCAAAAGAGTAGTTATTTTCGCAAAGTTGAATTCTAAAATGTTGTATTCAGTGCCAAAAGACAATGGAAAAGCCAAAAGCCTAACTGGTCTTTGGGGACTCATCCAAAGACCACCTGGACTCGTGTCTTGTTTATGCTGGCATGAAGATGCTCCACTAACCATTTGGTGGCCATTCAACCTATCTGCAGCCCCTTATAAAACAACTTTTTCTCCTTCTTTCCTTGCCCTATTTCAAAAGTAATGTTTTCCCTGCTTGGCACAAGAAATATTGAGAAGCCAATGTATGGACAGTTCTGTGGTTAGTTAGGGGCCCTGCTCCTATAAAGGCAATTGCAGCTATGCTCATTTTGGTACCAACTATTGATTTGTGGGGGTAGGAGGTGAATTTACTTTTTGGCACTGGGAGAGTAATTTCTTTGCTTTTCTTACCAATCCAAAGGTGAGAGGGGAAGTGCAGAGAGAAAGGATAGTGGAAGAGAACCAGCTGAGAATGGTTCTATTGATGCCATTTCTCCAATTTCACCTAGGATACATATGATGCATCTGAAATCGGTAGCACACTATGAGGTAAGGGAACTGATACAATTTGTACCTGGATTCTATAGCTGATGTTGAGTTTGGTTTAATCAGAGCTTGCCTCAAATAATTGTCCAGTTCTGGGCACTACACTTTTAGAAGACTTAAAAATGGCTAGAAGAGTTTTTGATGACAAAAATGAGAATGATTAAGGACCAGAAACAATGACCTATGAAAAAAGATGGATGCTTTAATCTGATAGGATGAATTATATGGCCCATTCCAACTTACAATACTATGATTTTAATGCGGAGGTCCTCAAATTTGGCAACTTTAAGACTTGTGGACTCCCAGAATTAGCTATAGTTGGCTGAGGAATTCTGGGAGTTGAATTCTAGTCTTAAAGTCTTAAAGTTGCCAAGTTTAGAAACCTCTGTTTTAATGTATACAATTTTCACTACATTTTTCTGATGTACCATCATAAGGATTGGTTATTTACCTGAGAGAACTGTTTTCAAATGAATCCTTGTTTTACTTGTTCATTTTTATACCAAACTTCCCTGATCTGGTGTCCTCCAGATGTGCTTGACCATTATTAATATATGCTGGAACTGAAAATATCTTTATCACTGTAGGAACAAGAAAAAGCCAAGTTATGCACTACATATGCTTTTGCTCTTATGGCATTTCACATTGTAAATGCACATGGAATATATTACAGAGTACCTCATCTATTTGAAAGCTCAACATGGTAAGATAATTAGAGAGGAAACTAGAGAAGCCAGAAGAAATAAGATGC
The DNA here is from genome assembly GCA_015471245.1 of Laticauda colubrina. Lineage (NCBI taxonomy): Eukaryota > Metazoa > Chordata > Lepidosauria > Squamata > Elapidae > Laticauda > Laticauda colubrina. The sequence goes on from BLBF01000026.1 coordinate 20,331,279, forward strand.
GTTCTGTAATATAGCAATCAATTTTTTCACTCTTGAAACTTGAAAGAACTCACAAATTCTTTTAAAAAGAAAAAGGAAGAAAAGGAAATAAATGAAAGAAAGAAAAAGAGAAAGAAAGAAAGCCCCATTTACCAAAGTACATATAAACTGGAAAGAGAAATACTGTTTTTTTCTACCCGGAAGGATGCATGGCTCAGAATAATTGCAGGGTTGAGGGATCCTTGGTGCTTTCTGAGCGAATTGTTTTCTTGCAGACATTTCATTACCCAAAGTAGGTAACAACCATCAGTATGGTGGATAATGAAACATCTGCGAGAAAGCAACCAAGCTCAGAGAGCATCAAGGACTCCTCATTTCAATGCTGAGCTACAATAAAGAATTCTATTCTATTATGTTCTGTTCTGTTCTGTTCTGTTCTACTCTACTCTACCCCGCCTTTTGTCCTACTCAGAGAAAAGTAGTCTATCTGAACTAGGCATCCTTTACTGCTAGGGTGAATACTGCAAGACCCCACAGATGTCTCTGAAACCTTTACTTGCAGCCACCCTGAATTCTTGGAAAAATTACTATGGAACCGTAATTATAAAATGCAACCAAGAGGAATCTATTAAAAAATGGGGGAAGGGTAATTATATTAACTCTCATTAAGAATTTTAATTGAATTTAGTTTATAATTAACTGTAATTTAGTTTTGATTCTTGCTATGCTTGTTTGAGTGGGAGGATGGATGCAAATCTATCAGATCATTAGAATGCCAGATATGTCTTTGACTACAACACAGTTGTGTGTCTGTGTCTCTTAGAATGATGGAACAGTCTGTCCAGTTTAAAAAGAAAAGAGAAATCAGGATTTTTTAATTCTCCATTCACAGATAGCACCTGGACAGTGGATTAAAGCAAGGGTCTTCAAACTTGGCAAGTTTAAGACTTGTGAACTAACTCCCAGAATTCTTGAGCTAACATGACTGGAGGAGGAATTCTGGGAGTTGAAATCCACAAGTTTTAAAGCTGTCAAGTTTGAAGACCCCTGGATTAAAGCAAGATGAAAGTTAATTTGACACTTCTTTTTCCATTATAGCAATACACTTACAAGTGTTTTTATAACTTGGCCAGTTTAAGATGTGTGGATTTCAACTCCCAAAATTTCCCAGCCATCATGTTGGCTGGGGAATTCTGGGAACTGAAGTACACCCATCTTAAAGTGATCAAGTTTTACAAATAGCGATGTACATGAGAGTGGTTAAGACTGTATATGTACAAAGGGAAGTAAATTCGGTAGATATGCAAATTTATATTTAATTTCATCTGTGTTTTGATGGGGAATTTCATCCTTTTGGGTTTTTTTTTTTTACTAATACACAAGTAGCCAATTTAATTACAGTTTGAACAGCCTGATTCTTTTGCACACTTCTTCTAGTTAGTAATACGGTGAGTTCCTGAGAAATGTAAAACAGTGTGATAGTCTCAAAGGGACAAGGACAGCCATTTGTGTATTACTGTCACATTTAGTTTGACTTTAATACCCATTCTAATGCTCCCCAGTCCTTCCAAACTTTGCATGTGCAATTGAGTTTAAAGAATTGTGGCTGGACTTTATCTTGATAATTGTTTGAAAGACCCAGGAATATGCATTAGCCCAATGCTCCCATTAGCCAAGGCTAATCCAAATGAAATGAAGGTTAAAATAAAGATATGTGAAATTTCACAGACAATGCTATTTTGTATACATTTTTTCTTGCTGGATTTGACTGTTGCTTGGATTGAGATGAATGAGAAAATACAGCCTGTTATCAGAAAAAACACCTGTTATCAGATTTTATTAACTGTCTCAATAAACCCACCCAATGAACCACTATTTTATAATTGTTTTCTGAATTCTAGCAGATGGGTATCCCATGAGCTACATCTGGTAAGATTCTCTGCACCCATTCAAGAATATTTACTGTGGTTCAGAGTTTTCCCAACAGCAGTGTCCTCCAACTATAGGATACCTGCTGAGCTGCCACCATAAAAACAATATGGAAATGCACCCCTTCCTGCATGCAGCACAGTTAATGGGCTCCAAGATTTCCTTTCACATATAGGCTCCTTCCAAACTTAGCTATAAGCTGCTGCCTTTATAGCCTTGCCAGCACTTCAGCCAATGCTGCCTGCCTCCCTTCCCTTCTCTTTCCCCCTCCATTTCCCAAGAAAAGGAACATGAACAAAGCATGAATGAAGTCTTGGTAAACCCTTTTCCTGACTTATTAAATGATGTAAGCTTTAAAAAGGCATAACCTTCAGCTTCTTATTATTAGTCGGAAAAGAGGCTGCTATTAAATTTTTGTCACGACATACTAACATCTTTCACCTCCTTCTCTTCCAATAGGAACAATGCTACCAGATTTAGAAAATACTCTTCACAAAGCAGTAAAAGTTTCATGTTGGACACACACTGCAGGCATTGTATGGAGGCACACACTGTGTTTTCCAAGTCAGTATGCTCTTTTTACCCTTGAAGTTGCCAGGGCAACCAAGAGGGAGCAACAAAAAAAGCAACTCGCTAGTTGTGTGCATATGTAACACAGGGTGTTTTTGAAACACAACCTGAATAAGAGCTGTAATCTGAGAAGTTGCTGTATTACAAACATTAACTTGATCTCAGCTAAGGATGAATACCTCCAAATGATAGTGGTTACTAGTGGGGATTATTCAATTTGCATTTGATTTTCACATTTTCAAACCAATATATCAACCAAAACTTAGTTATGGCTCCATAATCTACAATTTTCTGAATGTTACAGTTCAGTTTGCTAATAATCATGTTTTTGGGGGGGACCACTTATTGCTTAAAATAATGCCCAAAATGCATTACATCAGGCAAAGTAAAGGTGTATATTAGGCAAACTGTAAAGATAATCAATAACTAATATTTAGAAAGCAGATACAAATTGTGGTGAAATTTCTTCCAAAAAAATCTGAAATTCAATAAATTGGACTTATTGGCAAAAAAGCAGTTGTTAACATCCATGTTTTGGGAGATAAGGCTCCTGTCTAATTCTTTTGGACTAGTCAAAAACTGCAAATTATATTGGACTAAGCTACATGTTTTCATAAATACATATGGTACATTTTTCTTTGTTCAAAACTACGACAAAAAGATAATCCAAACTATGATCAAATGATGAAGATGAATCTCTTTCCACCAAGACACAGAATTGGATTTTTACTTAAAAAATCACCCTCATTTTGCCAATAGAGTTGTTGATGGGAATCATGGCTGATAATTTTTTTTTTGCTTTTCTTCCTTTACTGTATACTTTGTTGTATCCATATTATGGATTTCATATGCAATTAAATCATAACTCTTGTATTTATGGGATTTGCCATCACAGTAGTTGAATCTGGGCTATTGCACTGTTTAAAATATCCATTTATTGACAAAAATGCAATTTCAGCATGTACAAGAAGGATCAGCAGTGGCTAGCATCCAGATGAAGAGCATTAATATAGCACAAATTTCCCTGGGGAGAAAATGGTATGCCACTTTGATGCATCTATGCATCTACCTGCAAAACTCTGGGCTCTGTCATTTTTCAGATTCAGATACTAAATTACATCCCACCCAAGTAGGTGGTAGCAGGCAGAAACCAAATACCATTAAATCATCTCTAAAACATGTAGAGGTAACTATTGTCTTGCTTGATGTTTCTATCATCATACCTATTAAGAGAAGAAAGTTGAGATAGATGTACTGAAGATTAATATTTTATCCATGTTATTTATTTATAATGCTTCTATCCAGATTTTTTTTTATAATTAAAAACAATGCAGTTCATTTTAAAACTTTAATGATCACAGTTTGGTTGAGTATTGGTTTAGTAATACTGTTGGAATTTCTACATTAAACAGCCACGAGAGAGGAAAACTGTTTTGTAAAGATCTAGGAGATATCCACACAGGTGGTTCAACATACTATGCTCTAGTCTGTATAATAGTTCAAAGTACGCCAGGATCATTTTCCTCTGTTCCCACAACCAGTCTCTATTCTGCTTCATTAACAAGGATATAAATGCCCTAACCATTTGTTGTAAAATATATTAAAGTCTCGATCAGTTACTATTTTTCGCTGATGGTAACACACACCTGGTTGAGAAACAACATGCCCACACCAATCAAAGTTGGGTAGATCCTACCCAACTCCTGTTATACTAGGAGAATGCAATACAGTTCAGAAAAAAAACAGACAGAGCTGGCCTTAATTAAATATGAGAAAGACAGAGAGAGACACACAGAGAGAGATTTCATCATGAGGATGTGGCCTACAGGATCAGCAGTGAAGCACCTGTTAGTGCAATCCTAAATTGCATTAACAGAGGGATACAATCAAGATCAAGTGAGGTACTAATACCAGTCTATGAAGCCTCAGTAAGACCACACCTAGAGTACTGCATCCAGTTTTGGTCACCACACTATAAAGAAAGATGTTGAGGCTCTAGAAGAAGTCCAGAGAAGAACAACCAGGATGATTAGGGGACTGGAGACTAAAATAGAATAGAATAGAATACTTTTATTGGTCAAAGTGTGATTGGACACACAAGGAATTTGTCTTGGTGTAAATACTCTCCGTATACATAAAGAAAAGATACATTCATTAAGAATCAAGAATCATAATGTACAATACTTAATGATAGTCATAACTTACAATCAACAATCAAATTATACTAGGAAACAGTCAATATAAATCGTAAGGATACAAGCGACAAAGTTACAGTCCTACAATCACAAGTGGGAGGGGATGGGAGATAAGGAGTGATGAGAAGATTAATAGTAATAGTAGTACACACTTTGTAAATAGTTGAACAGTGTTGAGGAAATTATTTGTTTAGAACAGTGATGTCTTTCAGGAAAAAAATGTTCTTGTGTCTAATTGTTCTGGTGTGCAATGCTCTATAGCGTTGTTTTGAGGGAAGGAGCTGAAACAGTTTATGTCCAGGATGTGAAGGGTCGGTAAATATTTTCACAGCCCTTCTTTTGACTTGTGCAGTATACAGGTCATCAACTGAAGGCAGGTGGATAGTAATTGTTTTTCTGCAGTCTTAATTATCCTCTGAAGTCTGTGTCTGTCCTGTTGGGTTGCAGAACCAAACCAGGCAGTTGTAGAGGTGCAGATGGCAGACTCAATCATTCCTCTGTAGAACTGGATCAGCAGCTAGTTTCGCAGTTTGAAGAACGGTTACAGGAACTGGGCTTGGCTAGTCTGGTAAAGAGAAGGACCAGGAGAGACATGATAGCGGTCTTACAATATTTGAGGGGCTGCCACAGGGAGGAAGGGGTCAAGCTATTTTCTAAAGCACCCAAAGGCCAGAGAAGGAATAATGGATGGAAACTGAACAAGGAGAGATTCAACATGGAAATAAGGAAAAATTTCTGACTAAGAACAATCAACCAATGGAACAGCTTGTCCTCAGAAATTGTGGGAGCGCCATCACTTGAGACTTTCAAGAAGAGATTGGACTGCCGTTTGTCAGAAATGGTGTAGGGTCTCCTGTTTTGATGGGGGGTTGGACTAAATGACCTACAAGGTCCCTTCCAACTCTGTTAATCTGTCATCTGTAATCTTCAACATGAAGTTGTAGGTGTATGTACTCTAGGTAGGACATAATTCTTGCATGCCTACGATTTAAATTAATCTTCCCCTCAGAGAGATACTAAAGCTTTTAAAAAGTGAATATCAAGGACTGGCCTTTTAATTCTGAACTATATATTTTGCTGATAAACTATAACCATAGAGTTGGAAGGAATGCATCCCTAAAAGAGAATTCTTCAGGTTCCCCTTAAAAGATTTGCAGTGATGTAGACCTCCTGAAACTTTTATTTTATGGAATCCATCACTGAATTACTTTTCCCTATACATCCTAACTTTCAAAATTGACTCTCACGTTGTATAAGTCACTAAGTCTAATCCTACTCACTGATGCAACAAAGACAAGACTATACTCCAAGTTAAAAGCCATTATGAAGCACTTTGATTCCATGATGTCAGCAATATTGGAGAGCTCAGCTAGTATATTTTCTATTCAGATGCAGGCAGAGGTGGTATTCAGCAGGTTCAGACCAGTTCTGGAGAACCAGTAGCAGAAATTTTGAGTAGTTTAGAGATGCAACAAATACCATTCTGACTGGCCCCACCCCCCATCTTTTCTCTGCCTCCTGAGTCCCAGCTGATTGGCTGGGTCTTCTTTTGTTGCCCTGCACAGGAGAATGGAGCTGGAAAGCAGGTTAGTGGGGTAGGGAAGGAATGGGAATTTGCAATAACCTTCCCCCAGGAGTGGGGAGAGAATGGAGATTTTACAGTATCCTTCCCCTGCCATGCCCCCCAAGCCATGCCCACAGAACTGGTAGTGAAAAAATTTGAATCCCACCACTGGATGCAGGACAATTGAAATTAGTTTATTATATTACAGTGCTTTGTAATGTTTCCTTTTTTGAAAATACTTTTCATCACACCTCTTTGAAGTATCAGTTGCCTAAAAAGCCCTTTAAGGAAATGTTACCTTGACAGCTTTGCTACTCTCCTCCATGGCCTTGAAATGAGAAAGAATAATCTATAAATGTCCCCTTCCTTTTTGGCAACAGCCTCATGAAAATACCATACTGCTAGAGTTTTAAAATTTATTCGCTTTCTTTTGTGTGAAGTGATGATTTTGCTTTTCCAAGACTTGAGGCAATTCATGATGGTACAGTGACAGAAAGAGATTCGTTGTTTCTTATTCTCAGCATTTCTGAATTAACAGAAGGGAAGGCAGTTATAGGTTATTTTTCTACTTTTGAATGATTCAGATTTTTTAGGTATTTAAAGAATAATGTAAACTTGGTCATCTGTCTTAGCTTCCTGAGATTTAGGAAAGGAATTTGGAACTTCAGCTAGTATATTCACCACTCCTTGAAGCAAATGGAAAAGTGAAATGCAAATACACTCAATATGTACATCTGTGTCTTCCTAAATTCTAGGCAAGAAAAGGCATGAGGAACATCATGCTAGGGAGAGAAAATCCTACTCCACATCATTAGGTCTCAAAAATCACCTAGAGACAGCTATTAGCATTAGAATTGATGCACTTGTTCATGCTATTGAGTACAATGGTCAGAAATTTGTGGAGGAAAAATATGCACTGGGATTCCTTGGATTTGGGGGCAAGAAGAAGAATAGGATAGGATAGGATAGGATAGGATAGGATAGGATAAGATAGGATAAGATAGAATAGGATAGAATAGTTGGAAGGGACCTTGGAGGTCTTCTAGTCCAACCTCCTGATCAGGTAGGAAACCCTAACCATTTCAGACAAATGGTTGTCCAATCTCTTCTTAAAAACTTCTAGTGTTGGACCACTTACAAATTTTGAGGACAAGTTATTCCACTGTTCTAACAGTGGAAATTGTTCTAACTATCCGAAAATTTCTTCTTAGTTCTAGGTTGCTTCTCTCCTTGATTAGTTTCCATCTTCTTGTCCTGCCCTCAAATGCTTTGGAGAATAGCTTGACTCTCTCTTTGTGGCAATCCCTGAGCTTTTGGAACATTGCTATTGTTCCGTCCGGAAATAAGTTGCACGAGACCGGGTTCCAACAAGCAACTCTTTATTCAATTCAGTAAGCAATGGTAACAGAACAACAGCCCTTTATATAGCGGCTTGCTTGTGGCCAATGACACCACTTTAAGTGTTCCCGGCATCCGGCAGGCTAATCGGATGGGTTCTCTAATAGCCAATCCGAGAACAGCCTTTTTGGCCAATCAGAATAGGTAACTTGGAGCCTACTAAGTTCCATATGTAACACTCCTCCCCCCTTGGTTCAGTCCAACGTGTGTCACGTAGTCAGGACTTTTTCGAGTCCTGGTTGATCTGCGCAGCTCAGTCTCAGTGTGGTCTTCGAGTGGTTTGGACGGGATCACTGTCTCTCTGTTCCTTCTCCATGGAACCTCCTGGAAGGGTGAGTCAGCCTTGCCGCTCCCGCCTGAGTCTCTTGGGCCAGTTGAGATGGCTCTGCCGCTCCCTCCTGGTTTGTCCGGGTTGGTCGAGCTGGCTGTCTCCTTCCAGGAAGGACTCGCTTCATTCTCCTGCTCCAGGACTTCTCATTTGGGGTTCATCTAACCATGAGTACTCTTTCTGATTTGTTTGATAGTCTTTGTGTAGTGTTTGTTGTCTTGTTATGGGAGGTTCATCTCTCCCTTTTTTATTATTTTGTATTCCCCCCCCCCCCAGTTGTTTTTGGTCAGTATTTATTTTTGGCACTGGTGTGTTTTTGCGTTCAAGGGTGCGAGAATGAAGCTGGTCGATGTGCCGCTTCCATTCTCTTCCATTGTCTAGGAGTAGTCAGTAAGACTGGGGGCTTGTGATCTGGGTGATCGTGGCTGGAAGCCATAACGAGTCCCCGGTGAGGTTCTTCGCATAGAGCAGGTCGCCTATTTCAAATGCATGGTTTTTGCTGGAGGAGTTGGGGGGTTTATCCCAGGTGTAAGCGGGGTGCAGTCTGTCGAGGTAGGAATGCAATTTCCTCCATTAGGAGTTCTGCTGGGCTTTTGTTGGTTGTGCTGCTAGGGGTAATATGCTATAGGGTTAGTAATTGGTTTAATTTTTTTTGCATGTCCCCCTTGTCCATTCTCTCCAGGCCCTCCTTAGTGTACTGAACCATATGTTCAGCCCTGCCGTTTGCAGCCAAATGGGCCAGTGCCATTAAAGCATGTCAGATACCTTGGGCAGCTAAATACTGCTCGAATGCTAACATGGAAAACTGGGGCCCATTGTCCGACACCAGTACATCAGGCAGTCCATGTGTGGTGAAAAGTTTGTCTAGCTGTTTTATTACTGCCTCGGTGGTTGTGGAAGCCATGAGGATGACTTCTAACCAGTTCGAGTAGGCATCCACAACTATTAAAAAAGTGTTGCTTTTTGTCGGCCCAGCAAAGTCAATATGTAATCTAGACCATGGACTCCGGGGAGTTTTCCATTCCATGACTGGTGCTTGGTTGGGGGGTAGGCCTTGATTTTTGACAGTCATGGCACGTTGCCACCCAACGTTCAATGTCCTTGTCCAGCCCTGGCCACCAGACGTACCTCCTGGCCAGGGCTTTCATTTTGACTATGCCCGGGTGCCCCTCATGCAACATGCACAAAATATCTTCCTGGAGTCTGTTTCATATCACCACCCTGTCACCCCACAAAATACAGCCCTTCTCGATACACAGTTCAGTCTGTTGGATGCGAAATGGTTTAAAAGTCTCAGTTTTAGGTGACAGAATGTTCTGGGTTGGCTTGTTTCCTGCTAGGATTCCTAACAGGGGTTTGTGATCAGTGATGATCGAAAAAGTTCACAGTAAAGGTACTCATGGAATCTTTTGACTCCGGCGATGATTGCGAGGGCTTCTCGGTCGAGTTGGCTATAATTGCATTCTGACTTGGAAAGTGTTTTTGAATAGAAAGCAACCGGTGCCTCTTTGCCGTCTGGTAGCTTGTGGCTCAGGATGGTGCCAATTCCAAAAGGCGATGCATCACAGGTGACTGTCAAAGGCAGGGTATTGCTACACTGGATTAAAACGGTGTTAGATGTTAATAGGTCTTTGATACCCTGAAATGCTACTTGTTCCTGGTGGCCCCATGTCCAGGTAGTTTTTTTTGTCTAACAACTGATGTAAAGGTTCTGCTATGGTTGCTTTATGGCGCAGGAACACATTGTAAAAATTTATGAGACCTAGGAATGCTTGAAGGTCAGATTTGTTCCAAGGTCTAGGTGCGTCTTTGATTGCCTTTATCTTTTTCTCAGTGGGGTGTATTCCTTGTTTATCTATTAAGTAGCCCAGAAACTCGACCTGGTTGGTGGCTAGATTACATTTCTCTCGCTTTACCTTAAGGCCTGCGTCTCTAAATCTTCTTAAAACTTCCCTTAATCTGCTCTCTAGTTGCTTGCCATTTTTTGCTGACACCAGAACGTCGTCAAAATAAGGGACAACTCCCTTGATTCCATTTAACAGATGCTCCATAAGGCTCTGGAACATGCCTGGGGCAACACTAATACCGAACTGGAGATGGTTACACTTGAATGCCCCTCTATGTGTCACAATAGTCTGTGCCTCTGCGGTAGTGGGGTCAACGGGTAGCAGTTGGTATGCCTATGCGAGATCAAGCTTTGCAAAAAAATTTCCTTCCCCTAAGGAGTGCAATAAGTGTTGCACTACCGGTACTGGGTATGCGCTTTGTTGGAGCGCATGGTTTTGGGTTGCCTTATAGTCTCCGCAGATGTGCACTGACCCATCTGGTTTTACAGGAGTCACGATGGGTGCTTCCCACCTGGCATGGTCGATTGGCTCTAACACCCCCTTGTGCTATTAATTTGTTCAACTGTTCATCAGTTTTTGGCTTTAAGGCAAACGGGATGTGTCTGGCTTTTAACCATATGGGTGGTATTTTCGGGTCTAGGCTAAATGAAATTGGGGTCCCCTTGTACTTGCCTAGGGTCCCGTCAAAAACATCTTGGAATTCTTGTAGCAGGCTCTCCTCCCAGTTGGCTGCAGCAACGCGGTTTATCCCGGTCATCCTGATTCCCAGGGGCATGAACCATTCGATCCCTAGCAGGCTAGGGTGATCACAGTCAACGATGGTCAGAGGCAAGATCTCAGCATGATTTTTAAATTCGATGAGGAAATGTCCAAGGCCCACTACTGGTTCAATTTCCCTGGTAAAATCAGTCTTTGTTTTGTAGTTCTTTTTGTTTAATGTCCGGTATCAGGCGCCGGATGGTATTCCAGGATACCATGGATAGAAAAGACCCTGAGTCGACTTCCATCTCACAGGGCTTCCCTTCGATGTTCACCTCTATCTGGACCTTTTTTCTGTTTTCTGCCCTGGCATTTCTGATGGTTACCGTCTGGTGTGTTTCCTCTGTCACTGGTTCTTTTGCTTCAGTTCCATCTGTTTCCGGCTTGTCTCTCTTCATGTCTGGGGTGTGTGTGCTGCCGTGTCTTTTAGGACTATAGCCCTTTCGATGTGCCCCCGTTTGTTACAAGCACTACAGATTGTGTCTAGGAATCTGCATTCAGCTCGTGGGTGGTTGCCCCCGCATCCCGCACACTGAAACTCCCGCCTGTTTCTTTTCTTTTCCCGCCATTTCTTGTCTGATTGAAGTCTACAGACATCTTCATTTTTGTCATCGGTTTCACTCTGGGATTTGAGCTCTTCGTAGTGGGTGGTCACTGTGGACTGTTTCTTGCTTCCCTCTACCTTCTTCTCTCTGGCTTGGTTTGGTGGATCTGGAGTTGCGTTCATCTGGCGCATGGTGGCTATGGATTTCTTTGCTGCTTCGGTGGCAGTGGCTTCTGCAATGGCCTCGGCTGTGGTTATGTTTGGTCTATTCAGCAGCTTTCTCTGAAGTGTAACGTCCTTCAACCCGAGGACCACGCGGTCCCTCATGGCCTCATCCATGTTCTGGAACTCACAGGCTCCTCCGATGTGTCTCAGGGTGGCTACAAAATCTGCAATGATTTCATCATCTCTTTGGTCTCTCTTGTAGAACACATGTCTTTTTATCAAGTTGGAGACCACAGGTGTGTAATGTGCTCGGAGCATTCTGTTCAGCTCGGGCCAAGTCATCTGTTTGACGTCTCTTGGTTTGGCAAGTGCCTTCGCCATTTTAAAGACAGCTGGACCGCAGTGTGTCAGGAAGACGGCCCTCTTCCTTTGGTCAGATATCTCCTGCAGCTCGTTGCTTTCTAAAAACATAAGAAAGCGATCAATATACGACTCCCAATCCTCCTCATCAGGATTGAATGGTGTGGGCGGCGTGTTGTTACTGGCCATCTCTGTTGCTCAGTTCAGATTGCCGCGTGCTTCAGTCTCGCTCTTCTACAACGATCCCACCTTTGTCGCCAGTGTTCCGTCCGGAAATAAATTGCGTGAGACTGGGTTCCAACAAGAAACTCTTTATTCAATTCAGTAAGCAATGGTAACGGAACAACAGCCCAAGCCGTGGCAGCCCTTTATATAGCGGCTTGCTCGCGGCTTGTGGCCAATGACACCACTTTAAGTGTTCCCGCCATCCGGCAGGCTAATCAGGTTGGTTCTCTCATGGCCAATCCAAGAACGGCCTTTTCGGCCAATCAGAATAGGGAACTTGGAGCCTACCAAGTTCCATACATAACAGTTATTATGTCTCCACTAGTCCTTATTTTCATTAAACTAGACATACCCAATTCCAGCAACCATTCTTTATAAGTTTAATCCAGGAGTGGGATTCAAATTTTTTAACAATCAGTTCTGTGGGCGTGGTTTTGTTGGTGGGCATGACTTGGTGGTCATATGACTGGGTGGACATGGCTTGGTGGTCATGTTATTGGCTGGGTGTGGCCAACTCAACATCACTCACATTGAGGCACACATCTCCTCGCCTGGCCTCTCGTGACTGTGGGGATGCTGCAACAGTCGTAAGTGTGAAAAACAGTCATAAATCACTTTTTTCAATGGTCACTCCACACAAGCAAAGTATCAGCAAAGGAGGGAAAAAAAAACCCAGGAAGTTCCAGAGACAGGAAGTCTAGTCCTGCCAAGAATGTACTAAGAGTTAGTGGAGAGGCAGTTTCTGTAAGCAACACCAGAATGTTTCCTTTCTGCCTTCCTTACAGGATTAGGCCAGTAATTTATTTTAACAACCGGTTCTCTGAACTGCTTAGAATGTTAACAACCAATTCTAGCGAATAGGTGCGAAGTGGTAGAATCCCACCCCTGGTTTTAGCTTCCAGTCCTGTAAGTCAGAGTTAAGAAAAGAGATTACAAATTTACAGAAATATAAATATTCCACATGACTTTTTCTTGATTTTTTCCCTTCTTTACCCAAAGGAAAACACAAAACATCGGTCAGTGCAATCAGTAATGGTTAGAAGAAAGACTAATTGAATAGCACCTTTAGAGGAGGGATTTAAAGAGTCATGCATGGGCAGCATGGAAAAGCAACTCCCTCTTCCCTTTTTAAGACAGCAACAGTTGTTTTTACTTTTATAAAAAGTTGAGAGAGTTACAAAGAATCTGGCATCACATATATTTAGGCTGCATACACCTCCTTCATGCCAGGAATCCATTAGTAGTGAGAAAAGAGAATGCTTGCACAAACACAAAGTAACACAGCACCAAATTAAAGCATCACTTGCATTTCACGCTGCCCCTGCTTTGGGCTAATTAGCAGATAAATTAAAACTCACACTTGTCAGCCGTGGCAAAAGCACACTGAAATTATTCTGGAGGCAATGGCACAGTGTTAAAATAACATGAAAATATTTATATCTTAAATAGTGCTTACCTTAAAGCTACCAAAATATTTTCTTGCTAAGGAGCAGGCTCAGATCCATTGATTAGAGTTGAAATTTGTTTCAGTTAAATAAATAGAAGGAATATGGTGACTGGCTTTGTACAATTACATCCTAGCTTCAAAGGAAAATGGTACAGATGCTATGGAACTGTACTGTGTATATTTTCTTTGCAGAGGTAAGTTTTCTGATGGCAGAGAATATTCCCAAATGTTTCACAATGAAGGTATTGGATGCATGAGTTCTGAATGACAATGGCAGACTGTAACTAGTATCTAATTATGTTTTGCACAATGGGGCAAAGTTACCATAGCAGTCAACCCAGAAGAATGGTAAGAATATAAATCAAAGATGAAACAAAGAAGGGTGGTTTGTTGATTCTTGGCACAACATCTAATGAGAAGAAACATAGAAAAGGAGTTTAGAATCAGCCAGATTTTCCCCTAATTTCAGTCAAACCAAAATAGGGGAAGGTAGGGATGATGAGAACATGTCTTCCTTTTCATTTTTGTCCTTTTCATGAGCCACAGTGCAGTTTGGCAGATCGAATCTCACCAGGCTCAAGGTTGACTCCGCCTTCCATCCTTCTGAAGTAGGTAAAATGAGGGCTCAAATTGTTAGGAGCAATATGCTGACTCTGTAAACTGCTTAGAGAGGGCTGTAAAGCACTACATAAGTCTAAGTGCTTTTGCCCTTCCAAGTATAGATTTTAAATCTCAGAGATTTGTAGTTTTTAAATAAATTTAATAATTTTTCTTTCTTATTAATTTTTTATAAAGCACATAAAATTAACACAAACTAATACAGATAGTCCTCAATTTACAACAGTTCACTTTGTGACTATTGAAAGTTATAACAGCACTAAAAAATGACTGTTTTTCATGCTTACGACCGTTGTAGTATCCCCATGTTCACATGATCAAAATTCAGACGCTTGGGAACAGACTCGCATTTATGACTGTTACAGTGTCCAAAGTCATGTGATCACTTTTTGTACCCTTCTGACAAGCAAAGCCAATGGGAAAGCCAGATTCACTTGACAACTGTGTCACTAATTTAATAAATATAGTTATTCACTTCACAATTGTGGCAAAAAGAGGGCAAAATTCATTTAACAAATGTTTCACTAAGCAACAAAAATGCTGAGCTCAGTTGTGATCAGGTAAGTCATAAAGAATAAAAGCAGGAAAGAAAGAAAAGTTAAGAATTAAAAAGAAAAAACACAGAAATTTTCAATTCCTTTTGCAGCAAATATAGATATATTTATAAAATTATCTGACTCTACAATTCCAAAAAACCCTCTCACTTTGTTTTAATATCCATTCTATTCTATTCTATTCTATTCTATTCTATTCTGTTCTGTTCTGTTCTGTTCTGTTCTGTTCTGTTCTGTTCTGTTCTGTTCTATTGTTTGAGAACATCTCAAGCCATAAGTATCAGACACTGCTTGAAAACCAGATTACTTTTAGTAGCAATAGCACTTAGATTTATATACCCCTTCGCAGTCTGTATCCTCATTTAACCAAACTCAGAAGGATGAAAGGCTGAGTCAACCTTGAGCCAGTAAGAAATGAACTGCAAAACTGCTGATAGCCAGCAGTCAAGAGAAGTAGCCTGCAGTGTTGCATTCTAACCACTGTGCCATCAAGGCTCAATAGCATGCAGATCTGTTCAAAAATCAGCAACAAGAAAGACATATAGCAAATTATGCATTTGAATTCCTATAATAAAGTTTAAATCTGATGGTTTTGTGAGAAAAATCTTCCAAAGAAGATGCTGCTGCAACTGAGGCAAAACACTGGCTGTACATTATTCAGAAATTGTTCTCAAGTATCCAACTGGCTCCTGTGCAAATAAATTAGAATTAGAATTCTTTTTCTGACCAAGTGTGACTGTACACACAAGGAATTTGTCTTGGTGCAAGGTGCAAATGCTCTCAATATACATAAAAGAAAAGATATATTTGTCAAGAGTCAAGAATCATAAAATACAACACTTAATGATAGTCATAGGGTACAATAAGCAATCGAATCATACTAAGAAACAGTCAATATAAATCGTAAGGATACAAGTGACAAAGTTACAGTCATGCAGTCACAAGTGGGAGGGGATGGGTGATAAGGAGTGATGAGAAGATTAATAGTAATAATAGTGCAGACTTTGTAAATAGTTGGACAGTGTTGCAGGAATTTGTTTAGCAGAGTGATGGCGTTCAGGAAAAAACTGTTCTTGTGTCTAGTTGTTCTGGTGTGCAGTGCTCAATAGCATTGTTTTGAGGGAAGGAGTTGAAACAAACATCTAACACCGATCTTCACACTTTATAATACTGTCAATTTACTATTAAAGCAATGCATTGTATAATATGAGACCATAATATAATATATTATAATATTGCAGGAAAAACACAAGTCTGTGAGTCAAAGCTATTGTGCACATATGGAGTTCTGCAGTTCAGACTTTTCCATTCACTTTGGAACTATTATGCTCATCATACTTTGGCATAAAAAAAGAATGAATTCAATGCCTACTTCCTACCTCATTTGGTTAAACATCTGTTCTTAGTAGATACTCATAGTATTTAAGTCTGCCTTTCTGAACCTTGGACAATAAGATGTTATTGGACAATTCCCATCATCTCTGACTGTTGGTAATATGAAATGGAATGCAGTGGGAATGGTAACTTGGGGCAATTACATTGACATCTGAAGTGAAGGCCAATCATTTCTCCCCCCCCCCCCCCCATCATCTATCTCTTTACTGAAAATCATTTAGAAATCCTTCAATACAATCTTCAAGGGATATTTTCTGACATATTCTTTTGGATCTTTCAGTCTCTTTATGAACCAGCTTCTCTTTACAATACTTAACTTACATTCTTTATTAAAAACAAGCAAAATCCAGCAAACAAATCAAGAGAAAATCAGAATAGCAAAATATTCAGCAATGATATCTCAAACAAAGAACAGAATCTACTTTTCAATTATGTGGTCACATCTCAAAGGACAAAACTTAATAATTATGAATCCAAGCACACCTCTGCTTCGTTACTTTGAGATACTTTCCCGTTTTTAGAAGCACTCATATGAGATCAATATTATAACTATATTTTCTAGATAATTATTTTTATCTTGTTCCCTCTCAGCTAGAAGATGTAATTCTACCTTACCTACTAGTCAACTTGAGCCTTAATATTGGATGGGGAACCTTGATGTGGCAGATATTGCTAAGCTGCAATTTCAACCACATTAACTGTAGGAAGAGATACAATAGGACACCAGTTGCTCATCAGAATATACAAGATCAAACAGGCAAATGGTTCTTGAAGTCACTTCTGGCATTAGAACTCCATCTTTACTTAGGCCTGAAATACCACTTATGTTTTTTTGTGGGTGAGAATATTTAAATCAAACATTTTGCAGAAACAAGCAACTATAAAGCATGATTCTGCAATTCAGTCTGGATATTATTAAGGCATTAAAAGCTTTAGTGTGATTTGTCTGAAAAATACAATTATTATACCAACATAATGTTGGTGAAGCATTTTTATTTACTGTCTCTGTTTTAAATATCAAAGAGAACACCAAATCAAGGATAGGTGTGAACCAATAAATTAAGTGAGAATATAATTTAATACAAATACGAATCCTTCAGTGGATCTGACCCCAAGTAACTCTTAGATTAAATTCCAGTTTGTTAATCTGACTAATTTAGACATTGATTCATTCATATAGTCAAGTAAGCATAGTCCAATTCAATTGATTTGGACAGCATATTGTGCGAATCTAACCTTTATATTATATTAAACCATAAATTATTGATTTACATTTTACATTAATCTAGGCAGTTGCAATTTATCAATAAATAATGGGTAAACAAAGCATGCCTTAGCATGATGTAAAAATCCTGTGATATTGTGTATGTGTGTGTTATATGCTGAGCCATAATAAACCAAGTTGTAAAGCCTGTAACTTTGCGATTGACGAATCCAAATCAATTCTATTTTAAACAACACATCATAATTAAGCAAATTGTTTTACTGATGTGTAAACCTAGGGATTGATTATTTATTTGAATATGACAGAACTAAAGTGTTCTCATTCAGACATGAAAAAGAACTGGTAGAGAACAGGAACCTATGGTTCAACTAAATTAAAAACCATATAGGTCTATGTATATAATTTAAAGAAACACTAAATGACTTCCATATTTTCTTTCCTCTATGCTTGCAGTATTTCCCTGCCCTCCTTTATATTTTTAAGAGAAATATCTTATGCTATCTAACGTTATTCTTACATAATTATTTTCCCACCTAGTTTGCCATGGCAAGGAAGGCTCTATAACTGTCAATAGTTCCAAATATTACTCTATTTTCAAAACTTCTAAAGGCAGCTGGAGCTTGCTCCTGCTTTGAAAAGGTGGGTCGGTCTCATGCTTCTTCTACCAGAAAAGTATGATGAGAATAATTAAACAAAACTGAGTCGGCTGAATGCTATATCTTTTTCTGTATGGAGAAAAGTATTCAAGAGAAATATTCAGTGAATTCATGGGTGATGCCATGAGACGATTCACAAAGAACAAAAGGACTACAAGTCGATACAGATGGCATTGTGTATGCCGGGGATAAGAGAAAGATAAAAATATTTAATCTTCACCTATTGGAGGGTCATGACTTGGATCTAGGCCAGCTATGTTTTCATCTAATTGAGAGAGATGGAAAATTGCCTATAAGTAAGTTCTTTTCTTAACTCTGAATATAAATATTTCTAATAATTATCCATAAAGAGAAGTACACATGTGCTAGATACATTCATATGAAGTTCATATTATAACTTGCTAAGTGATTCATACTGGTTCACTTTGGAAGTGATGGTATTTGGCTATCCTGATAAAACTTAGTTAAATTGCTTCTTATGAATTTATGTTTACTTTTAATGATGCATATGTATTTATTGAAGGAGTGTACTCATGTTTTATGAATGTTAGCCATCTTGAGGATCCTTCTGAAGGCAAATGGGCAGGTTAATATTTGATTATAAAAGTATAATCAAATATCCACCCATCCACTTTATATTGCTGTGGTCCTCCTTTAGTCTATTATTCTGCTAAAAGTACAAATGATCCATAGGTCACTTGTACTCAAAAAGCCAATCAGAATTACTTTAAAGAGAAGAACCGAATCAGTTTCTTAGTGGCCTGCATAATTGATCAATCATCTTGCCTCTGAAGATACCAACCATAGTTAACAGCAAAATGTTAGCAAATCTGTTATATAGACCGTGGTCAGTAAATCTGAACACCACCGAACACAAGTGACTTAGGTTTTTCTATTCCTATTGGACTGATTGAAACTGTTCAGTTGTATTTCTAGACTGATATATAGAGTCATGATGTAATTCTTTCACCAAGTAAGCTGAGTTTCCTATCCTCCCTTCTTCTTTCCCAGACTTTATAAACTTGAATTTTCTATAGATCTTCCCCTAGAATTAAAGGCTCCAAAGTCTGGGTTAAAGTGCAGATATGACCATTTGGCTGACTAATGACTTCAATCTTTGAATTTGTATTCACTTGGTAGATGAACCACCACAATTAAACTATTAGTAGTTTGGCAATTTTGAAGTGAGCAGTAAGTTCCATCAATAAACTTCAACAATAAACTCCTTGAGCAATGGTGCCTGCATTGGGAGGAGGGAGCAGAAGATAATAGAGATGTCATACCAACATGATGCAAACTCTGCCCCTTTTGTACAGTATATTCACCAAGATGTCATGTGTATGTACAAGAGATGCAGAGCACTATTTTTGTCATTTTGACAAAGGTGGTGGCTCTTGAAGACATATCTGCCTCTGCATAATCTCATACTGCTTCATGGAAAAGACTGAAAAAAATCAAGAGAATACATACAATCTGGAGCTATTCCTTTTAGAAAAAAAATTAAAAGAACCCTAGAATTGATGTAGAGTTTGTATCTCAATAATATTCAATTTCTCAGTGAAGGGAAAGTCAGGAATAGGAGAAGCTGGCATGTTCACCTTCTAATAGTCTGGAATAAACACTTAGGAGAGACTGGAGGGCATTCAGCATTAAAATCTGATGCATGCAAAACGTGGTCACATGCCTTGCACACTCTAATGCTGATTCTGAGATTGTTATTCACATAAATCTTCCATATCAAATATTATCAGAACTGAAACATCTACCAAGAATATTCAGCATAGTGAGAAAAGTAATCAGACATTTTACAGGGATAGCATGAAGCATATAGATAATTGGTAGGCTGAAGGAGGGAGCATTTACAAGCAAGGTGTGCTCCTCCATCTCCTCTACGTTTGGAGGATTTGAGATGGTTAAGTTGCCTTAAACTCCTATCTCCACAAAAATAGACTTATTTTTCCATTTTATTATGGATATCAAAAGACAACTAAGGTGCCTTAAGCCCCTATTATGTATCCTATTGATTCTGTTTCCTATTTTGTAGGCTACTGATTCAGTGTGGTCCATTTGGTGATATAATGTATAGAATCTGTAATTAAGTTGTTTAAAATATGTGTAGGCATAAATAATTACATTCACCAAAATTTTATTAATCTATCTCCTATCTTTATTATTTTTACCCAATTCAAATCTTCATATAATTCCAAATTCTTCAACTTTTGGATTCTAATCATCTATTAACTAGTGTATTCCTTTCTTAATGTTGCACTCAGTATCTCTTGTAATTTGCCATAGAATATATACACTATTTGTAAAACCTAGATGCAGTAGATGGAGACATTGACAACTACTATGGCAATAGGTTACATAACAGGGAATAGACATTGAAGAGTACAAACTAATTAGCCAAGACATATCCAGGTATGGTCTGTGCATGAATTGTTAGTATCAAATATACAGGGTAGACTTAGAAATGTAAAGAGATGAGGTGTATCAGAAAGATTTGATCTGAAAGATATACAATTTGGATGGAAAAAAACCCACATCAGTTTCAGTTCTCTTAACTTATATGAAAAAGAATCTGAGGAGCCATGGGAATAGATAAGAGAGAGTGTGAAAACTGCAATGGAAAAAATATTCCCAAAACTTCAAAAAGGAAAAGATCAAAGTGATTTTCAGAACAAGCCATCATGGATAATCAAGAAAAGATAGGGAATGAACTTAGGGCAATAAGAATTGTATATGACAATTTGGTGTAAGAATTTCAATATAAGGAAAGATATTTCAATCAAGAAAGTTGACGGAGAAAAATAATAAGGAAAAGAAAAAAAGCAGATTATAAAATGTACTACTAATGCATGAATTAGGGTTGAGCAATGATCCAGATTCAAAGGGAAAAGGTGACTGGACCAACATGCATGGCAATTCCTTAAAGCAGGGGTCACCAATCTTTTGGACCTCAGAGACCACCAGACTCATAATTTTGAATCCCGTGGACCAGAGACCCTAGGAAAAGCCCCAAAAGCAGCAGGCATAGATGAAATATCTACTGAACTGGTAAAACCTGCAGGAGAATAGGCAGTTAAAATGCTAACAGGCCTGTGTCAACAAACATAAAACAAAGGCGTATGGGTTATGAATTGGAAAAGTGCTGCACATATATGTATTCCTAAACTGAAAAAAGGAGATGAAAAAGAACACATAAATTATAACATATAGGTAGTCTTCAACTTACAAACATTTGTTTAGTGACAGTACAAAGTTACAACAACACTGAAAAAAGTGACTTATGACTGTTTTCACAAATGAACATTGCAACATCCCCATGATCACTTGTGTGATGACCTGGGACCAGGCAACACAGCCAGCTGATAGTTCAAAACTTCCTTTTATTGCTCTAACTTTCCTCCAAATGCTCCCACATTTCTGGCAAGTCCTGGAGCAAACCGTTCTCTCTCTCACACAGAGTAGCTTCTGGCTGTGAGGAATCCAGCACAAGCAAGAAGTCTAGTGAGGCAAAGGAACAAGGCAAGAAATCCACAAAGCAAGGAAGAAAGCAAAGAGTCCACGAAGCACAGAAAAAGACAATGAGTCCACGAAGCAAGGAACAAGGCAAGAAGTCCTTTCAAACTCCAGACATTGGCAAAGGCAACCAAACTCCACAAATTTAGCATTTGTTCCCAACAAACGCCCCTCCCCACAGCATCTCCTTAAGCCTCAGTCCCCAGGTGTGCCTTGTGAAGAGGGGTGGGGCACTCTCCTCCTGAATTGTCAGGTCAGCCTGCACTGTTACTGCTTCCTCTCCACTCTCTGTGCTTGGGAATCAGGAGGGGGCAGTCCTTGCTCATGGCTTGAACTCTGTCACTCTTCACTCACTGCCTGCTCTCTCTCTGTCATCCTGCTCCCATTCCTCCCTGCTGGCAAGCCATCCCAAACCTCAAAAGTCAGGAGCTGCCTGTGTCTGTTCCTGCCCGCATTCCTTCGAAGTCAATGAGGCCACCCCCTTGACCTTCATCAGCCCCAGCCCTGGTCCATCCTCCTCCAAAGCCAACGAGACTCCCTCTTGACTCCATCAGTGATAGCTCTGGCCCATCCTCCATGGATTCATGCTCCACGGATTCAGGGAATGACACTGGGATGCATGGCAATTGGTTCATATTTATGACAGTTCCATTATCCAGGTTTATGTGATCACTTTTTGTGACTTTCTGACAAGTCAATGGGGAAACCAGATAAACTTAACAACTGTGTTACTAACCTAACAACAGCAGTGCATCACTAAACAATTATGGCAAGAAGTTAGTAAAATGGAAAAAACTTATTTAACAAATCTTTTCCTTAGCAACATATATTTTGGGATCAATTGTGGTTGTAAATTGAGGATTACCTGTAATTAATTTCTCATGCTGGTAATATTTTGTTTCAAGTCTTATGAAAAAGAGTAGACCCATACAAGGTGAAAGGAAGGCCAAATAAACAGACAAATGTTAGGAGTCAGAATGACATGTAATTAGATGTACAATATAGAGAGCAAGAAAATACACAAATGACTTACCTTTGTTTCATTGATTATGGATATTTAGGTAGATCATAGAGCCATAATTAATATATTAATTTTAATAGTTTATATTATACAGATTATAGAGCCGTAGTGGCACAGTGGTTAGAATGTGGCATTGCAGGCTAACTCTGCCAACTGCCAGCAGTTTGATTCCCACTGGCTCAAGGTTGACTCAGCTTTCCATCCTTTCAAGGTTGGTAAAATGAGGACCTAGATCATTAGGGGAATATGACTCTGTAAACAGCTTAGAGAGGTTCTGTAAAGCACTGTGAAATAGTATATAAGTCTAAGTGCTATTGCTATCATGCAGCTTGTGAAATAAACTAATAGGTATGCTAAAGGCCCTGTCACACTGCCCAACGGATGCAAAATGGACACAATGGATGAGCAAAATGTTCCATCCGTTGTTATCAGCTCTCAAAAGGGGCAAAAATGTGCATAACCGGAGCGGATAACACGGACGGTGGGAGGATGCAGAGCGGATGGAAAGCGGATGCGGAATGGAAGCCCAGCGGATGGAAGCGGATGGGAGCGGATGGCGCATCCGCGAGGCTTCTGGGGGACCTCAGCAAAGCGGACGCGGAACGGATACAGCGGATGCACAGCGGATGCACAGCGGATGCACAGCGGATGAAACGGATCCAGAGCGGAAGCCTAGCGGATACACAGCGGAAGCCTAACGGATGCTTGGTGTTAATTGCGCATGCGGGGGGGATGCATTGCGTAAGCCACGCGGATATAAAGGGAAGCAGCTCGCACGTGGCCAGCATTCAGAGGAAAGACCTGCTGCAGGATACATCGAGTCCTTGCCTGCCCTGCCTGCATGCCTGCCTTCCAGCCTTGCTGCCAGCCTGCCTTCCAGCCTTGCTGCCAGCCTGCCTTCCAGCCTTGCTGCCAGCCTGCCTTCCAGCCTCCCTGCCAGCCAGTCTGCCTGCCAGCCTTGGTGCCTGCCTGCCTGCCTTCCTGCCAGGCTTCCTGCCAGCCTGCCTGCCAGCCTGCCTGCCAGCCTGCCTGCCAGCCTGCCTGCCAGGCTTCATGCAAGCCTTGGTGCCAGGCTTCCTGCCAGCCTTGGTGCCTGCCAGCTTCCCTGCCAGCCATCAACCCCACAACCATGGGGAAGAAGCGAACGTCTCAGCAACCTGCCGCCATCCCTGGAAAGAGGGACAGGGCCACCCTCCCGCCCCCTGTCCCTGACTCTGCTTCTGCTGGGGCTTCTCCTGCTCAGGCTCGCTCTTCTGGTGCTGGAGCTTCTACTGAAGCTGCTCCTGGCGGTAGTGCTTCTGCTGCTGCATACTCTGCTGAAGCTGCTCCTGGCAGTGGTGCTTCTGCTTCTGGTCCTGCTGGTCCTGCTGGTCCTGCTGGTCCTGCTGGTCCTGCTGGTCCTGCTCGTGCTCCTGGACTTGCTCGTCCTGCTCGTCCTGCTCGTGCTCCTGGTCTTGCTCATCCTGCTCGTCCTGCTCGTGCTCCTGGTCCTGCTGGTGCTGCTGGTGCTGCTGCTGCTGCTGCTGCTGATGCTGGGGCTCCTGGTGCTTACTCTGCTGCTGCTGATCCTGGTGCTGCTGCTGCTGCTGGTGCTGCTGCTGCTGCTGCTGATGATGATCCTGCTGCTGCTGCTGCTGCTGCTGCTGATGATGATGATGATGATCCTGCTGCTGCTGCTGCTGGTGTGGAGGAGCAGCCCCTACCACCTGGGAGCCCCTCTGATGAGGGCCCATCTGGTCCTGCCAAAGGGAGGAAGAGGCATATGCGGGGACGGGAGAGGAGGCAATACTTCATCGAGGAGGAACACAAGGATGAGGTGCTGGAGTGGCTGAGAGAGAATGACTATTTGTGGCAGAAGGGACACTGGCTGTACAGGGACTCCAAAAGGAAGCAGGCTGCTTGGAGAGAGAGGGCAGAGAGTATGGGTTACACTTCGGAGGTGCTCCTCGGCTGGTGGAAACATATGCACACCTGGTACGGGAAGCTGCACCTGAAGAAATCTGGCCAGGCCACGGTTAAGCTGACGGACAGAGAGACCTACATGATGGCCAGGTGCAGCTTCCTGGAGGGTGAGATCCGCCACCGAGGAACAACAGGAGCCCCTCTGTCCACCCCCTCTCTCCGGCAGCCTGCTGAGAGCCAGTCCTCTTCCAGGCAGGAGTCAGTCCCTGTCTCCAGGCAGGTTTCTGTGGAGCGTGCCATGGCGGAGAACCCGTGGACACGTGTTGTAACCGTGGTGGAGCGCGTGGAGGACTCCCTGGTGCAGTGGGAGAAAGGAGACATCGAGTCCACCAAAGTCGTAGCCGCATCCACCCCCCCCAGCTCCGCCTCCACAGAAAGGCAGAGAGCCAGACAGCAGGAGGGGCAGAGCCACACTGTCCTCCTGGAGATCAGGGACACCATCCGCACCAGTATATATCTCTTCTCTCAGCTGGTCCACACTGACTCCTCATCCTCCAAGTGCAAGCCCTTCCTCACCTATGTCAACCAGACCTTCAAGAACATGGAGGAACCCCAGTACCAGGTGGTGAAGGACTGGATCACCGAGCTGCTTCACAACCCTCCAGATCCAGAGGAACCTGCTCCCACCCAGTCCAGGTCTGCTCCTCCACCCCAGGTGATGTCCCTCCCATTCCAAGGCTTCCCACTGGCCATCACCTACCAGGGCTATGGCTACCAGGAGGTCCAGCAGCACAGGCAGCAGCCCTTCCCAGTCCAGGCACAGAGTCATCGGACGACACCGTTGCCACCGGTTCCACTGATGCCACCGATGCCACCCACGACAATGATGCCACCGCCGACAGCGATGCCACCCACGCCAGTCCTCACCCAGCTGCAGACCAGACAGCCCCACTACACTACTCCTTCCTCCACCCCACAGACAAACCCGGCCTCAGTACATCTGTCATAAGTACTGGGGCTGACACACCATGGCATGGAGGAAGGACATCTGAGCATCGCGGGTCTGAGCCAGCTGTCTGAGAGCTTCCTCAACACACCGTCCCCTGTTGTCCTCTCGGGCCCAGGCATCCCAATGACGATACAGACCAGCACTCCAGCACCACCCACCTCCACAGCACCTGGACCCTTCACCCCTGAGACTGAGCACACCTCCAAGTGACCAATAAGAGTGCCAGAGACTGGGTAGCTGGCTACATGTGGACTTTATTTGGACACTTGACTTGGGTCATTTTTGTTTTACAGCTTGTTGTTCAATAAAGTTTATCTTTGATTCACACACTTGCTTCATTTCTTTTTTTGTAAGAAAGTCTTGGTGGAAACTTTTAGAATTGGTTTAAGCCTTTGCATGCTTGTGGGATGGGTTAAGATAGCAGTGGGGTGGGCAGGGATACCTTTGGGATGGGTTAAGATAGCTGTGGGATAGATAAACCTCCAGTGCAAGCATAGTGGGACTGTATGGTCCACCCTCCCAGGTGCCACACCTTTGGCCCTTCATTAGTAAGCATTGATCCACACATTTGAACATAAACACAACTCTTTATTAAACGCCCTGTTCATTGTAGGCCCACCCAATATACATGGCCCAATCTCATCTGTGTGATGAGACAGGCTGAAGGAAGTACCCATTAGTCATCTATCATCCTGTTTTGCCACTCCACTGCTCCAGCTGAGGAGTTGCACCAGTGTCTCAGCAGGTTGCACTGCTTCTTCCCTTCACGTGAGGCTCTGTTGGGGCCTTGCACATCCTGAGTGTCTATCAGGTTTCGCCCTTGCCTCCATTCCCCAGGCTCCATGTCCCCATTGCCTTGCTGGAGGTCCACGAGCCTGTTCTGCAAGACTGGGTAGCGGGTGCTCATGAGATTGTGCAGGATGCAGCAAGCTTCCACGATCCTCCTCACGGTCTCTGGGCGATGCTGAATGGTGGTGAGAAGTACCTGGAACCTGTTGGCCAGGATGCCAAAGGCATTCTCCACCACCCGCCTTGCCCTGGACAGCCTGTAGTTGAAGATCCTCTCTTCACGGGTGAGGCATCTGGAAGTGTAGGGCTTCATGAGGTAGGTTCTGAGGGAGAAGGCGTCATCCCCCACGATGAAGTAGGGCACATCTTGCGTGTCATTGGGCAGGGGTTCTGGATCTGGAAAGCCCATGATGAGGTTGCCTTCCAGCCCCTCCTTGAGGTCACTGGTGTTGTATACCTGGGCATCTGAACATGAGCCACTGCCTGAAGCATCGATGTACATGAACTTGTAGTCAGCATCGACCATGGCGAAGAGGACGATGCTGAAGAAGCCCTTGTAGTTGAAATAAGTGGACCCTGACTTGGGTGGTGCTTTGCAGGCTACGTGCTTGCCATCTATGGCTCCAACGGTGTGGGGAAAGTTCCACCTCTGATACCACTGCTCTGCAACTTTCTTCCAGCCTTCATCAGTGGAGGGGCACTGGAGAAGCTCCTGCAGGTATTCTTCGATGATGGCCTGCACCACTTCTCTGACCACAATGCTGATGGTGTTGTGTGGCACCCTCCAGCTGTCCTGCATGCTCCTGTAGGTGGTCCCTGAGGCCAGGTGGCGCAGAGTGAGTGCCACCTTGAGCCCAGGTTCCAGGCTGGGCCAGAAGTTGGTGTTTGCCTTGGTCAACCTGGGTGTCAGCCACTGCACAACTTCGTCAAACATGGCTGGAGGCATCCTCATGAAGTTCTGGAACGCCCGAGTGTCTTCGCTCCTGAGCTCCACCATCAGCTTGTTGTACAGTCTGTACTCTGCTCTTCTGGCGATCCATTTTTGGACCCAGACGCTTCTTGACCACCTCTTTTTCTTCCCGTAGTAGAGTTCACAGAGCCTGTAGATGGCTTCACACTGTTGCAGAAGGATGGTGGCTGCCAAAAGGACTGTGTTACGATCCACGGTGGACATGACTGGATGCTGTGGAAGAGCAAGAGTCAGATGAAGGCTGCAGAGGTCTGCACAGCTAGGCTGCTGGTCTGAAACTGAGATGCAGGTGAGTTGCTCCCCCTTTTTATAGGCAGTATAGGTGTCCCTTTGAATCCTCTAGGCATTCTTAATATCCGAGATAGGTCCCCTCTGCGAACGTTTTTCCTGTTTTAAATGCTTTTTTTCTGTGCTGCATCCGCAAGGCATCCGTTCTGCATCCGTTCCGCTTCCTGCGTCCGAGCGGATGCGAGTTGGGCGGATGTGGAACAGATGCCTAGCGGATATAGCGGATGCGTAATGGATGCAGAACGGATGCGTAGCGGATGCGTAGCGGATGCGTAGCGGATGCAGAATGGACGAATTGGATACATTTTCCGCGTAAAAGTTTTGAGCAGCTCAAAACTTTCTGAGCGGATGAAATGTCAATAGACGGATGCTGGACGGATAGAGAGGAAGCAAAATGGAGGCAGTGAGTAAATCGCGTTTTCCAACGGGTGACAAGCTTTTTTGTCCATTTTACATCCTCTTTGCATCCGTTGGTGCAGTGTGACAGGGGCTTAAAATACTTCTCATTATTTTTCTATAGAATCTTTACAATGAACAAAAAGCTGCTGCAAGTTTTTTATCGTGAGAAACACAGTGATTCGGAAAAGGAAGAAAGAGTGAAACACAATGCATATTATTGTAATATCTATTTAACCTATGCAGCAAATATATTTTAAGAAAGACAGTATTGAAAGGGATGATAAATGGAGTCAGAATTGGAGATCAATGCACTAATAATATGTAGATGGCATCATATTGTTGATTGAAATTAAAGCCTTAGAAAATCTCATTGTGAAAATAAGAATAGGAAGCAAAAAATATGACTTGAAGTTAAATATTAAGAAGATGACAATAGAATGCCGACCTGTATGAGTAATGAACTTATACTTGATTACAGAGAAGTGAAAGTGGTTGATAGTTTTGTTTTTTGGATGTAAGAATTGACAACGGCAGGTAGGCTGTTGAAGAAATCAGGAGGTGATGAATTGTAGGAAAGAATGCAATAACAAACTTAGGTCAAGGACTTTTGTTACCACTGAAATGATATTACAAAGTATCTACCTATTGGCTTTTCCTGATGGCTAGCTGGTGAAAGACTACACATAGGAACTGGCTTTTTTGGATTGGTTGGATCTAAAATATCAAATTTCCTTTTTGAGATTCCTAGCCTGGGGATCTTATCCATGTTCAGTGAATGGAAACAAGGAAAAAATGAACAAGATCTGCAAAATGAAGAGCCATTGACAATCTTCTCTCCTTCTAATTCCTTTGGTTCCAGCAGTGTTCCAGATGTAGTGGTAAACTTTGGTTCAGATCTCCCCTCTTGGTCAGATTAGAATTTCTGGGTAAACTTCTTCCACTAAATTATAGGATTTGCATCTTTCACTTTTCCATTTTTCATCAGATGTCCATGAACGAGTCTTAAGTTTGAGCTGTCTGTGGATAATCAGGTAGGAATTATTATCTACGACATCCAAATGCCAACTGTTTTGATGCAGCAGTTAAGCAATCTTCTAAATATGCATGATATAATATTGGATTCAAAGTAGCACTATAAAATTCTCCTGTCATTCCCATATCCCCACCTCACGGTATTATTCTGAAGACAGATTCTCATCCCTTGTGATTGGTAATAAAAACATCTCTCATTCTCTCAAACAAAATGAAAATGCTGTGTTTTCTCTTTCTTGTTCCTGCTCCCTTCTTCTCTTTCCAATCCTGTATTCTATATTGATTTAAGAGACACCAGGTCCACAGAGAAATCCTGTCTCACTCCCTGATTATGCTTTGTGTGTGATGTAGGATGAAAAAGGTAATATGTGCCTAGTATGGAAAGAACAATTAGCACACGGTATTATGGGGGAACTGAGCAATAAGTATAGATAATGCATGCATGTAAACTGGAATAGACTTTTTACTTCCTTTTTAGGATGGGGGGGTTCAGCTGAGAAGTTTCCAAAATACAAGAAAATATATTCTAAAATGCTTTGCAATGAGGGAGATAGAGACAAAAACCGTTTCAAATTTCTACTGTGCTAACATTTTGTGCCGCACTCTCCTTCCTGATTTGCTTATGGACAGCTCTTATTCATTTCTATATTTGGCACTGACTCATCCTTGCCATGGCTAAGATGTGCATGCTTGAGATGTCAGGTGCATAGGAGTTTACATCATCTGCCATGCTGATGCATGAAATTTTTGAATTTGACCTTGAGAACAATTCAGCGGCATGGAAGACAAAGGTCAAGCATCAAGACTACAGACATAAATGTCAGTCACAGTGTTTCAGATGCCATTTGGAAGAACTGTTATGAAAATTTAGTCGGACAGTTGTTTAAGAAACAATAAAAATGAGAAAGGACTCAGATTCCCTTTGTAGTATTTGTTTGCTCAAAATAATTAAGAGACATTCACCAATGGATCTGCCTTAGCAAAAAATAGATCTGGTCATCTAGAATTAGAATGCCTTTTTTTAAATCACCATAATTATTAAAATTCTTTGCAGGTTTATTTAAGATCTAAGTGGGGTCATTTTGGAAAGGCAAGAAACACAGCACAGTGAGTCATAGTTGCTATGATTAAAAAAACACACCTGGTGACCCCAATTTTTGTGCTACAGCCATGTTTCCAGTGAATTCAGCTCTCAAATTACTGCAAAATGATTTCTACTTAACCAAACATTTGTTTACTATATCTAATTCATTTTTACTTCTTTCCCCAAATGGTTTCACATAGTTTTTTCAGACCTTTTTAAAACAAACAAACGAACAAACAACAAATCTATTAGATAATTATTTTTAGATCATCTTATGTGCCTGGGAATTATGGGCATCTATTAGAATGCTCAGGAGTCTATACTGTGAAAATTACTTTAATTAATCATGATTAATATAATTACTCCCGTGCATTTAATTATTTCCCCCATTTTCCCCTTTTGGGGGCACTGGGGAGCCATCCCCCAAGATTGAGGAGATTTGCACACTGTTTTGGCTGGCACATGTTGTGAATCCCTGGCTTAAAGGAGACAAAAACAAATGGACAATGGCAGGAAGTTAGCTGACAATTTAAGAAGCTTGAGCCTACTAAGCATGGCTCATCTAAGACCCCTCTGTTTCAGCATGCAGAATGCACATGTTTCAGAACACAGACTGACCTTTGCACTTAAATGTTTGTGATTTTTTTTTAAAAAAACATATTCTTATATGAACTTTTATGTAGTGAAGATATGAGACTCACACAGTAGCAGATCTGTCATTTGCTACATTGCTCAAAGAAATGTTCTTCTGCTATATTTATTCTGTATTTACTTTATTTTATTTATTTAAGGCCATGTCACACTGCCCAACGGATGCAAAAAGGACACAACGGACAAGCAAAATGTTCCATCCGTTGTTATCCGCTCTCAAAAGGGGCAAAAATTTGCATAAGCAGAGCGGATAACACGGAAAGGAACGGACATGGGGAGGACGCAGAGCGGATGTATAGAGGATGCGTAGAGGATGCGTAGAGGTTGCAGAGCAGATGCGTAGAGGATGCAGAGCGGATGCAGAGCAGATGCAGAGTGGATGCAGAGCGGATGAGCTGCATCCGCTTTCATCCTTTCTCCATCCGTGCTACTAACGCTGCGCGTACATTCTGCTTCCTCCCTGCATCCATTTACCGCTGGAACGGATTTGAGTTGTGCGGATGCACAGCGGATGCCTAGCAGATATAGCAGATGCATAATGGATGCAGAACGGATGTCCCCCATATGCCTAGAGGATGCAGAACGGATGCATTGGATACATTTTCCGCTCAAAAGTTTTGGGCAGCTCAAAACTTTCTGAGCGGATGAAACATCAATAAACGGATGCTGGATGGATAGAGAGGAAGCAAAATGGAGGCAGTGAGTACATCGCGTTAACCAATGGATGGCAAGCTTTTTTGTCCATTTTACATCCTCTTTGCATCCGTTGGTGCAGTGTGACATGGGCTTTAATTGTCAAGCAAGTATTAGATAACAGGTATAAGTATAAACATGGTTAGGAATACATGAAATGTATACGAATAAAAAAGAAACAATAGGACAGGGACAGTAGGCACATTGGTGTGCTTATTCACACACCCTACAGACCTCTTAGAAAAGGGGTAAGGTTAATAATAGACAGTCTAAGGGTAAAGTTTTTGGGATTTGGGGAAGAAACTACAGAGTCAAGTAGAGTATTCCAGACATTGACCACTCTGGTGCTGAATCACATTTCCTGCAATCAAGTTTGGTGCGGTTTACCTTGAGTTTGTATCTATTATGTGCTCTTGTATTGTTGTGGTTGAAGCTGAAGTATTCATTGACAGCTGGCACATTACAATAGATAATTTTATGTACTATACTTAGATCAGACTGAAGGCGGAGTAGTTCTAGGTTGTTTAAGTCTAAAATTTCACGTCTGGTGGCATAAGGTATTCTGCTATGAATAGAGGAATGGAGAACTCTTCTCGTGAAATATTTCTGGACTTTCTTGACTGTATTAATATCCGATATGTAATGCAGGTTCTAGACTGATGAGCTGTATTCAAGTATTAATCTAGCAAATGTTTTGTATGATCTAATTATTAGTGTAACTAGTGTATATTAGTGTAATATTCATGTAATATTAGTGTAATATTAGAGAAAAAGTTATGTAAGATTAGGTTAACAACTCTTAATGCCTTTTTGGCTTTGTAGTTACAGTGGGCTCTAGCACTTAGATCATTAGAGAGAGTACTCCAAGGTCCTTAACATAGTTGAGGTCATCAACAAGGTCTTGACTATTCAGCTTGTATTTTATTTTCTGATTTTTTTTGCCAATATGTAAGACAGAGCATTTGTTTGTTGAGATTTGAAGTTGCCATTTGTTTGACCATTCTGACACATAGTCAAGGTCTTTCTGAAGAGTAGAAGTATAGTCAGTGGTGTTGAATAGCTTTACATCATCAGCAATAAGAATGCAGTTGCTCTTAATATGATCACAGAGGTCATTTATGTAGAGTATATAGAGAGTTGGTCCTAGAACGTTGCCTTGGGGGACACCACTGTTGACAGGTACAGATTTAATAGGGCACTTCCTATTTTGACCATTGGTTGTCTGTTTGACAGGAAGGCATCTATCCAGTTATGCAGATATCCAGAGATACCATAAGATTTTAGTTTTAGGAGTAGTTTGTCATGTACCACTGAATCAAAGGTGTTCTGTATAACTTGGAAGGTTCCAAGTAGTCTATTCTGACTGGCCAGGAAGGCCAGTAGTGGATTGGTTCATTAGGAACTAATCCAAGGAGCCGCTCAAAGGCGGCAAAGTTAAAACAATGTCATTGGCTACAAGCCGGCAGGCAAGCCTCTATAAAAAGGGCTGCTGTGGCTGAGCCAATGTTCCATTACTGTTGCTGTTAACTAATAAAGAGTTATTTGTTGGAACCCAGTCTACCATGCTTCTTTTCCGGACGGAACACTGGCGATGAAGGTGGGATCAGTGAAGACCGAGCACGCAGCGAGAGACCATTCACGCTAGACGAGATAGCTGGTAGTAACGCACCGCCCTCACCCTTCAACCCCAATGAGGAAGATTGGGAGTCTTATATCAATTGTTTCCTGATGTTTCTGGAGAGCAACGAAATGGAAGAAATTTTGGATCAGCGAAAGAGGGCTGTCTTCCTAACACATTGTGGGCCAGCCGTGTTCAAAATGGCAAAGGCATTGGCAAAGCCTAGAGACGTGAAACAAATGACCTGGTCTGAGCTTAACTGAATGCTAAAGGCTCACTACGCGCTGGTTGTCTCAAATTTCATCAAGAGACACGAGTTCTATAAAAGAGTCCAGAGGAAAGACGAGACCATTGCTGATTTCCTGGCAGCTCTCCGCCATCTGGGAGGAGCCTGCGAATTCCAGAATATGGATGAGGCCATGCAAGATCGTGTCGTGTTAGGTCTAAAGGACTCTACTCTACAAAGTAAACTCTTAAACAGACCTAACATAACTGTGGCAGAAGCAATCGTGGAAGCCACCGCTGCAGAAGCCGCAAAGAAATCAGCAGCCACTATGAAGCTGATGAATGCCA
The DNA here is from genome assembly GCA_015471245.1 of Laticauda colubrina. Classification (NCBI taxonomy): domain Eukaryota; kingdom Metazoa; phylum Chordata; class Lepidosauria; order Squamata; family Elapidae; genus Laticauda; species Laticauda colubrina. Next base: position 20,364,588 of record BLBF01000026.1, read on the forward strand.
ATACTGACATGACAACCTTACCAAGAGGGAAGAAGCAAGCTGCCACAACCACACACCACGAAGACCTAGACGAGTCATCAGACATGGAAGAAGATGACGATGAGGTCCATTGCCTGTATGCAAACCAAAAAAGGCGCGAAAGGAGAAGAAATTGGTGGGAATGCGCTGGCTATGGAGGAAACCACCCCCAAGCCGAGTGCAGGTTCCTTGATGCCATCTGTTGGGCTTGCAAGAAGAGGGGACACATCGAAAGAGTCTGCCGAAATCGTAAGAACAGCAGTCCTAGCAGACACGGTAATTCCCCACCAAGAACTGAACCAAGGCAAGCCGACAGAAAATGGGAGCACAGCAAAGGAACCAGTAACCAAGAAAAAACTCATCAGACCTTCACAATTGGAAGCGCACAGATGGAAAGTGGGAGAAAAGTCAAAATTGTAGTGACCATTGAAGGAAGCCCTTGTGAAATGGAGGTCGACTCAGGATCTTTCCTATCAATGGTGTCTTGGAACACAATCAGGTGGTTGGTTCCAAACATAAGACAAAAAGAACTCAAGAAACAAAAATTAATTCTCAAAGACTACCAGGGAAATAGGATTCCTGTGGGAGGTCTGGGGCACTTCAAAGTCACTTACAAGCAACACGCCAAAGTCCTGCCACTGACTATAGTCGACCGCGACCGTCCCAGCTTTCTGGGCATCAAATGGTTTGCACCATTGGGCATCGGGATGACTGGAGTAAGCCGAATAGCCACAAGCGATTGGGAAGAGAACCTGCTACACAAATTCCAGGACGTCTTCGGCGGCACTCTAGGCAGGTACCGGGGGACCCCAATTTCCTTTAGTTTAGATCCCCAGATAGCACTGAGAAGGTTAAAAGCCAGACGAGTCCCCTTTGCATTAAAGCCCAAAATAGATGAGCAATTAAACAAATTGATTGCTCAAGGGGTCATAGAACCAGTTGACCACGCTTGGTGGGAGACATCAATAGTAACACCTGTAAAACCTGATGGGTCTGTGCGCATCTGCAGAGACTACAAGGCCACCTTGAACCATGTGCTGCAGCAGAGCGCATATCTGGTACCAGTCATGCAGCACTTACTGCACTCACTTGGGGGAGGAAAATTTTTTGCGAAACTTGATTTGGCTCAGGCATATCAGCAGCTTCCAGTAGACCCAATAACGGCTGAGGCACAAACAATAGTTACTCATAGAGGGGCATTCAAATGTAACAGACTTCAATTTGGAGTGAGCGTTGCCCCAGGCATCTTCCAAAGCCTCAAGGAACGCCTATTAAACGAAATAAAAGAGGTTGTTCCATACTTTGATGACGTCCTAATTTCAGCAAAAGACATGACCCAATTAGAAGCAAGACTAAGAGAAATGCTAACCAAATTTAGAGAATCCGGCCTAAAAGTAAAAAAGGAAAAATGCTGCCTGGCTACCGACCCTGTCGAATTTTTAGGGTATTTAATTGTCGAACAAGGTATTCACCCAATAGAAAAAAAAAATCAAAGCAATTAAAGATGCACCCAGGCCTAGAAATAAAACGGATTACAGGCATTCTTGGGTCTGATCAATGTTTATAACATATTCCTCCCCCACAAAGCAATGATAGCAGAACTATTGCACCGCTTGCTGGATAAAAAAACTGTCTGGACTTGGGGTCATAAAGAACAAAAAGCATTCCAAAGCATAAAAGACTTGTTAACCTCAGACACCGTTCTTATTCAGTTCAGTAATACACTTCCCTTGATGGTCACCTGTGACACCTCACCTTTCGGAGTCGGTGCCATCCTGAGCCACCAATTACCTGACGGGAGAGAGGCGCCCATCGCCTTTTACTCGAAAATGCTCTCCAAAGTGGAGTGCAACTATAGCCAGCTAGACAGAGTGGCCCTGGCAATTGTCGCCGGAATTAAACGTTTTCATGAATACCTCTATGGGAGGACATTTTCCATTGTGACTGACCATAAACCATTGCTGGGGATTTTGGCTGGGAACAAACCCCCACTGAACATTCTATCCCCACGGATGACTAGATGGTCAGAATTCCTGGCCGCCTATTCATATACCTTGCTGCATCAACCCGGGAAACAAATCACCCGTGCAGATGCTTTAAGCCAAGCACCTTTACCAACAATAGAGGATGAGCCAACTCCAACCACAGCTGCCCTACAAGTAGAGACCTGCCCTGAACTCCCATTGTTTGCCAATGACGTTGCCAGAGCCACGGCAAAAGATCCATTGACTGCCCACGTTTTGACTTGGGTAGGTAAAGGCTGGCCAGAAAGCCAAAAAACTGAAGGTTTTAAACCTTTCGGACTAGACAGACTGAACTATCAATACAAAGGGGGTGTTTATTGTGGGGAGATTGGGTGGTAATTCCATCCAAACTGCAAGAAGAGGTGTTGGGCGTGCTACATGAGGGCCACCCAAGCATAGTAAAAATGAAAAGCCTGGGCAGGAGCTATATCTGGTGGCCTGGTTTAGAGAAGGACATTGAACGCTGGGTTGCAACATGCCACAAGTGTCAGAGAGCTAGACCCACACCACCACAAGTGCCTATACGGGACTGGGAGACCCCACGAGGCCCTTGGTCTCGAATCCATATTGATTTTGCGGGACCAACTAGGAGCAATATGTTTTTAATAGTCATAGATGCATATTCAAATTGGTTAGAGGTTATAGTAATGTCGTCCACAACAACCGACGCTGTTATAAAACAGCTTAACAAATTGCTTGTAACTCATGGTTTACCTGATGTATTAGTATCCAACAATGGGCCACAACTAACGGCTATACAATTCAAACAGTATTTAGCATCTTTAGGTATACGCCATGCACTAACCGCGCCGGCCCACCCGGTGGCGGATGGTAGGGCTGAGCGAATGGTCAGATTTACAAAAGAAGGCCTAGAAAAAAATGGACCAGGGGGATGTCCAAGACAAGCTGAACCACTTACTTACACTACAACACATCACTCCCAGTAGTACAACAAACAAGAGCTCAGCAGAACTATCAATAGGTAGAAAACTCAGATCCCATTTAGATAGATTTCACCCAAATTACACTTGTGAGAAACCCCCTGACTTGTCCAGCCGATACCGCACTTTTGAAATCGGCGACCTAGTCTATGCAAAGAATTTTACTGGGGACCCTCTTTGGCTTCCAGCCACAATCATACAAGTAACAGGCCCATGGTCCCTCCTGACTAACCGTTGACAATGGAAGAGAGTGGAAGCAGCACATAGACCAGCTTTGTTCCCGCAACATCGAGCGCAAAACAACTGTGCAACCTCAAATAATAAAAATTGATGAAAACAAAACCAAGGAGAGGGGGAAAACACAAACAAATAAAAAAGGATACGAAAATGAACCTTTAAAAGTAAATCCAGAACATCTAACTAACCAAAAAGAGCACTTACAGTTAGATGAAACCATCAGAAGTAGTCCGAGCAAAAGGGAAGCCGTCCTGGAAGGGGCCAGCCAGGCCAGCTCAACCGGCTCGGTTGAACCAGGAGGGAGCGGCAAAACCACTGGCCTGAGCAACTCAAGAGGTAGTGACAATGCTGACTCACTCTTCCAGGCGGTTCCACGGAGACGAGCTGGAGAGACAGCGATCCCGACCAAACCACTTGAAGTCCTTGGCGAGAATGAGCTGCGCAGGTCAACTAGGACCAGAAGAAGCACCACCTACCTGCACGACTACGTCACTCATATAGGACTGAACTAAAGGGAGGGGTGTTCTGTTTAACTTGGAAGGTTCCAGGGTAGTCTATTCTGATTGGCCAGGAAGGCCAGTAGTGGATTGGTTCATTAGGAACCAATCCAAGGAGCCGCTCAAAGGCGGCAAAGTTAAAACAATGTCATTGGCTACAAGCCGGCAGGCAAGCCTCTATAAAAAGGGCTGCTGCGGCTGAGCCAATGTTCCGTTACTGTTGCTGTTAACTAATAAAGAGTTATTTGTTGGAACCCGGTCTCCCGCGCTTCTTTTCCGTACGGAACAAAAGGCTTTACAGAATTCTATGTAGATTGCGTTTATTGTTTTGCCCTGATTGAGTTGTGTAGTCCATATGTTTTTGCAGTGTAAGAGTTGCAGATTACAGGATAGTTATTTTCTGAAACCAAATTGTTTATTAGAGAGTAGGTTGTTTGACTCTAAGTGGAGGATAACAGATTGGTTAATAATTGATTCCATGACTTTACAGGTGATGCAACATAAAGAGATTGGTCTGTAATTTTCAACTAGGCTCGGGTCTCCCTTTTTGAAGATGGAGATGACCATTTTGCTTTGTGACCATAGGTTTGGCAAGGAGCTGGTCCTGAAAGATTTTTCAAAGATTATGCTTAGAAGTTCGGCTAAGGCAGTGGGTAGCTTTTTTAAGAAATAGGCACATATTCCGTCTGCTCCAATAGATAGGGATGGTTTTGGATTGTGTGGTGCTTTTTCAACATTATCTTCTGTAGCATTATCTTCTGTACTTAAACCCGTATACTATGACAAACAATAAATGTACACATTTACTTTCAGGGTTCTTCTCATTCTTTTTTAAGTTTAAACTTACATGTTTCACAAATGTATCTGAAACATAACAATAAAGGGACAAACAATAGGATATGACTTGGAAAGATATATGACCCTCAGCAGTAATTAGAATGATGAAGTTATGAAAATAATTTATTTCCTATTTAGGCAACACAAGAAATTAAGATTACATATTCTGAGATGATTACAATGATTGTCCAACTTTCCATACAAATAATACTTGCTGAAATTAAGCAGTGATTATGCTGTTATATCTTATATGCCTGGCTACCCTATCAACAAATTTCAAGCCTCAAAATGCTTGCAGAAGCGCATGAAACTTAAGTGCTTGGGGTATGGGTGTTTCATGTTGAAACAATACAGTTTCTGTGTACAGGTAATCCTTATTTAAGGACTGCTTGTTTAGGACTGCAGTTATGACAGTGATGAAAAAGTAACTTTATGACCAATCCTCACAGATATGATCTTTGAGGTTTGTAAAACAAAGGAAAGCTAAAATAAGATTATGAGCACAGTTGTGGTTTCACTCAGCAACACCTTAATAACCATGTTGCTGGTCCCAATTTTGGTCACTAAATGAGGATTATCTGTATCATAATATCAGAGATTGCTTTGCTGCTTTCCCTTTGAGATTACTGTGGCAATGATTAGCAAAATCAGGTTGTTTTCTACACATGTTTTGCTTTGGTTGGAATCCAGTTCCCACAAAATGTTTGCTGCCTGATAAATATTCATAGCACATTAGTTTGTTCTTGTGGGGCTCTTGGTATCCCAATTGTCACGTTGCTCATGTTCTTTTCTACAGCTTCTATAATCATTATGCAGAAAGTTTGTCATTTTCCTCCCCCCTCAGAAGGGATGCATCTTTGCACAAACATGACAGTGCAGAATTTCAATAGTTGTAGTTCTTTCTATAGTATGGAGAAATCTGTTCACCTTCTGCAGCAACAAAATTGCTCTGGATCATGGAGAAAGATGGACAATAGTGTTTATAGTTGTACCATGAAACATCAACTTGGAAGAGACACCCTGCCTCCGATCTACTTGTACTTGTATTCAAGGCATGCTCAACCTGAGATAGTTGTGCATAGTCTTCCCTCTTCTTGGTGCTTCCAAGATCTTTCACTTGGTTCTCTTCCTAATACAAGACACAACAAGACAGCTAATGTAAACAAGTTAAATCTCATATTTTTTGTTCAAGGGATTGTATGATTTATCATTCTTTAATGTGTTTGAAGGATTGGCAAGACAAATCCTAGCATTAGATAGAATGAGGCAGTCTTCAGACCAGTGTAGCAGATTGATAATTCCAGGAATTAACATCAGACTAACTGTCAGACCTGCCACAGCTAAAGCTCCTAAATACAAACAATCCTTGTTTTCATTTGTTGAGAAAGATATAGTTTTATTAGAAGTCAAGCATATTGCAGCAAAGCAACAGAAACGGGTGCCAAAATCCCTAAGTTCGACTCCCCACCCCCAGCTATCTCCCTTCACCCATCCCTGGGCAACCAATGAGGTTCAGACAAGTGGTTTTCATAATGGACAGTCCAGGCACAGTTTGGTATGCAGGTGGTATGCTAGTGACCTTGAAGCAGTGTCTCGAGGAGATACATCACTTACTTTCATTTTCCCCCAAGCCTTCTCTGTAACATTTCCCCCCTCCACAGCATTCACCAAATAACTGAAGTGCAAGCCTGAGGTGGCAGCTGACACCAACAATCAAGAAAGAAGCAATACCCCATCAAGGAACTGCCAAACAAGCTGACAGTAAACATCCCAACCAAAGAACCTCTAAGACCACCCTCACCAACATTGACAGGCAAACTACTGGAATATAAATTGAAGGCAAATCCCACTCCTTATTAGCACTGCTGATGTTACTGAGGACCCCTCCTTTCTCCCATCTGTTCTCAATATCTCTGAAAAGCTCAGGCACTGTGGCATATAGAATTATCTTTACCTAAAATCCCTGAAATACCTATTTACTTGTTCTGTTGCACAGATCTACTGCTGACACTTTTCCAATTTATGGAAGTGACTCATCTTGTTTTAAACCTTTGTAACTTCTCTTCCCTTTGTCCCTTCTTTTCCTCTCCAATCCTGCCTTTACCCCCTTGTCTCCTAGTATATCTTTTGTTTTTCTATTTCAATTTTCTATTTATCTTTTCTCATTAACACAAAAAATGTCCTGTAATCACAGATTAAAGTTTAACTCCTTTAAATCTTTCCCTTAAATTTAACACTTAAAATAATATATACTTTTCATTCTGGTTCTGCTTAGTACATTCTGAAACTACTTACTATATTATAAAATAAAAAAGAAGAAAAAGTTTATAATATAATTAAAACAATAATCCATAGCAAATTAAGCTCTATTATTAAATCCAATTTTCTAACATTATTTCAAATATAAATACAACGATACTATCTTATGTACTTTGCAGAATCTCTTTTTTAATCATATTTTTACTCACTATCTCTGAATAGATCTTGTTTCTTTACATCTTGTTTTAAACCTTTGTAACTTCTCTTCCCTTTTTCCCTTCCCTTTTTCCCTTCCTTTCTTCTCCAATCCTGTCTTTTTACTCCCTTGTCTCTTAATCTCCACCTTCTTGATCTCCATCTTCTTCTGTATTTCTCTTTTCTGTTCCTTTCTAATATTATATCGATTTTTTATCTTATTTTTCCCTTTTTTGGTTGTTTTTTTAAGTCTTAAATTCTCCATTCTCTTTCCCCTCTTTCCCTTTTCTTCCCCGGCTAAAATTGTTTGTTCATTAAAGATGGCTTCTTCTTCATCCCAATCTTCTTGTTCTTGTAGTTTCTGGCAGGTATAAATCGCCATTTCTAAAAAATGGAAAACAGATCCAGAAGAGCTCTTCCCTTCTTGAACCTCTTCTTTTAGTTTTTTAAATTCAATTTTCAGTTTATCAACAAGTAGTGCCATTGAAAAAGTTTTTTTAAACAACCCAAATATTTTTAGTCTTTCAAATAATAATTTCCAAAAGTCCCAAAGTCACCAAGCAATCCTAATACACACAGTCTGTTTCATTTAGCACTTTCTTCTTTTTATATTTTCTCTTCCTGGGGTTATAGTTCAGTTTTAAAGCTCCAGTTGAAATATATCCTTTAGAAGTTTTGTTACAATTTCACTCTAATCTTATATTACAAGCAGCCTCCTCCAAGAAAATCTTAATGTTAGTTCTTTTCCTCTCCCTTCTCACTTATAGCAAAAAAAATTTCAATGCTCAGATATCTTTATTGTCCCCTTAGCTTCAATTTTCAATTTAATTACCTGCTGATGCCAAAACAGGTTTTTCTGATTTCTCCATTGATTTGCTATCACCGTAAGGAAGGAGAGTGAGAAAAAACAAACTTTCCCTTTTTACTTTCATTCGCTGCTTCTTCCATCTTCATAGGGAACAATGTATCTTTAATAAAACTTAAATTCCAGGGTATTTAAATATTACTTGTTATCCCGGTTAACCAAAAACTTTCACTTTCTCAGCTTCCTCCTGCACATTCTTATCCAGATGAAAGCTTCTTTGTGGTGGCCATTACTGACCGCCGCTCCACCACTTTTGGAAAATGGAGTTAAGACAGCTGAGGGGGGGGTTGCGATTCCACCGGACCGCTGCTGAGTCTCCCCTATCTTCAGTTACCTCTACGGGGTAACTATAGCCCCCAAATCCAGCTGGATCCGGGGCACTCCAGTGGCGAGCGCAGCAGGAACCGCACACAATCACAGATTCCAGCCGCCGCCGAAGCCTTGCAAACTGGAAGTGACTCAAATGCATGTTCCAAAAGCACGTTAAAGCAGTTCTGGGTCAATTGCAAGAGGAGGAACATCTCTTTTTTTTCTTGGAACTGCATATTATTTGTAATTGTGTTTTTAGTGCCAAGATCCATAGTAGTAGCATTACTGGAATGGGGTATGTGGATTTTTTTTGGAAGGGCTTGGAGAGTTTTAAAATATTCTGAAAATAACAGTATTTTCAGAAGCTCAATGCACTCCTCTTAAAGCTCATCTCATAAAAAAGGAACAAAAATTGTTTCTCAAATTGTCTTATTTTTGCTCCAAACTAGTACATAAGTGATCTTGGAAGTTCTGGAGATCGAAAAAGAGGACTGGGAACACAAGTAGCCCATATTATTATTATTTATCATATGGCACATTCACATTATATTTTCATTAAAAAAATTCAAGAGATAAAGATATGAAATATAAAATCTAAAATATTATAAATATAATTCTAGATTATAATTTTGTCAATAATTTATTTCAAAATCCGCACAAATTCCCTTTGTTTGCAATCTAAGCATTGGCATTAGAATGAAGTAGAGGGATATGTGTGGACTGGAACCATTGCATTGCATATCATCCATGATGTCACAGACACTCATCCAAGAAGACATTCATCATAGACACCCATCCATGTATCATGGTCCACCAGCATCCTAATAACAAACCTAATAAAATGATAGTAAATACAAAACTAATACTGAATACAGAGCAATATGTGCCATAGCCCCTTTATTCTTTCATTCTCTTATTGCTATCTCTGTAAATATCTAGAATCTCTGTCATTATCTTTATTCTTAACATTTTTTTTTCATTTTTTCTGCTTGTGCCATTTCTGGAGTAAATGTGATGATTGAACACTTTGAGACATCTGGATTGCAGACTTTACCTTTATGGTAAATCATTCATGCTGCCACGTTGTCAGTAATCCAAAACCTATGTAAGCTTGTAAGAAAATATCTATGACACCATTTTCACTGGTGCACATGTTTTAAAGCAGAGTTCTGTCTTTTTTCCTACTCTTTTCCTCTTCTCTTTTTCCTTCTGCAAATGGCTAATGAGAGCTTCTGTACATTGTGTCTATTAATACTAGAATAAATGCCTGAACTTTATGCAAGTTATATCATTATCTATCTGCAAAGGCTTTGCTTGAACATATATTTTAAATTTTAATTTAATTATTTTAATTGGACAAGGTCAGTTTCAACTGTAATGCTGGCATGGAATCCTTGGGGACTTTTCATAGCAAAATATCTGTTTTTTTAAAAAAAAAACTATATGTAGAGGAATCTGGGATGTGATGGTTCAGTGGATAAGATGTTGAGCTTGTCAATCAGAAAGGTCGGCAGTTTGGTGGTTTGAATCCCTAGCACTGCATAATTGAGTGAGCTCCTGTTACTTGCCACAGCCTTTGCCAATCTAGCAGTTTGAAAGCATGTAAAAATGCCTGTAGAAAAATAGGGACCACTTTGGTGGGAAGGTAACAGCGTTCCATGCACCTTTGGTCATGTCGGTCGCATGACCATGGTGACGTCTTTAGACAGTGCTGGTTCTTTAGCTTTGTCACAGAGATGAGCACTGTCTCCCAGAGATAGAAATGACTAGCATGCATGTGTGAGGGGAACCTTTACCTTTACCTTTAGAGGGATCTGCTTTAAATCATTTTGGACATTTTCAGGAGATTGTTGAGAATAGTGAATGGTAGATTTCTCCTAATGAAAACCATGAGATCAATTTCTCCCTCCTTTTTCAGTCTTCAAAATGCTTCAGACTGCTCCACAATATTTCAAAGTAAGTTTTAAAAACATGTAGCAACTTCATGGGACAGAGGAAAGAACAATATTTATGTATTTGTATCCTGCCTTTATTATCTTTCCAAACAACCCAAGGTGGCAAACATATCGATCACACCTTCCTCCTATTTTCTCCACAGCAACAACTCTGACAGAGAGTAACTGGTCCAAAGTCATCCAGTTGGTTTTTGTGGCTAAAATGGGACTTGAACACATAGTCTCCTGCTTTCTATTCTTGCAACTTAACCATTTAACCATCATTTTTGGTATTATTTCATAAGTGGTACAAGATGCTGTCTAAAGGGATGAGAAACAAGATAGCTTCCAACTTCATTGAAAATTGTTCTACCAAGAACAATTGGTTATAGTCTCAAATTTTCCACCATCTTCATCTGATTATTAGTTTCTACTGCCTTTTGCACCCAGTCTTGTACTCAGTGGTGGAATTCAATTTTTTTTACTTGCTGGGCATGCCGTGGCTTGGTGGGCATGGCAGGGGAAGGATACTGTAAAATCTCCATTACCACCTCCACTCCAGGGGAAGGATACTGCAAAATCCCATTCCCTCCCCACCCCACTTACCTGCTTTCCAGCTCCATTCTCCTGTGCAGGGCAACAAAAAGACTTAGCTAATCAGCTGGGGCTCATGAGCTAGCTTACTAAAGTAGGTTGTAGTCTACTTCAGCAAGGCATTTATACTTCAGCAAGGCATTTGACAAAGTAGACTGCAACCTACTTCTTAGTAAGCTAGAAAAAAGTTGGAATAGATTGCACCAGCACTAGATGGACTCGCAACTGGCTGGCAAATCATACTCAATGAGTAGTCCCTAATGGATCTAAGTCTACGTGGAGGGAAGTAAGCAGTGGGGGCCATAAGGTTCCGTCTTAGGCCTAGTACTCTTCAATATCTTCATTAACGACTTAGATGAGGGAATACCGTGTTTCTCCAATAATACAGCCTCCCCCAATAGGAAGTTCTAGCATGTTTTATAGGCATAAAATGAAATTAAGCCCCTCCCCCTAAATTAAGGTGTATATTAAATATGGAAACTGGAGGGAAATGGCGGGGGACTTGTTGTTCGGAGCTTCATGCCTCATCACCAGCCTCTCTACTGTCACCAAGTACTTTACTGCACACCTGGATATGATGCTGCCTGTGTTGTCCTTGGCGTTGGTGGGGCACTTTGTATTGGGAGACCGTCTGCCACCATTGCTTTCCTTTCTCCCCAAGCTGCCACAGCATTTGGAACAACGCCGCAGCATTTGGCTCAGCCATGTGGTGTTTGGCGCAGTCATGCAGGGTTGGCCAGGGCTCCTCCCTGCAACTGGAGCCTGGCAGAGACACTTGGCTCCAGGCGCTCCTTTCGCCACCTTCCTGGGCACCGTTCGAATGCAAAGCCTATTATTTTAAAAATGATGCCCTTCTACGACAAAGCCTCCCTAGCCTGAGAGGGCAACCCAACCCTACGTGAGGAGGCGAATCTCCTGGGACCACAGTGCAGGATCAGCCCACCCTGGGAGAAGCCACCATCCCTGCCTGGTGCCAGGCAGAATGCGAAGAGCTTCTGGGGCACCCAGCGCAGCTGACAGGTGGACCCTTCTGCCCGGTGGCAGAGCTCTGGCCAAGGCAGTTAGCACCTCCCCATCGGGCCCTTCGCTCATCCCACCAGGTCCACGCTGGAGCTAGGCAGGCTGGGCAGAGCTGGGAAAGTGAGCCGCTGGTATGCATCTGCCAAGCGAAAGAGCTGGGCCGAGCTTGGCTTCCCAAGTCCCTCCAGCCCAACCATGAAGGGGCCACTAGGAGAGATTGCCCAAGGCAGTGATAGTGCCCACCCATCTGTGGACAGGGAAGTGAGGTGATGGCCCGCGCCGTATCCTCTTCTGAGCTGAGCCATGTCGAGTGAGTGCCTCTGCCCAATGCCCATGCCTCTTCCCAATGCTGCAGCATTTGGAGCTGCCGGCACATTTGGAGATATGTGAGGATGGGGATGGGATGGGTGAGGGGTGGAAAGGACAGGTGGCTTCGGGCTCTCTCTCTCCCCGGACCTTCTGGCCAGGGAAGCAGTGCTGCCGTAGCCCCACCTCCCTGTCCGCTGATGGGTGGGTGCTATCACTGTCTTGGCCAGAGCTCCGCTGTTGGGCAGGAGGGCCCACCTGTCAGCTGCGCTGGGTCTTGCCTCCCTGTCTGCAGCTGAATGTCTCCACTGGGCTCCGGTTGCAGGGAGGAGCCCTGGCTATCCCCGCGTGGCTGCACCAAATGCCATGGCAATGCTCCAAATGCTGCAGCAGCATGGGCAGAAAGGAAAGCAACGGTGGCAGAAGGTCACTCAATACAAAGTGCCCCACCAACGCCGAGGTCAACATCCAAGCCGTCGCTGTCTGCCCACCCAAGGATGCAAGGGGGGCAAATTAAGTCACCCCTGAAAAGACAGCCTAGCTATTTTTTCGGGGGTCAAAAAAGAAATAAGGCCCAGCCTTATTTTGTGAGAAACATGGTAAAAGGGGAACTTACCAAATTTGCAGATGATACTAAGCTGGCAGGAATAGCTAACGCCCAAGAAGATAGGCTCAAGATCCAGATGGATCTTGACAGACTAGAACACTGGGCCCTATCTAACAAAATGAAATTCAATGTAGAGAAAAGTAAAGTCCTACACTAAGGCAAGAAAAAACAAAAATACATATATAGACTATTTGAAACCAGGCTCAAGAGCAATAACTGTGAGAGAGATCTTGGAGTCTTAGTGGACAACCAGCTAAATATGAGCCAGCAGCCAAAAAAGCTTATGCAATCCTAAATTGTATTAACAGAGGGATACAGTCAAGATCAAGGGAAGCACCAATACCACTCTATAAAGCCTTAGTAAGACAACACATAGAGTACTGCATCCAGTTTTGTTCACCACATTATAAAAAAGATGTTGACACTCTAGAAATAGTACAGAGAAGAGCAACCAGGATGATTAGGGGACTGGAGGCTAAAACATACAATGAACGGTTGCAGGAACTGAGCTTGGCTAGTCTAGTAAAGAGAAGGACCAGGGGAGACATGATAGCACTCTTCCAATATTTGAGGGGCTGCCACAGAGAGGGAGGTGGTCAAGCTATTTTCTAAAGCACCTGAAGGCCAGACAAGGAATAATGGATGGAAGGATTTAAATTTCCTGCACAAGGAGATTTAACCTGGAAATAAGGAGAAACTTTCTGACAGTGAGAAAAATCAAGCAATGGAACAGCTTGCCCTCGGACGTTGTGGTAGCATCATCACTTGAGACTTTCAAGAAGAGATTGGACTGCCATATGTCAGAAATGGTGTAAGGTCTCCCGCTTGGGCGGGGGTTTGGACTGGATGACCTACAAGGTCCCTTCCTACTCTGATTATTTGTTAAATGAAGCAGAAAATAGATGGGCAGGGCCAGTTTAAAGTGGTATTTGGCAGTTCTCCAAATTACTCAATTTTTTTGCTACTGGTTCTCCAGAACTGGTCAGAACCTGCTGAATACCACCTCTGCCTGTACTGTTAGATTTGGTATTATTATGGATGTGAGTGACTTTGTATTCGGATGCATAGGAAATTAATCTCAAAAAGTCACTCAGGTGATGTTCTCAGTTGTCTTACAAGAAACCTTCACCACTGAAAGGTGTGTGGTATCTAAAGAAAGCACTGATAAAAAAGCATTAATGCACATAATTGCTTTTATTTTTGTTTAGTTGAATTCATCTTTACATTTGTGCTCCCTACCCCATTCATCATTAAAATATGCTCTAAAAACCCAGAGACATCCAGTTTCCACAGTGCTAAACAGGTCATAGCCCTTTCCAACTCACCATTCTGACATGACAAATGCCTCAACAGGACCATTAGTCTTGCCCGGAGAAATTTCTTCAGCACAGAAATTCAAGAATCAAATACAAGTTCCTTTAGTCTAATGGATTGTATACCTTCCAGGAGGGTATGCCACCCATATATCTAAATCTCAAGAGGAAGTGGTTGCTCTATGGCAAACAAAACCCATATATCTAAATCTCAAGAGGAAGTGGTTGCTCTATGGCCAACAAATCTTCTCATCCTAATTTCAGACTCTTTCCTCTTGGCAAAACCAATTCAAAATACAACCATGGCATCTATGCTGGGCTCTTGATGAATAGTGATATTCTCCTAGCAGCCCTCAAGTTCTCAGCTGAACTTATCAAGGAGGCTTCAGCATGGATATTGGAATCTCCTTCAGCATGGATATTGGAGTCTACCAGCATGGACCTCTTTTATATTTTCCTTCAGGTCACTTTAAGATTTCATTATAGTATAATATGATGAACAAATTACTAGAAATAGATGCCTTTGTTTCTGCCCAAACATATAACATCAATCCTGATGTTAGAGCAAAAGGATTTCCTTGTGAGAATAATGCTGTCACTGTGCAAAACAGCAATCTAGTGCTTGACTAAGTAGCCAAGAAGACAGCACTAGTGAACAACAACTCCAATTTCATCCATCTAAAGGCTAGGTCCCACTGGCTGACGTACACAAAATGTATGCATAAAGGACAGAGCGGACGAGCAAAATTTCGGGGGTGGCTCCATCCATTGTCATACGCTCCAAAAAGTGGCGAAAATTTGCATAAACAGAACAGAAAAGAACGGAAAAGAAGGGACGGGGTAGTATGTAGCGAGGATGTTAAGTGGATGTTCATAGGAAGCCGAGCGGATGACAGCGGATGGAAGTGGATGACACATCCGAAGGGGTTCCAGGGGGGGATTGCGAAGTGGATGCATAGCGGAAGGAGCAGATGCATAGCGGATGACACGGATGCATCACGGACGCCTATAAGAAGCAAAGCGGATGCCGCAAGGATATATAATGGATGCAAAGCGTTCACTGCGCATTCGGGGAGTATGAATTGCGTCAGCTCCGCGGATATAAAAGGATGCAGCTCGCACGCAGTCAGCATTCAGAGGAAAGACGTGCTGCCACATACATCTTCAAAGAACACCATGGTTCGTCAGTCAGGGAAGAAGAGGAAGTCGGTGCCTACTCATGCCAACCCTGGCAAGAAGGACAGAACCAGCATCCCACCCCCTGGCACTGACTCTGAACCTGCTGGTGCTGCTGGTGCTGCTGGTGCTGCTGGTGCTGCTGGTGCTATGGTGGACCAGCCCCAAGGCCCTCAAAGCCCAGCTGCTCAAGCCCCTGAAGGCCCTGCTGCTGAAGGCCCTGCCAGAGGGAGGAAGAGGCAAAGGAAGGAGAAGGAAGAGAGGAAACAGTACACCGTTTCCAAGGAGAATGAGGATGAGGTGCTGGAATGGCTGAGGGAGAATGAGTACCTCTGGAGAAAGGGCCACAGACTATATCGCAACACCAAGAAGAAACAGGCAGCTTGGAGAGACAAGGTAGAGACCCTGGGCTACGCTGCAGATGTACTCCTGGGATGATGGAAGCACATGCACACCTGGTATGGCAAGCTACACCTCAAGAAATCCGGGCAGGCCGCCCTCAAGCTCACTGACTGGGATATGTACGTCATGGCCAAGTGCAGTTTCCTGGAGGGTGAGGTCCGCCATTGAGGAACAGCCCCTCTGACACCCCTCTCCCTCAGACAGCCCACAGACAGCCAGTCCTCTTCCAGCCAGGAGCCAGCTAGCCTGTCCAGGCAGGTGTCTTCAGAGGGCCCCACGGCAGAGACCTCCCCAACAGCTGCACTCCCCATGCCAGAGGACTTGGAGGATCCCCTGTCACAAAAGGAGGAAGAAGCGGCAGCCACCAGAGACCAACGCATCCCCACCCCCAGCTCCACAGGATGCAAAGAGAGGCAGGCAGAGAGGCAGACTGGAGGGCCAGAGCCACACTGTCCTGTTGGAGATCAGGGACACAATGAAGACCAGCACAGAACTTCTCTCTCAGCTGGTCCACTTGGACAGAGGATCCTCCAGCCGCCACACTTTCATCACCTACATGAGCCACACCTTGAGGGATATGCCCGAGGCCCAGTACCAGGTGATGAAGGAAAAGACCACAGCACTTCTGCACAACCCTCAAGGCCCAGCTGAAGCTGCTCTGACCCAGTCCAGGTCTGGTCCTCAACCCCAGGCGATGTCACAGCCCTTCCATGGCTTTCAACAGCCCCTCACCTACCACGGCTAAGACTACCAGGACTTCCCACAGCAGAAGCAGACCTTCTCAGTTCAGGCCCAGGTTCATCGCACGCCACAGACGCCACACCTCACCCAGCTGCAGACCAGACAGCCCCACTACACTCCTTCTTCCTCCACCCCACAGCCAAGCCCATCAATGGACAATCTGTCATCAGTATTGGGCCTGACATCCCAGGTACTTGATGAAGGGCCTCTCAACCTCACGGGACTGAGCCAGCTCTCTGAGAGCTTCCTGAACACACCATCCCCTGTTGTATTCTCGGAGCCAAGCACCCCAATGGCACCTCAGACCAGCACTCAAGCCACAGCCACCTCCACAGTCCCTGGCCGCTTAACAGCTGAGACTATGGATATGACTCAGAGTGACGAAGAATAGTGCCAGAGACTGAGTTGTTTACTTGTTCACTTTATCTTTGCTTAAGACACTTTACTTGGTTCATTTTGCTTTTTTAAAAAAGTCATACAGTTTACTTAAGACAGTTAATAAAGGTTATCTTTGCTTGAGACACTTGGTTCATTTTTTTTACTTAATAAAGTGTTGGTGAAAACCTTGAACAAATGGTTAAGCCCTTGCATGCTTGTGGGATAGATAAGGATAGTTGTGGGATAGATAAACCTCCAGTGCAAGCATAGTGGGACTCTATGGTCCACCCTCTCAGCTGCCACACATAAGGACCTTTATTATCAATAACAATTTATTCATTGATCAACACATTTC
The DNA here is from genome assembly GCA_015471245.1 of Laticauda colubrina. Lineage (NCBI taxonomy): Eukaryota > Metazoa > Chordata > Lepidosauria > Squamata > Elapidae > Laticauda > Laticauda colubrina. The sequence goes on from BLBF01000026.1 coordinate 20,381,596, forward strand.
AAAATAAACAAAGCTCTTTATTAATGCCCTATTCATTGTAGGAACACTCAACATACATGGCACAATCTCATCAGTGTTATGCGACAGCCTCAAGGAAGCAACCATTAATCATCTATCATCCTGTCTTGCCACTCCACTGCTCCAGATGGGGAGTTGCACCAGTGTCTCAGTAGGTTGTGCTGCTTCTTCCCTTCACGTGAGGCTCTGTTGGGACCTTGTACATCCACAGTGTCTATCAGGTTTCGTCCTTGCCTCCATTCACCAGGCTCCATGTCCCCATTCCCTTGCTGACAGTCGACAAGTCTGCTCTGCAACACTGGGTAGCGGGTGCGCATGAGATTGTGCAGGATGCAGCAAGCTTCCACGATGCTCCTCACAGTCTCTGGGTGATGCTGCATGGTGGTGAGAAGTATCTGGAACCTGTTGGCCAGGATGCCAAAGGCGTTCTCTACCACCCGTCTTGCCCTGGACAGCCTGTATTTGAAGATCCTCTCTTCACTGGTGAGGTATCTTGAAGTGTAGGGCTTCATGAGGTAGGTTCTGAGGGAGAACGCGTCATCACCAATGATGAAGTAGGGCACATCTTGCGTGTCATTGGGTAGGGAGTCTGGATCTGGAAAACCCATGATGAGGTTGCATTCCAGCCCATTCTTGAGGTTACTGGTGTTGTATACCTGGCTATCTGAAGTTGACCCGTTGCCTGAAGCATCGATGTACATGAACTTGTAGTCAGCATAAACCATGGCAAAGAGGATGATACTGAAGAAGCCCTTGTAGTTGAAATAAGTGGACCCTGAGTTGGCTGGAGCTTTGCAGGCCACGTGCTTCCCATCTATGGCTCCAACGGTGTGGGGAAAATTCCACCTCTGATACCACTGCTCTGCAAGTTTCCTCCAGCCTTGTTCAGTGGTGGGACACTTGAGTAGCTCCTCCATGTATTCTTCGATGATGGCCTGCATCACTTCTCTGATCACTTTGCTGATGCTGTTGTGTGGCACCCTCCACATATACTGCATGTTTTTGTATGTGGTTCCAGAGGCCAGGTGCCGCAGAGTCAGTGCCACCTTCAGCCCAGGGTCCAGGTTGGGACGGAAGTTGGTGCTTCGCTTGGTCAACCTGGGTCTTCGATGCTGCACAACTTCGTCAAACATGGCTGGCGGCATCCTCATGAAGTGATGGAATGCACGAGGGTCTTCATTCCTCAGCTTCACCATCAACTGGTCATACAGTCCAAACTCCATTCTTCTCACGATCCATCCTCGGACCCACACAGCTCTTGGACGTCTCCTTCTCCTTTTGTATAAAAGGTGAAACAGTCTGAACAGGTTTTGGTTCTGGTGATGAATGATCGCACCTACCATACGGACTGTGTCATGATCCATGGTAGAGAACAATGGATGATGTGGAAGACCAAGACAAAGAAGTCTGTACACCATGGCTGATGGACTCATAGTGAGATCCGGGTGATTTCCTCCCCCTTTTTATAGGAAATAGTGGTTTTCTGCTAGGTGTCCTTCTACATTCTCTAGACATACTCCAGACATCCTAAATATCCGAGATACATCCTAGATACAAAAGTTTTGTCCATTTTAATCCTTTATATACGAGATGCATCCGCTTACATCCTTTCTATTTCCGTGCTACTAACGCTGTGTGGACGTTCCATGTACCTTTTGTTTTCTCCCTCTTTCCGTTTACAGCTGCAGTGGATGTGAGTTGCGATGATGTCCAGAGGATGCCAAGAGGATACAGCAGACATTTAACAGATGATAACGGACATAGAACGTTTGTTGCCCGTATATGTCGCGGATGTACATCGTAGGCAGCAGAAAGTTCATCTGTTCAAAAAGTTTTTTGCAGCTCAAAACTTCTTGTGCAGATGAAATCTCAGTGGATAGATGCTTGAGGGATAGAGCGCATGAAACACGTATGCAGTGAGTACACAACGGATGCATCACGTTTTCCAATGGATGGCAAGCTTTTTTTTAATGTTTTACATCCTCTTTGCATCCGTTGGTGCAGTGGGACAGGGCCTTAATCTAAGTAGCATGAGCCAGGTAAGTCTTCTTCTTCTTACATTATGGATGGGAATGTTATTACAATCAACCACACATTTAAAGAGACCCAATTTGGTGTAGTAGTTAAACATAAGGATAGAAACCAGGAGATTGTGGTTCCTGCTGTAAATACAAAGCCAGTTGGGTCTGTCTCTTCTTTCTTCCCCATGGAACAAACTGGTGATGATGAGGATGAGGAATTGTTGTTATCCATTCACTCATATCCAACTCTTCATGACTCTATAGGCCGCTGGTTTCTCCAAATCTTCCAATCTTGCACTACAACTTTACAAATTTACAAATTTGGAGCAAAATACTCAGAGGTAGTATTCAGCCAGTTCTGACAGGTTCTGGAGAACTGGTAACGGAAATTTTGAGTAGTTTGGAGAACTGGTAAATACCACCTCTGGCTGGCCCTGCCTCCATCTGTTTGCTGCCTCCCGACTCCCAGCTAACTGTCTGGGTCTTTTGTTGCCTGCACAGGAGAACAGGGCTGGAAAGTGGGTTAGTGGAGTGGGGAGGGAATGGAGATTTTACAGTATCATTCCCCTGCCACACCCACCAAGCCACGCCCACCAAGCCACACTGTGCCCACCAAGCGACACCCACAGAACTGGGTGTGTAAAAGAACAACATCTTTTAATATATTATTAAGCACCCATCCAAAAGTTTTTCTTCCTTTTCTTTATATTTCCTTTTGCAGAGCTAAAATACAGTTAATCTGGGGTTCTGTATCCTGTCAGTACCTAATAATTTCAATTAAAGGCCCTGTCACACTGCCCAATGGATGCAAAACGTTTGTAAAAAGGACAGAGCGGAGGAGAAAAATGTTCCATCCGTTGTTATCCGCTCTCAAAAGGGGCGAAAATTTGCATAACCAGAGCAGATAACACGGAAAGGAACAGACGCGGGGACAATGCAGGGCGGATGGAAAACAGATGCAGAGAGGAAGCCTAGCTGATGGAAGTGGATGGGAGGAGATGGCACATCCGCTAGGCTTCCGGGGGACCTCAGCAAAGCAGACGCGGAACATATACAGTGGATGCAGAGCGGACGCCGAGCGGATGAAGTGGATGCAGAGCGGAAGCCGAGCGGATGCACAGTGGAAGCCTAACGGATGCCGAGCATTAATTGCGCATGCGGAGGGGATGCATTGCGTAAGCCCCACGGATATTAAGGGAAGCAGTTCGGAAGCAGGTCACCATTCAGAGGAAAGACCTGCTGCTGGACACATTGACTGCCTTGCCTGCCCTGCCTGCATGCCTGCCTGCAAGCCTTGCTGCAAGCCTTGCTGCCAGCCTCCCTGCCAGCCTTGCTGTCTGCCTCGCCTGCCAGCCTTGCTGCCAGCCTTGCTGTCTGCCTGCCTGCCAGCCTTGCTGCCAGACTGCCTGCAAGCCTTGCTGCCAGCCTTGCTGCCAGCCTTCCTGCCAGCCTTGGTGCCTGCCTGCCAGCCTGCCTGCCAGCCTTGCTGCCTGCCTTCCTGGCGGCCTTGGTTCCTGCCAGCCTCCCTGCTAGCCAGCAACCCCACAACCATGGGGAAGAACAGAAAGTCTCAGCCATCTGCTGCCAGCCCTGGCAAGAGGGACAGGGCCACCCTCCCACCCCCTGGCCCTCACTCTGCTTCTGCTGGGGCTTCTGTAGCATGGGTTCGCTCTTCTGGGGCTGGAGCTTCTGCTGCTTCTGCTTCTGGAGGAGCTCATGATGCTGCTTTTGGCGGTGGTGCTTCTGCTGGTGCTTACGCTGCTGATGTTGCACCCCAATGGCGCTTCAGACAAGCACTCCAGCACCAGCCACCTCCACAGCACCTGGACCCTTCACCCCTGAGACTGAGCACACCTCTGAGTGACCAAGAGAAGTGCCAGAGACTGGCTGGATGGCTACCTGTGGACTTTATTTGGACACTTGACTTGGGTCATTTTTCTTTTATAGCTTGTTGTTAATAAAGTCTATCTTTGATTCACACACTTGCTTCATTTTTGTTTTAATAAAGTCTTGGTGGAAACTTTTAGAAATGGTTTAAGCCTTTGCATGCTTGTGGAATGGATTAAGATAGCAGTGGGGTGGGCAGGGATACCTGTGGAATGAGCAGGGATACCTTTGTGATGGGTAATAGCTGTGGGATAGATAAACCTCCAGTGCAAGCATAGTGGGACTGTATGGTCCACCCTCCCAGGTGCCACACATATGGCCCTTTATTATCAATGATAATGTAATAATCATCCACACATGTCAACACAAACACAACTCTTTATTAAATGCCCTGTTCATTGTAGGCCCACCCAACATACATGGCACAATGTCATCAGTGTGATGAGACAGGCTGAAGGAAGCATCCATTAAGCATCTATCATCCTGTCTTGCCACTCCACCGCTCCAGCTGGGGAGGTGCACCAGTGTTTCAGGAGGTTGCGCTGCTTCTTCCCTTCACATGAGGCTCTGTTGGGGCCTTGCACATCCTCAGTGTCTATCAGGTTTTGCCCTTGCCTCCATTCCCCAGGCTCCATGTCCCCATTGCCTTGTTGGAGGTCCACAAGCCTGTTCTGCAAGACTGGGTAGCGGATGCGCATGAGATTGTGCAGGATGCAGCAAGCTTGCACGATCCTCCTCACGGTCTCTGGGCAATGCTGCATGGTGGTGAGAAGTACCTGGAACCTGTTGGCCAGGATGCCAAAGGCGTTCTCCACCACCCGCCTTGCCCTGGACTGCCTGTAGTTGAAGATCCTCTCTTCACGGGTGAGGCATCTGGAGGTGTAGGGCTTCATGAGGTAGGTTCTGACGGAGAACACGTCATCCCCCATGATGAAGTAGGGCACATCTTGCGTGTCGTTGGGCAGTGGGTCTGGATCTGGGAAGCCCACGATGAGGTTGCGTTCCAGCCCCTCCTTGAGGTCACTGGCATTGTATACCTGAGCATCTGAAGCTGAGACGTTGCCTGAAGCATGGATGTACATGAACATGTAGTCAGCATCGACCATGGCGAAGAGGATGATGCTGAAGAAGCCCTTGTAGTTGAAATAAGTGGACCCTGACTTGGCTGGAGCTTTGCAGGCCACGTGCTTGCCATCGATGGCTCCAATGGTGTGTGGGAAGTTCCACCTCTGATACCACTGCTCTGCAACTTTCTTCCATCCTTCTTCAGTGGAGGGGCACTGGAGGAGCTCCTCCAGGTATTCTTCGATGATGGCCTGCATCACTTCTCTGATCACTTTGCTGATGCTGTTGTGTGGCACCCTCCAGGCGTACTGCATGCTGCATGTTTTTGTATGTGGTTCCAGAGGCCAGGTGGCGCAGAGTCAGTGCCACCTTGAGCCCAGGTCCAGGCTGGGCCAGAAGTTGGTGTTTGCCTTGGTCAACCTGGGTGTCAGCCGCTGCACAAGTTTGTCAAACATGGCTGGAGGCATCCTCATGAAGTTCTGGAATGCATGAGTGTCTTCGTTCCTGAGCTCCACCATCAGCTTGTTGTACAGTCCTTACCCTGCTCTTCTCCCGATCCATCTTTGGACCCAGACGCTTCTTGGCCGCCTCTTTTTCTTCCTGTAGTAGAGTTCACAGAGCCTGTAGATGGCTTAGCACGTTTGCAGAACGATGGTGGCTGCCAAAAGGACTTTGTTACGATCCACAGTGGACATGACTGGATGCTGTGGAAGAGGAAGAGTCAGATGAAGGCTGCAGAGGTCTGCACAGCTGGTCTGCTGGTCTGAAAGTGAGATCCAGGTGAGTTGCTCCCCCTTTTTATAGGCAGTATAGGTTTTTCCCTATGTGTCCCTTTGCGTCCTCTAGGCATCCTCTAGACATCCTTAATATCCGAGATAGGTCCCCTCTGTGAACGTTTTTTCCATTTTAAATGCTTTGTTTGTGAGCTGCATCTGCTTTCATCCTTTCTCCATCCGTTCTGCATCCGTTCTGCATCCGTCCTGCATCCGTTCCGTGTCCGTTCCGCTTCCTCCCTGCGTCCATTTACCGCTGGAGCAGATCGAGTTGCGCGGATGCCTATTGGATATAGCGGATGTGTAACGGATGCAGAACGGATGCCTAGCGGATGCCTAGCGGATGCAGAACGGACGCATTGGATACATTTTCCACACAAAAGTTTTGAGTAGCTCAAAACCCTCTGAGGGGATGAAACGTGAATAGATGGATGCTGGACGGATAGAGAGGAAGCAAAACAGAAGCAGTGAGTACAGAATGGATGCATCGCGTTAACCAATGGATGGTAAGTGTTTTTCTCCGCTTTACATCCTCTTTCCATCCGTTGGTGCAGTGTGACAGGGGCTTAACATTCTGCTTGATTATCTACTCTAGTATGATCAACATTTTTAAGATCACATTCTGGATAACTTTCAATATCCAGAACACCTAAAGACCTGATTACAAAAGCTCTTCCAACCTTTCAATAAGACTGCATTCATTTGTCACAGCCTTTTCAGCTTTTTCCCTAATAGCTCTTCAAATTCTTCATTTAGCTATGTGCTCCTGATAGACTGAAGAAAGCTCTCACTTGGTTTCCTTCATTTCCGTTTCATTCTTTTTTTGAAAACAAAAGGACATTTCCTACTTCAGTGTTTCCTGCCAATCATTCTAAAAGTTTAGTTCTGAGAGGAATGTCATAATTAGATCTGCCAAATAGAATAGTATAATAAAAGGAACCAAAAAGCCATATTTGGGGAATTCTTACAATTTACTACTTGTATGTCCTGGAATGAAACTACAGAAGATTATTACTGCCAGAGAAAATGTAATGTTAACATATTGTGTGGTTACTTTTATGAAAATACAATCCGTTTTACACAGCAATTGACTTAACATTTCTAGCGCAGCACAATAAAATTGCTGGGTTGTTAAATGCTTTTCACTTTTCATAATGATTATCCAATCATATGAAACCTACTGGGCCCCACCTTGAGATGACACTGGAGAATATCCGTTTTGGGTGCAACAAGAAATGCTCATAAAGTTCCATTTGTGATATCCCATCTGATAACTATTCATTAACTTGGACATGTGTTTCTTTAGCACAAAGCTCTGTCCAAAAAAAGCAGGGGGGGCAGTGGCGATGGGGGGAGAGAAGTACAAGAAAAGAAGAGAGAGGGCAAATTTGCTTAAGTTTAATTTTTCTTAAACATACCAGTTAGACTAGAGAGACAATTTGAGATTGCATTAAATAGGAAGAAGTGCCTGTCTCAAAAGTAGAAAATTAGATGAGTTTCTATCCACTTCATTATCTATATAGTTAGCCATTTCTGAATTTATTAAGCAATGTTTTAAAATACAAGAAAATGGGTAATTATTTTCATACATAACTTTCCCAAGCATATACATTTGTAGCAGTACATCTGCTTTTAACATACACATTTTTGTATCCAAATTATAGAGGTGGCTATATCTAATTCACTTTGGCCAATTTTTAAAATGTTAAGTAGGGGCCTTAGATTGTAGACCACCAGAAATTCTAAACTTCTAGTGTATACTGAACAGCTGAAAAAAATCATCCTGCAAGAAAGCAATTATAAATATGTCCAACCTTCTAACAAATAATTTTTGGTTGAGCTGAGAACTGCACTGTAACTAACATTCAGAATACTAAAGTCAAAAGAAGCTGTGTCTAATTCCACTGAACTGCCCAAAAAGTGTGATGTAGATGAGTTTGTTTAAAAAGAGCCAAAGACTTCAACTTTCCTCATGACACACAGCTTAGAATCCTTAAAATAATCTGAGGTACTAGGAGTGGTGGGCTATTTATAACTCATATTATCCTCTTTTTTTATCATTGGCTGTTTTCCATTTTGGAACATAATTCAAAAGATTAAAATACTGATATAGAACAGCAAAGCCCTAAGTGACTTGGACCAGGGGTCTCCAACCTTGGCAACTTTAAGCCTGGCGGACTTCAACTCCCAGAATTCCTGAACTAACAAGACTGGAGGAGGAATTCTGGGAGTTGAAGTCTACAAGTCTTAAAGCTGTCAAGTTTGAAAACCCTTGACTTGGACCATACTGTGTGATACTATTTTTAAAATACTTTTTCTCCTAAATTCCATAAAGATTCTTCACTGCTTGCATTTAGGAGTATATTATTTACACTTTTATAAGTGGGCATTAAGTATGTTATTTACATCTTTTAATCAGGGCTTTGAACATTCTTAGTTATACGGCAGGGCTGTCAAACTTGTGGCCCACAGGCCCGATGTGTCATGTGCTGGCCACACCCATGCCCAGTTTAGCAAAGGTGAAAAAAATCCTGATACATCATGTGACAATGCCATGATGACGTGAATTTGACACCCGTTATTTTGGATCCCATATGTTCCCAAAGCATTAGAATTGCTACTTTAGAAGTTACCAGTTGAAATTTTCTCTTTCTTTTCTTTTCTTTCTTTCTTTCTTTCTTTCTTTCTTTCTTTCTTTCTTTCTTTCTTTCTTTCTTTCCTTCCTTCCTTCCTTCCTTCCTTCCTTCTCTTTCTTGTTATTTGTAATTTCTTTTCTTTCTGATTTATGTAACTAGATGGGGATAGGAATACTGTGCTCATACATGTTACAAACAAAGGGAAAGAAAACCTTATAGAGAGCAAGTCATGTACAAATAATATATTTGTTTATTCCACATATTTATACCCACAGTTTTTAAAGAACAAAAGTTGCCTAATGGGAATAATCATATATGTGAAATTTAGCAAGGTTGATTCAACTTTTCCAGTATGGTGTCCTTCTGGGAATTTCAGAAAACTCAGTGAGCTTAGGACCATGTTGAGAAAGACTATTTAAAAATAAAAATGTCAGAAATTAAAACACAAATCAGAGGTACCGGAAGAAGAAAAATTACATTACAGTAGCAGTCAAAATACTTTAAATAACCAAAGGAAAGAATGAAATACCTTGTAATTACAAGTATTTAAAGTTTTTATGTAAAATGAAAGTGTTTAACTTTTTGAAAATTTTTGCTCATTCCTGAGATGACCTTAGCAACAGATTACAGAGATTTGGATAAATCATGAAAATCACTTTCCTTCATAATTTTAAGTAGACCTATGTCCACAGTTATCTGATCATTCTGATAATCTGCGAATAAGGAGAATGGTTGATGATGTAGATCTTGGTCCCTGGGATATTTTAAAATCCTTGAAATTTTTTATTGATTGTATCACTCAGTTGGGTGCAACAATCTTATTAGATGAGGAGATTTCTACAACTCAACATGCACATAATCCTGTATAATATAAGAAAAAGTGTCTTGAGAAAATTGCTCCTAATTAAGTGGTCTTCTCCATCCATGGCAGGAAATCCAGAATAATGGACAGTTCCAACTGAGTAACTTGCTAAAAATAAATATTGTGGACTGATTTTTAACTATTTTTCTTTCATTCTATCCTTCACAAAGTTTTCTCCTTTTATTTAATAAATGGGTTGGGTGCCTTTTTCCTTCCTGTGTCATCCCACTTGATGTGAGTATTAAGGTGAGCCTAATAATATAAAGCATGTGATCTACAGTAAAAGTCAGAGTTTTTCAGATGTAAGTCACCTTCAATTTCTCCAGGATTCTGACCAATATCTTTAGAACTAGGATCAGATGAAAACAAATTATTGGAGTTTTAAGCAGTTAAAGTTTATTTTAACTTGAGCACAATTACAAAAAATAATAATAATAGCAATATCCAGTTTTTCTCACCTCTGAATTAGGAAATGATCCTCTACCATCGCTACCAACCCAAATTTTCAGATAGGTCTGAAAAATCCCTTCTAATTCTCTTTCTGCAAGGCTGGTCTTTAAGGCACAACACATGTTTTACACTGACAAGCTGAAGTTAACCAGGGGTGGGATATGACAGGGTTAACTACTGGTTTGGGATTTATGAGCTTCCCTGCCCGCTGTGAGCCACATGCCTGTAAATTGTCATTAGCACATCATTAGCATGCTGTGGTGCTGAGAAGCAGCCTTTGAAACAGCCCTCTTTTCTTGTTTTTTAACTGCAGCTGTGCGTTCAGCATCTGAAGTTGAAAAATCAGGAAATAAAGATCAGGTAAGAGCCTGGGTGGGTGTGTGCGCAAAAACATCAGCAGACATAGAACCTGTTCTGTGTCTGCTGCTCTTCAGAACTACCGGTTCTACAGAGGGGGACAGAACCAGTAAAAACCCACCCTTGATGTTAACACATTTTTGTTAGTAACCGAGTAGCAAAGTTCCTGTAGGCATAGCATATTGCAGCTCTAAAATCAGATACCATCATTAAAGTTCATATCTTTCTCTGGGTACCGATAAAACAGATTCATTTTTTTTAAATGTTGAAAAACCTTGGTAGTGCCATAATACATTCATAAGTTACCTAAGGAGTGCCACTGTTGAATCATTTTTAAGTCTCACCAAGAGATAGTTATACAGTACATGGACAATTGTTCCAACAGCACAATTCGATGCAACTTAGGACCTTAGGAAGGAAGGTGCTGGAGGGTCAAGTAGACACTTTTTAGAATATAAAATTAAAGCCATGGTTTAAAAGAATATAAATTTCATATATGTATTCTTAATCAAAATAGAGGCTGTGTGCTTGTCTAGATTACTTATCATTTTGTATAAATACAGTTTGTCTTTTATATAACAGGAAGGAGATTCAATGGAAGAGAAAGATATATGTCCCTGAGACATATATGTCCCTGAGACAGATTACACAAATGGATACCAGCTGAGATTTTAGACAGAGATATAGAATTGTTGGACTTTAAGGGACCTTCCAACCTGCTGCTCAAAGCAGGAGACATTTTACTACCTCAGACCAATTGTTGTTCAATCTTTTGTTGAAAAGCTCCAGCGATGGAGCATATACAAATTTGGGAGGCAAGCTATTCCACTGAGTCATTGTTTTCACTGTTAGGAAATTTCTTTTTAGTTCCAGGTTGGATCTCTCTTATTAGAATAACAGAGTTGGAAGGGACCTTAGAGGTCTTCTAATCCAACCCCCTGTTTAGACGAAAAACCTATACCACTTCCGACAAATGGTTATCCAAACTCTTCTTAAAAACTTCCAGTGTTGGAGTATTGAAAATTCTGGAGGCAAGTTGTTCCATTGATTAATTGCTCTAATTGTCAAGAAATTTCTCCTTAGTTTTAAGTTGCTTCTTTCCTTGATTAGTTACTTCTTGTCCTGCCCTCAGGTGCTTTAGATAATAGTCTGACTCCTTCTTTATGCTGAGATATTGGAACACTCCTATCATGTCATCCCTCGTCCTTCTTTCCTTCTTTGATGAGCTTCCACCCATTGATTCTTATCCTACCTGAAGGTGCTTTGGAGAATAAAGCAGCCCCCTCTTCTTCTTGAGACCCGCCCAAGACAGCTATCATATCTCCACTGAACTTTCTCTTTGTTAGGCTAGAGATACCTCATTCTCTCAACCATTCATCATACAGATTAGCTTCCAAACTCCTTGTCATCTTTATTGCTCTGTTTTTCTTGGGCCTCAGCATCTTTTTTGTATCTTGGTGACCAGAATTGGACACAGTAGTCCGAGTGTTGGCTCACCAGTGCATTATAGAACAGTACTGCCAGTATCATTTCTTGTGATTTTGATGCTATCCCTCTGTTGATACAGCGTATGTTTGCATTGGCCTTTTTTTTGCAGTTACAGCAACTGCTGACTCATATTTAGGTGGTGGTCCACTAGGACATCCAGTTCCCTTTCACACATACTATGTCTGAGTTCGGTACTGCCTATGCCAGGGGTGTCAAACTGTATTTCTTGGAGGAGTGGATCAGCATTGTAGTTGTCCTCTGTGGGCTGGCTGGGGAGGGGAGGGGAAGAGGAGAAGATGGGACAGATGATCTCCTGCAGCACCCTGCCAGCCAAAATGGGCCATGAGGGGCATGGGAGGGGGTACAGGAGACCAGTGGTGGGATTCAAACATTTTTACTGCTGGTTCTGTGGGTGTGGCTTGGTGGGCATGGCTTGGTCGGAGTGGTGGGGAAGGGTACTGCAAAATCCCCATTGCCTCCTCAGCCCACTAATCTGCTTTCCAGCTCCATTCTCCTGTGCAGAGCAACAAAAGAAGACCTATCCGATCAGCTGGGACTCGGGAGACAGAGAATAGATCGGGGTGGGGCCAGTCAGAAGTGGTATTTGCCAGTTCTCCAAATTACTCAAAATGTCTGCTACTGGTTCTCCAGAACTGGTCAGAACCTGCTGAATACCATCTCTGCAGGAGACCTCTGCATGTCCCATTTTTAGCCTGGACTGTCTCCTACAGCATCCTGCTGGCCAAAATGGGCCACAGGGGGGCACAGGCAGCCCCTGCACACCCCAGTTTGCAAGCAGAGGGCCAATCCTTTGCTATTTCCAGGTCGGTCCTGTGGGTTGGATCTAAGTACCCCGCAGGTTGGACCCAGCCCACAGGCCTTACGCTGGCCTATGCCTATTCTTATCTGCGTATCTAGTTTTTCCTGCCAAAGTGATCAATAAATTAAGATTTTCCAATAAATCAATAGTTTTATATGTATATATATTAGCATTAATATATTTCTTTATATCATGAAATTGTCCTAATATCACTGAAATGCAAGTTTCACCTGCCCAAACCACTCGAAAAGGTAGGGGTTCTTTGTTATCTTTCAGTCCAGTCCTGAGAAGTGAATGTTGGATGACTAAGGAATGAAGCAAAGTCGGGGAAGATATGTAGACTGACCTAAAACTGAAATCTTTTCATCTGTCTTTATTACTTTAGATATAAAGTGGATACTTGAACTTGTACTAACTTTCTTAGAAACAAAATAAAAAAATCAAAGCAAATTAGCGTAAACAAGAAAATATATTCACAGACATCTTGAGATACTTCATAATAATAACGATATCCTGATGGCCTCTGCCCAAGAGTTGTTTAAAAATTATATGTAAAATGGCTAAACATCTAGCAAAAATATGTATTTTTTTTCCTACAAATAAGGCTTTACTAATAATATTTACTAGTAATTTGTGGGATAGGACATGAATTACACTTTCATCCCAAAGATCACTCAGATTATTAAAGTCCATATTGATATTGCCTGATTTATTATCAAGTCGAACTGTTCTATCAAACCTATTCTGCTATTTTATTCTACTCTTTACTGGTGGAATGCTTGGAGTAGAGCTACATTTGTTGAATGGGCAATATTTACAGGAATAAATGAAAAATGGAGAAGCAGCCAAAACTAGGTACTCTACAAAAAGTGAATGATGCATTTATCTTATTTTATTTTCAATTCTTCAGTGAAGATCAGAGATTCCAAAGTTGCATGTTGACACTTGACTGGAACTGAAATGCATCTTCAACTGTTGGTTAGATAAATTCATCAACTTTATTCTCTGAGAACAAAGAACATGCTAGATCAGAGTAAGACCATCTCATTCGCATCTTGTTGACCATCTGGATCCTTTCAAAAGTCCAAAAGCAGACAATGGGTTTCTCTATTATGCTCTTCAGTACATTGTAACTTCCACATCTATCTTTTGTTAATACGTACTTAGAAATATAGTATGTTGTCTCAGAGCTGAAATAGCTGAAATGTTTGGAATATGAAGCATTTGTACAACTTTGGTTATTTTAATAGATACTGGCACATCTATCATCCATGAATTTGTTTAACTTTCTTTTAAACTAATTTAATCCAAACTCAATGGGGACAATATGAGATCAGCTCAGCATGCTTTGTTGCCCAACAGCAGCACAGTCAAAAAGCAAGATGTATATGCTGCATTGTATATGCTGCTCCATTCAGTTAAATAGCATTTATGAATGAGGAAAAGTATATCTATCGCTCTTGCACACTTATACAAAAGCATCATCAACTTTGAAATCATCATTTATTACCAAAGTCAGGGATGGTCCTATCATCAGAGAGAGTGAAGCCATTTGGGCAATCATCCCCATATTTTGGAGAAAAAGACTGTATGGGACATGTCCTCCCTTATTATATTAGTTTACTGCTCTGAAAGGTCGAGAACCTTGTTTCTTTACTGTTATTGAAAAAGAGATTTGCATACAAAACAAAAAAGCTACCATATTGTCTTTGGCTTCTGATAGCAAAATACTTTAATAGCTTGTACCATACATGTCAAGTACAATTAAAGAATTAAAAATAAAATTGAAATTCTCTTAACAAGCATAGCAATTGATTAATTGATATACATTTTCAAACAATGTGGAATGGAGTGGGAAAGAAGGATTTTGTTATAAAAACCTAAAATCTCCTTTCACGGATAAAAAACTAGACTCCTAAAAGTTATAGTATAAACAAAGTAAATATATAAGTGTGTGCATGTAGGTTTGTGTTCAGTTCAGTGTGCACCATAAATTGTTCTTATTACTGATAATTACCCTCAGATTCTATGTTGAATGTATTTCCTGTTAATAGTCAAATGTTTCTGTGCACGACCCACCCAAAAGTAAGTCACTTGTAATACAAGTGTCATAAGGAGGTTGGCTGAGCAGGAAACCATTTTAAGTCACTGAGAATCTCCTTCTCTACTGTAAATGTATCTGCCCAATGAAGCAATTGAAAATCTCTTGGCATTTTTACGAAATGTAAATTCACTGACTTAGAAGCCTCTATATGATCTGTTGTTGTTTTTATAGTCTTGAAGATTAATTCTATCATTTTCTCAGGAGATAAAATTTGCAGGTGTTAACAAGCTTATTTTGCTTCCCACTAAGAATTGGGTCTTAATTAATATTGGGTCAAAATCTCTCTTCTTGTTATCTCAATATTGTTTTCCCAATGAGTGACTCCTTTGTTTTTCAGCTTCATTCTCCTGGTGTTTTTCAATTTCTTTTAATGGCTTTTGAGCTTATTGATACAAGGAGAAGTGTGGTTTCCGCCTCCCTCCATTGCATATCTCACTAGCACTTCATAACCCTGTCTATCCCAGCTTCCAGATCTGAAAAAGCCCCATGGAAAAAGTTCTCTCCTGAGATTTCCCCAGGATTCAGCTGGGGATTCTGCATATTCCTTGACAGGTGATTGTTCAATTAAAGAGAGGGAATGCATGTTTCAGACATCTCATAGCAAAAGTAAGTGCAAGAACCCCATGAGAGCGCACTACAGATAGAAAGACTGGATATAATCTGAAGTAATAAAATAATGCCTATGAGAATGTCATTGAAATTTTCTTCCTTGAAAATATTTTTGAGAGCAATTACTTTTCCATCATATTGAAGGGGAATGGTCAAAACATTGAGAGAATAACAGCACTAACAATAGGATCTTCACAGACTTGTGACATCCTTTCAGTGAAACATATTTCATTCTCAGTGCAAGGAAAATTTACAGGTGGATTTACATATGCAACAAGAATGATTTCCCAAAATCCATTCAGACCAACCTTTTCACAGTAGGACTATTTTATGAAAAACAAAATAGAGGAAATAATGATTTGATTCCAATGGAATGGTAATAGAATCAGAAGGGGAATTATGTTGGAATTCTGTAGCTTTCTTCCAATAATCAGTTGTAAACTTTTTATTTTAAACCATCCATTGGAACTGGATATAAGATGGAAACATTAAATATAATATATGAGTATGTGTGCCATTTTTTTAATTTTAAAAAACTTAAGGACCTATTGAAATGTGAAGTTCAAGAATTTGATTTGACAAGCAATTGGGAAAAATGAGACCAAATCAAAATGAAAGGCATGAAAAAGGGACAGCTTTGGGAATGTTTATATATTTCAAGATTTCAAAAACTTTTTGCTCAACTAGGAGATAAATATGATTCTTTTGTCAGGGTTCCGACCAGTGCCCTAATGCAATTAAGAATCTGTAGCCATCTAGCAATAAAAATCCTTATTAGGAGCACCATGTCAGCATTGCCTAGGTGAAGCCACCTCCGACTTCACTCCCTTCATGTGTTGCCTCTGACCCTGTTTCCCACTCCCCCCAAAGTGTGTCACCCATCACATTTCCCAATGAGGTAATTTTGTAGGTTGTGAAAGTCACTCCCTCCAGGCATTGCTGGTATCCTCTGGAGATAACCTTGACTTTCTTGGCTAGACTGCATCATGTTATGACTGAGGAGTAAATTCCATGGTGCAGCTGCAAGGTATGATTTCCTATTCTCCTGCCTATGGCAACTCGGGAGCGGGTTAGGGAAGCTTCACAAGTTGATATCTATTTTATCTCATCTGGAAGCCACCATTACTCCTCTTCATCCATAATGTGCATGTTCTTTGATTTTCCTTCTAATCCTCACCCATCTTGAGTCCATATGTGATATAATACTACCAAATTAGTGGTATTATGTATATTAATAAGATTGATAATAAAAAAAATAAGACATTGAAACTAGTGGAAAAAAGAAAAAGAAACCAAGACATCAGAATAATCCCTCTAAAATCCATTTTTTCCATTTAAGAATTTGGTTTTTTCCTACTTTGCATGGAACAGTAGCAGAGGGGGCATTTTGAGAACAGGAGGGAAAGGTAAATAGGCATATTCTGGTTATCTGCACTTCATTCTCTCCAAATGTGACTGGTTTTCATTTATTTTAATTTTTTTAATCAGGGAAAATTGTACTTTGGTCCACAAGTTTCTTTTCCAGAATATAATACCAAGAATCAATATATTGCATCTGCAATATAATTTCTGACTAGTTTAAGAAATCACTACAAGTTTTTGATTCTTTTTTATCCTCTTGCACCAAGATATTAGTTTGAATGTGAGGGGGGGGGGGAATGAAAGTTATATTACATTAGCCCATCAATCCAATTATTGCTAAATAGGGCAATTTTTTTTAAGAGTTTCTGAGTTGACACCTTACAACAGATTCTAGGCAATATGTTTGAGATATCCTTCATGCAAAATATACTTAGTACACTATTGCTAAGCAGTGTGAATATTGTTTATTGTTATCAATTTGATATTCTTTAAGTCAAGAATGGACAGGTTGTGGATGCTGAGATGCTCATGGAATTAATTTCCCATCATCCCCCAATGCTGATCTTTCTTTCCAGAAATGCACAACAAAATCAGGAGAATCTATCCCAAGCTTAAGTTCTTGATTTTGAACCTGTGGAATATATACTTAACCAAAAATATATCATATAAAACCAAGGATGGGATTCAGCTGGTGCAGACAGGTAGTTCCGCTTATCAATTGGCCCTCCCACCCTCCTCTGCACTAGTCTGTCCTGCATTTCCTTTGTTTGAAGCCCATCTGATAGCCGTGACAGAGTGGATTGACACACCTCAGCTGTTTTACTCATAGGGGCTGCAGCAGAAGGTAAGTTTTAGAGCTGTTTTCAAATGCACTACCTGCGCAGCATGCACTCACCGAGCCAGTTGTTACACGGTTGAATCCTACCACTGATTAAAACCCTTTGCATATCGACAACTTTCTCTTTGGCAAAAGAAATGCAGTGAATGAAGATGGCTTTTCATTTGCTCCATTTGAGAAAAAAGTAAAATAATGCCTTTATCCAGACAGCCATTGTTGTAGAATCTTCCATGGTCTTTACTGCCCAGAAGCCCCTTTCATGAATCATATATTTAGGAGACCTTTTCATCACAAATCAATCATGTAAGTTGACTGAATAGTAATATTTTATTTAACAAAGCTGAACTGGATTTAAAGACATCTAGAATGATATCCTGGATTAATAAAAAAATCAATCTGAACAATAAACAGTTTTCTGAATTTCACTTACTATATATTCACATTTGTGTAGAAATGATACAACAGGATGAACAAATGTGCTTTTTGAAACTTGTGCATGATATTGGTAGACAAGGCAACTTTTAGAGTTCTCGGCTAGGTCATTCAAATAGGAATTTTGGAAATGTATTCCCAACAACATCTGGAGAATGCCAGATTGGTGAAGGTTGAAATAGCCTATGACACTCCTTTATTTCCCCTTGTTTATCATGACTAACACTGTAGCATAATATTCCACAACTGTTTCTCAGGAATAAGAACTCTGAAAGTCCCCTCTGCAGCAATTTCCCCAAGCACCTCATTGCCACTTCCTCAGTGATTATAAGAACTGCTAGCTCATCCATCATCAATATGAACGCAGCTACCACATTACTCTCTTCTAATTTGCTCCTATAGCTCACTGATAAAGCTGTATTTTTCTGCGGAAGGTCTCAGACTTAGTTCCTAGATTCACCAATTAAAAAGAAACAAAAAGTGCAAGAAAATGGGAAAGATCTCTAATAGGGACCTTGAAGAAATATTTCAAATCAATGAAAACACCAATCAATGCCAACCAAAGAATTGCTCTGAATAAGTTATCCAGCCACAGAGATGCTCCATCACTGATCTCCCAACTGAACACTTTCTTCCATCTGTCAGCCAGAAAAAATGACTTAGACATAGGTAATCTGGAGCATCAGGCACACACGGGAAGCTTAATTCCATGTAGTGCTTAGCTTGTTTCAAACTCTCCTTGCAGGAAAACATAGCTGTTCCTCCTCTGGCAGTTTGTTGCTTGGGAGAGAGAGGGGAGTAAAAGAAAGACAAAGGTGGATTGCAGCAAATCCTACCTGAAATGGGGAGAAGGATTAATCCCACTCAGTGTTGCCCCAGCAATATCTACAGCTTGCTTCACTTGCAACATTAGATGCAGCTTCAACAGTTTATTTTTGTTTTAAAAACCTAGTAACACCCAAAATCGTACTATCCAAATCTGACGGCAAAATGGTCAGTTTCCAGTAGATTATTTTATTTTTTTTTGAAATTAAAAAAATTATGGAAATGGAATCAAGAAGTCCAGGGGAGGCAAAACTCTCCCAGGTCTGTTCCCCCCCAAAAAGCAATCTGAATTTGCACTGAGTTTAAGTGCTAGAATTGGGGGCTATTTGGAAAGTATAGTTAAGGTGTCTCCCAGAAACATCATGATAAATATTTCCACTCTTTTCTTTTGCTGGATGGAATTCTGAGTTGTGATCCCCAAGTCTGGGAATGCTACCTAGTCCTGATTTCACAGTGGTTTCTGGCAAGACAAAAAAAGAGTCGTCTGCTGATAAAGCTACAGCTGAGGAAAAGATTGAGTTGCAAGAAGGTTGGAAATACTGGGAGTTGTAGCCTCCCTCCCCCCACCCATGAGAGAAAGCTAATAAATTGAAATGTTTAATGTTCTCTGCATCAGGACAGAGATGTTAGTGTGCTGGCATAGAGATCACTCCTAAAATATGGAGAGAGAAAAAAAATCTGATCCACAGAATGCTTAATATGATGATTGTCTGATATGTGACTCTTGTTTCCTAGGTGATATTATAATCAATAACAAAAAGACCCTGAGAGAAGATTAGATTTTTAAAAATGCAAGAACTTTTCTAGGGCAATCAATACCAATACCTTTACTAAAGAATTAAATGTATTTAAGGAACATATTATTCGGGGTTTGGTTCTTTAAAAAAATTACAAGGCAACTTCAACCCTCAGATGCAAGATGTTGTGACCTCTATCACACTGGAGTTGGAGATAAAGACATCTCTCTGCAGTGGTGAATTTGCTTGCAAGACCTTGGATATGATGCTCTGTTGATGCTTGCCATTTTTCAATCTTTTCCTTCCTCTGTTAAAGAACTTCTTTTTATCATACTTTGTTTTTTGGGCAATGGAGAATTTCTTTTGAATTTTTCTTGGTAGTATTTCTGAGCTTACTTTGTTGTTAGAAGTAGTCAAGAGTGCTATCTTAGAGTTGTTTTTTTGCCACAGATCTGCCAAGCAAAGTCTCTTTCATTGAAGTGAATGGGAATTGGAAGGACAAACATACAGAAATATTGTTTTGTATTTTTGCACAGGATTTTGAACTAATCATTTTGGACCATTTCCATACTAACCCATCTCTCACTGATGTTTTGAGGATCTAGAAAAGAGATATTTTCTATATATCCCTTCCTAATCAATAACTATATCCAGAGGAATCATATATGAGGCCAATATTCAATGGCTTATAGAAAATTACTATGCAACTGCCCTGAATTAATGAGATAACATTCTTTGGAGAAAAAGCAGACAATAAGATCATATATAAAATGAAAATGGACAAGGGATAAGCTCACTCTCTATGGCCTATTCTGTATCTAATCATTCAGGGAATTTAGTTAATACATTTTTCAAAAAAAAATATGAGAAGTGATTCAACTCTGCTGGATTTCTGCTATGATGAGTTTTAAAAATGGATCTGCCTGACATGAGCTGTTGCAGCAGACTGACATCCCCGGGTATTCTATCTTCTGGATCTGTCACAACTTTTGATGTGTAAATAGTTTTTTTTAATAATGATCTTATTGACCTGAAATGTTGTTCATCAAACCCCTGTTGTTTGTACAAAGCCTTTGATTGAACCTAAATTCAATCAAAGTTTTAGTAAGATGCAACTGCCATTTACACCTGTTCATCCTGTGTTTCCCTTCCCTTTGTGATCTACTGCATTAATAAAAAATAAAGAATATCTTCAGAGCAGTCATGAAACCTCCTTTTTTAAACATTAGTAGTGTCAGACCTACCCCAGGTAGACCCCTTAGGAAATAAAAACCCTCGACTCCATTTGGTTGAAGTGAAAGGTTCTTTTACTAAAGGATACTGACTGCAGCAAAGTCAGGCTACAACTAATTTTTTCTGCTGGAAAAAGTTACAAATTGTTCCATTCATCCAAGATCTACCCCTATGACCAGTTTATCTTTATCCATTGAAGTGCCACATATGTGAAACACTGAGATATTTGGGGTATAAGTTATGCTCTCAGGATGCATGGCCTTGAGTGCTGGCACAAATTGGTTCCATTTACCTCTGGTCTTCATCATACTGTCATTCAACCTTCCATCACATCCCCATTTATGTTTATTGCCCATTTGCTCACCCCCATGCCCCCTCCCTTTTAACCTTTGATGGCAGAATGCCACCAAGCTGAAGATGGCAAACAAGTAGGGAGAAAGAATTTCAGATATGGTTGGGCTCTACTACCCATGATTCATAATGAGACATGTTGTCCTGGTCTTAGACAGCAAAGATCAAGAAACATCTGAGAAGCAGTGTAAATTTACATTGAGAGAGAAAACAACAATAAAAATAAACGTCCTGTACAAGCAGGGGTGGGTTTCTACCAGTTCGCATCTATTCGCTAGAACCGGTTGTTAGAAGAAATTACTGGCCTAATCCTGTAGGGAAGGCAGGAAGGAAACATTCTTGTGTTGCTTACAGAAACTGCCTCTCTGTTAACCTTTATTACATTCTTGGCAGGACTAGACTTCCTGTCTCTGGAACTTCTCTGGAGGTTTTTTTTCCTCCTTTGCTGGTACTTTGCTTGTGTGGAGTGACCATTCAAAGTTACAATGGCACTGAAAAAGTGACCGTTTTTCACACTTATGACCGTTGCAGCATCTCCACAGTCATGAGAGGCCAGGCGAGGAGATGACGTGCCTCGATGTGAGTGATATTGAGTTGGCCACACACAGGCAATAACATGACCACCAAGCCACATCCACCAACTAAGCCATGCCCACAGAACTGGATGTTAAAAAATTTGAATCCCACCCCAGTGTACAAGTCATGATGATATCACAGATAGGGAAATAGTACCAAGTTCTATCCAGAACTCAGTGTTCTTCAACATTTTTATAACTGACTTAGGTGGAAGAATAGGTGGCATATTCATCAAATTTGCAAATGGCACAAAGTTTGCAGTAGTGATGGAGTGATTGCTATCCTCTCCAAAGATAGGTTTAAGGTTCAAACTGATCTTGATAGACCTGGCCTTTTCCCAACAAAATGCTATTCAAAGATGAGAAATGGTAGGGAACCACAGCTGCCAAACCAGGCAATGAAATGCTGGGCAGCATCAAGAAAGATAATGTATTTGTCAAATCTCTCTTGGAGTACAGTTTCTGGTTGTGGTGGCTTCAATACAAAAAGGATGTTGAAGGAGTGGAAAGAGTTCCAGAACAGCAGTACAGGTGATAAAGGGCTTGAAGGTGAAATTCTGTGAGTGATTAAAAGAACTGGGTATGATAATTCTGAAAGGAGACATAATAGCCGTCGCCAAATACTTGAAAAGCTATTATAGTAAAAAGGGTATGCATTTATTCTCCATGTTGTCAGGGGAGAAATAGAAGCTAATTGGTAGAAGCTTACAGAGAAAGATCCAAATTCAAAATGAGAAGGAATCTCCTGACTGTGAGAGCCACTCAGAAGTGGAACAGCTTTCTTCCTGGATTTTGGGATGCTCCATCACTGGACGTTTTAAGCAAAGATTGGAGAGCCATTTGTCTGATAAGCTATTCCTGCCCTGAAAAGGGAATTGAAATAGAAGACAACCGAAGCACACCTCCAACTCTATGAGTCCAAAAGAGTTACATAGTTATGTTATGATGCCCATGGTATTATTTTAATAAATATATTAAAATATATATATAACCAAGATAAAGAGAATGGTAAGATAAAAAATTATACAAGTAAATAAACTCTATATCAGATCATTGATCTAGATAAATCACATTTGTGAAAAATCCACTTAGAGTTTTAGTTAGGTGTCCCTGAATTCAGATAGTGGAATGAACATCACCAATCGATTCAAAGCCCATTGGTTTAGTTAGGAGTGTGTATACTTTTTGATCCTGCCTTATCTACATTTGCTGTGAAAATACTTCAGAAAATCCCACTTCAAAGGGATTTGCTCTTTGGGAGAACATCTTTGCGTACTGAATTTGAATCATTTTCTAAGGTTTACATAAATCCTTTCTTCTTTCTTTCTTCTTCCCTGTATCCACTGTATCTGTATCCACTTTTACTCTGCAAATTCCCTCACTCTCTCCCTTTATTTCTTCCTTCCTTCCTTCCTTCCTTCCTTCCTTCCTTCCTTCCTTCCTTCCGTCCGTCCGTCAGCCTTCAAGATCTTCTACTATCGCTTTGCATCTTTCAGCTGTCAGAAGAAAGGGGGGGGGGGGGGGGAGGGGAGGAAGGGATAAGTCTGGGAAATGAGCTGGAGGTGTTACATTTTTCTGTTGTGTAAATAGAAGGGGGAGCATACAATAGAGTTAGGTTTCTATTTCTCACTTAGCTTTCTTTTCTCTGTGCAACTGCAACCCGTTATCAAAATATGCCAAGGTCAACGGACAGAGGCTTCATCATCACCTGAAGATGCCCACATGATCATATTCACAACTTCTAATTGGAAGTTTCATCTGAACTATTGGGAGTGGGAACACTTCCATCACTTTGTATATGTGAATTACGCACCTAATTTCTCAGATTCAGAATTCTCTGGTTGCTACCACTTCACTTTCAGTAAAAGATAACTTTTCTCTAACTTAAAGAGTCTAAGTATTTCTTTCTTGGATTTTGAATGGAGCACCGCCTGACACCTTCCTTCCTTCCTTAGTGTAGCTAATTCATCCATAAACAAGTGTGACATATGCATATATTCTTTCTATTCTTTCAGCATAAATACTCAATGAAATGGAACACTGAATTGGACTAACTGGATTTTTTTAAATATATCTTTATTATTCCTTTTTTTAAATAAAACAATATCAAACAGATATATAGAGAAAGAGATAAGAGCAAAATAGTAAAAATAATAGAAAGAAACAAAAATGTTTAAAAAATGACTCCAGCTTCTTTTACAGAATATATAATTAACAATGAAATTTAACTGTTAGTTTAGTATGAAACTATATTTTTCATTTTTCTAATTAATAATTTTTACTAGTCATTGAATCAGAACTAGCTAGAATCTTAAATATCACATCTGATGGTGTTTATGAACTTAAATTACAAAGTTTACCATTAAACTTTGTAATTCAAGTTTACAAAGGAGAAAGTAATACTAATTTTCCACCATTATGCTCATGTGTGACTTTTTCTATAGCTGATGTTCAGACATAATTGAAATAATAAGATGTATATTTTCTTGCTTTCTTAGTAATCAGGAGATACTTCATATTATGGCACACCAACTTGATTGGTTTACTCAGTGAGTAAACTCAGTGAAACTGTCATGCTTTCTTTAGTTGATTTTTTTTATAATATTGTAGGCCTACTATGTATTCTAAATTTCAGCTCATCTTATGGCTTTTGGAAGAAAAAAATTATAATGTTAGAATACAATAACATTTTTCATAAGGATTAATTTTCTCCTGAATAAATTTTCACAGAGAGATGCTGATAAAAATGAAAAAAATAGGCTGCTAAATGTATACACTGATTTATAAGAAAAGCTGTGTTGAATTTATTTTAAGGTTATTCCACAATTTTCTTTTACATTAACAGCTACTTACCCAGTACAACTTGGTCTTTTTATTTAGACATTTATTAGAGAACTTGGAAATTCAAAACTGACTGAAATATGATTTGTGACAGGTAAGGTATTCTATCATGTCAGATATGGCCAGTTTTTCATTATATGCTAAGTCTCAATCTTGTCTGCTTGTTTTTGAGTTAATATGATATCATGTACAAAGGGCTTTAGTGAATAAATGATTGTTCATTTTGAAGAAATAAGCTAAATTTTGAAACCATAGTTTTCTGATGGCAATTGGGCTCTACTATTGCAAATCATTTGAATATTTGACTGGTTTGGTTTTATGCAAGACTGTAATGAATGCCATGACATAGCAAAAGTTGTAAAAACGAGGGAAATAAACTAGAATTAGAAAATAGACTATGATCACTTTCCTCAAATAAAACTTGGATTGATTTTTTAATAAATATTGCTTAATAGCAGGGTGGGATTCAAAGTTTTAACAACTGGTTCTGTGGGCATGGCTAGGTGGGTGTGGCTAGGTGGGCATGGCCATATGACTGGGTGGGCGTGGCTTTTTTTTTTTTTTTTTTTTTGCAGCATCATCCTGTGCTCCATCTTTTGGTCTCCTGGGCCTCAGGGAAGCCTCCTGGGGATGCATATTTATTTATTTGTTTGTTTATTTATTTATTTAATATTGCTACCTATTCACCCATGGTGACTCAAAGTGACTTACACAACGTAAAACCATATTTAAAATAAAAAATAAAAATAAAAAACAATAAAAACTAACAAAAAGAATCAAATTAATTAATAAAGTACAATAGAACAAAATCTGGGAAAAAAATCACCTCCCAACTCCCACCCCCTGTCCTGATGACAGAAGATCACATGAGCCATTTGATGGGCTCCATCCCAATCTGGGTTCCCCAGGTCCGCTGCCAGAACCAGGTTTTCAGTGCCTTCCAGAAGAATGCTAGAGTGGGGGGCCATTCTAATCTCTGGGGGAATGATATTCCAGAGAGAGGGAGCCACCACAGAGAAGGCCGTCCCTGCTCTAATGGGTCAGATAGATGTGACAGGCAAGAGATGTTCCCTCAGATAAACTGGTCCCAAGTCATTAAGGCTTTAAAGGTGACAACCAGCACCTTGAATTGCACCCAGAAGCAAATCTGTAACCAATGCAGCTCCTGCAGGAGAGGTAACATGTGCACACCTGGGTCTGCACAAAACCATGTGGGCCACTGCATTTTGCACTAACTGGAGCTTCCAGATGTTCTTCAAGTGCAGCCCCATGCAGAGCACATTGCAATAATCAAGATGGGAAGTCACTAGTGCATGAGTGACTATGAGTAGGGACCGTTCGTCCAGGAAAGGGCATAACTGGTGCACAACCCACAGTTGCACAAAGGCCCTCCTGGCCATGACCACCACCTGCTCTTTGAGCAGGAGTTGTGAGTCCAGGAAAACCCCTAGATTATGCACATAGTCTGTTTGGAGTAGTACCATCCCATCCAAGACCAAAGGTGGCAATTCTCCCTGAGCCAACAAACCCCAAACCCAGAGCCAGTCTTGCAAGGGTTTAGTTTCAACCCATTGCTCCCCATCTAGCACCTAACAGCCTTCAGGCACTGCTAGAGGGAGGACACAGCAACATTTAAGCAGACCTGCCAACCCCTGATAAAGGAAAATCTGGAGACCCATGAAAAAAAAATCTGGAGATTCTATAAAAAATAGTGAGATTCTATTTTTTTCCCGATCAAGATTAAACAAACCCCTTTTCCATTGAGGAAAGTCATTAACAGTTTATTTAAATGCTTTATTTGTGTTCCCTGTTGTAAGAAGATTCAGCTTTCTTTAATGATTCTAATAGGTCATCACTAGGATGAAACTTATAGCAAGGTGTCATTTCTTCTGGATAAGCCAACTTCATGGCCAAAATGTTAGACAAGGTGCCATCAAGGCCTAAACAGGAACGACTATCAGTTTTGTTCTGACGAACAATGCTGAAAAGGCGCTCTTCCTCTGCATCACTGTGTGGGATCACAAGTACTGCTTCTGCAATTCTGGTCAGGTGCTGGAATCTCTTTGCTGAGGAACCAGGCTGTTTCATGTGTGCAATGTACCACCAAAGAATGTCAACACGATAATGAAATCCCTCAGTACCACCTTCCATTGCATCAACCACTTTTGCTGCCTGCCAAGCATCCCCACCAATGTCACTATCATTAAGTGATCAGTAGTCATAAAATTCTTCAAAAAGAGCATCTACTGGAATTTCATGAAATATTGCATCAAACCTGTCATAGAAGTACTCCACATTTTGCCATTCTGCTTCAAGGCACTGGGGTATGTTTATCCAAACTGCGTTTTGAATCAACTCTTCCCTCAATGGAAATTTTCCCAGAATATATGCAAGCGAACTTTTAAAATAGCAGTTTGCAGCGTAGAAGAATTTGTTGTACTTTGTTTCTGTTATATCACCTTCATTTAAGAGCTTGTTGAGCGTGGCCTTTATAGTTCCACCAAGATAAATGTTCTGATGTTCAATAAACAATTCCTCATCATTAAGATCTACATCTGTAGGTTTAGCACTCACAAGGACTTCAGGCTTCACAATGCGGTTTGCAATCTTTTTGGCCAGGATCAACATAGAGGTTTGCAGAACATGGACTGTTGGCTCACTTCTCTGCAGTAGTTTGTTGAACTGCGTGAACAGCTGAATTGATGCATTATGGAACAGAAGGACTGGTTCCAGGAGAGGATTCGAAAATGCATCCTTAAGTCGGTTAAACCTTGCATCTGAAAAACCTTCACTCAGAAAGTAAGACTTCAGACTTGGAAACTTCTTAAGTGCTCTTTCAATACAGCGTTCCAAAGAAAGCCAACGGCAGGTGACATGCTTTAACACTTGCTGATACTCTTGGTCACAAAATTCAAAGTACTCTGCAAGCTTTCCTTTGCGTTTGGAACTCTTATCAAACCAATAATATAGGCCGATAAGCACATCCTCAACATTAACATCAATAATCTCTGTGAAAGAATGATTTGCTGCAGTTGCAGCAAGATGAACCAAATGACATGGACATCCAGAAATAAAAATGCTTTGGTTTTTTGTCTTACAGCGTAATGCAATCGAATTGTTGCGTCCAATCATATCATTGGTATTGTCCACACTTAAGCTAATAGCATTCAGCCACGGCATTCCATCTTTTGTGAATTTTTGATCCATAACATCAAAAATGGTTGCAGCTTTTCCTCCATCAACCCCACTGGTAACACACATATCATAAAAATGACTTGTGACCATTTTTGATCAATTTATATCAAATATACGAATAGTTACAGGGTTCATCTTGTTTAATCCCATATCATTTGAGCCATCTATACCCAGACTGAAGGGATGGCTTTTGCAATGATCCACTAAATAATTGTGGCAGTGGGGACCCAGGGCAACGTTTAATATTGCTGAAGTTTTTGTGTGTCCTGAGGCATAGGCTGCTGCAATCTTGCTATCAGGATTTTCTTGAACAAAGGGCCCAAATTATCCGCTGTTGCAATTGGCAGGTTGTGTTGTACTAAGAAGTTAATTATCATAACCTCAGCTTTAATAACATTGCTTCCAGAATTCCCAGGTTTTGAAAGATATCTTCACATAGAATGACTCTTTTTCTAATCTTTAACTCTTCTCCTATGTGTATCTCGTTCACAATGCACTTTGACATCATGAAGTCCTTGATGGTGGCAGCTAACAGATTTACCACATGGTATACAGAAGAAACTATATCGGTCATTGTCAACTGCTTTTACAGGGTATTCCTTGGCCCAAGAGGGGTTGTACTTTACCTGATATTTCGCTGCTCTGTCATATTTTCGGCCAATCTTTTCAGCTGGTTCTTCCCGGTCCGTTTCAGTGTCAGAATTCAAATCTTCTATTAAAAAATCACCACCTCTTTTCGCCATGTTTATACGATTGCGATCGCTTTCCCGCGCTGAACTTACAAAGACTACTGGGAAACTAGCCTCGTTCCCAGGGCCTGCTCCCCTTTCAAAATGACGGACAGACACGACGAAAAACGATTACCGTATGTATTCGCATATAAGCCGATCTCGCATATAAGCCGACCCTTAAAAAACTGCCCCAAAATGAGGAATTTTGCAAAAACTCGCATATAAGCCAATCCCCAAATACCATGGTGTGTTGTTTGGGCTAATAACAAAAGAGTATCAATATGCAATGCACTGATGAAGTTCATTATCAAAGCATTTGTGTAGGAAACAATATTAAGTTAATTACCCAGTATGCTCTCATCCACTCCAAAGGTTCTTGCTGCTTCAAGTTTGCTTGTTTCCTCTGCAGCCTTCACTACTTTTAGTTTAAAAGAAGCAGCATAAGACATTCTTTTTCTTTTAACATCAGACATGGGTATATTTTAATGAATTTTACTGCGGAACTTTACTAAATGCAGAGAAACTGGACACAAAGTTGCATGTGACGATCGCAAACACTACAGCGGTCACGTGAATAACTAACCAATCAGAGCGTGTTATATCCGGTGGGAGAAAAAGCAAAATGGAGGTGCCCAGAGTAAAAAGAAATGTGCTGTATGTATATATGACTGTATGGTAATATCGATATTGTGTGATCTGAGAAGTGGCGTCATGTCGTTTGTGTGAGAATCAGATTTATGCACGTATAAGCTAACCCCCAAATTTGAAAAAAAAAAAAAAAGCATTTTAAATTTGGCGTGAGATTGAGGAACCTTGTCGTGAGACCATGAGAAATGACAAAAAATTGTGAGACTCACGGCAGAACCGTGAGAGTTGGCAGGGCTGTTTAAGTCACTACGGGCCGTGACCTACAGCTGAGTATCATCAGCATATTGGTGATACCTCAGTCCATGGTAATGGATGATCTCACCCAGTGGCTTCATATAAATATTGAACAGGAGCAGAGAGAATATTGAGCCCTGCAGAACCTGTAAAGCAGTGGGCGAGGGCTGGATCTCTCCCCTCCTATCAACACTGACTGAGAGCGGCCTCAGAAGAAGGAAGTGAACCAAGACAGCACAAGGCCTCCTACTCCCATCCCCCGATGATGCCCCAGGAGAATCCCATGGTCAATGGTATCAAAAGCTACTGAGAGGTCAAGTAGAGCAAGGATGAATGCACTACTCCCATCCCACTCCTGCTCGAGATCATCCAGAAGTGCAACCAATGTCATTTCTGTCCCAAATCAGGCCTGAATCCTGACTGATTTTTGCTCCCAGGAAGCTTCCCTGAGGCCCAAGAAGGCAAAAAACGAAGCATGGGGAGGCTGTATAGCACCTCCCCACGTGCCCCTTTGGGAATCCCAGCACAGCTGATTGTTGAAACAGCTGATCATCAGGAGGAAAAAAAAGAAATACCTTAAGAAATGACTGGGAGGGGGAGAATGCAGTCAGTGATGTTGCGCATGCCAGCCAGGAGCACAATTTACCAGTTCTCCGAACTGTGCATAATCATAACAATTAGTTCTATAGAACTGGTCTGAATCGGTAGAATCCCACCCCTGCTTAGAATGTTGTGATTGTATAGCCATTTGCTTTTTAGAAAATACTTTTCAAATTAAGATTTATAGATAATAATATAGATACTAATCAGCTGAATTTTCTTTTCCTGAACTGCTCAGGTTACTGAGGTGAAATTCATTCTGAAGTCTTTTCTACTTCTTGTCTTATTGCTTTTATTTTATTTTTTATTTCTCAAATTAAATGCAGAAAGGTCTGCATGAAACAGTGATTATACAATGAAGGGAAAATGGAGGAAAATAAAGACAGTATAATGATTAAACTGAACTAAAAATGCAGCAATTAACAAAAAAAATCCATAGAGATACAGATATAAAATTAATTCAAACATTCAGTTTATCATCACATCTAGACCAATGCTTTTCAAACCTGGCAACTTAAAGATACAGTGAGTTCAACTCCCAGTGTTCTCCAGCTAGCATACTAACTGGGAAATTTTTACTAATTGAGGAATTACATTTTAAGATTGCCAAGTTTCAAAAATATTGATCTAGACTATGTAACAACACATTGTGTCATTTTCTCATTTTCAGAACAAAAAAGCTTTTTGAAAATAGATAACAAATTCATATCCTGGATAGATCCCTTAAAATATGAACAGTGCCTTGCTTCTTATTAAGCGGACTTATCCTCTTTGCCATACCCCAGGTTTGAGAGATTAAGTGCATATAAAATGGCAAAATAATATGTTTCAGGAACATAATTCAACAACACACTGAGATAATTAACTATCATATTTCTCCCCAATGTTAAATTAACATATGTATTGATCTGAAACCAAAACAAACTTACAACAGAAAAAGACTACATCACCAAGATAAGAAATCTAATGCCCACTGTTTTTCAAAGAAACTTTGAGGGACAAATGGATGAGAAATAATATTTTCTGATGAATTAATTTCATTTTTAAATTGTAAGAAAGGTATCTCACTTTTTAAACATGTGGACTTGTTTTTTTAAAGGGCATATTCATTGTTCCTTCCACTGATTGCATAAAACCAAGACTTAAGAACAAATACACACTAAGCCATTGAAAAGACAGCAACAGACAGCAAGACCTACATTTGCAAAGAAGCTGAAGAAACAGTGAATTACCGAGTTAGCTGCTGCAAAAAGATTGTACTGGCTAACTACAAACAACAGCATGACAAAGTAGCAACTATGATGCATTGGAATACATGCAAGAATACCATTTGCCTGCAAGCAATTTGTGGGACTACAAAATAGGCAAAGTAATAGAAAATGAAGAAGCTAAAGTGCTCTGAGGCTTTGGAATCAAACAAGCACCTGCCACTGAACAAATTTAACCGTTGTTAATAAGAAAGGAGAGAGAAGAATAAAGAGAAAGAACTGGAGACATTCACAAATACAAAAACCAGCAAATAGAAATAGAACAATCAAATTACAATTAGGTGATTCTGACATTTGTAATATATGTTAATAAATTACATAAAAGGGAAGACTTGGGAAAAGAAAAGAGAAAATTGCAAGAATTAATATATTTTGATTAGAAATAATAGTCAAATGTATATATACACGAGAGAATAATCTGATCAATTAAAGTGGAATTTATTTCTTAGTAAGTGTATAGGGTTATGCTCTAAATTGCATAAACTATTACTTTTTCTGAGTATGTGTAGGGATTATTTACCTGTTTTGTAAAATAAATGTATAGATACTGTTTAGAAATAATATTAAGTGATTCACTCCCCTTATTTTTATCTTACATATAAAGACACATGCACACACACATTCTATAAACAAAATCTTATGCCAAATTTGTTTATGATGCCACAGGATTGTTTGCTTTCTTTCGGCAACAACAAATATGGGTTATTTGTCTGCTAGTTATTCTTAGTGTTTCTGTATCAATGTGATGTGTTTAATCTAATGAAGTATGCTTTGGAAAATTAATATGATATGTGACATATAAATCATGTCCATATAAATATGTATGTGTATATGTATATATATGTGTGTGTGTGTGTGTGTGTGTGTGTGTGTGTGTGTTTAAGTTTTCGCGGGTACTTACATGTGTGCTGTTCAGCTTCCTTCGGGTATTATCCCACGTCATTGTAGTGCTTTTAAAGTTGTAGCAACGTTTCAGCAGAATCTCATCTGCCATCATCAGGCTTCTGTATTGAGTTTGTATGTGGGTCAGGCTATCACAGCCATTGGTTTTAAATTTGAGGCTAGCCTACTGCTTTGCCAGGATGTTTTTTTCTACATCCTGATGGGTTGGGAGTCTTGGTCTGTGTTTACTGTTCTTGAAGTTTGTTTGATTGGTGTTTCTGGTTTCTTCTGTCTGTTTTGTGGCTTTGATTAGCTGGCAACACTCTGTTCCTGTATTGGAGGCTTTCAGTGCAGCTTGGCTTCGAGTAAAAGGATGGCTATTATCTATTAGGAAGCTAGGTTTCATCTGGGTGCCTGGTTGGGGTGTGTTTGAGCTGGAGGTATCAGGGGGAGTCTGTTTGTGCCCAAGGGTTTGCCTGGCTTGTGGTGTGGAGATCTTTCTGTTTGAGAGTGCAGGCTTCCAAATGATTGACAGTCTGGTAGAATCATCTCTTCTATTCATGCTTTCAGGTCTTTTTTCAATCTCTATGGCTTCTCTGATGATTCTGTGGTTGGGGTTTTCTATAGTGGCTAGGGTTTTGGTGCCATTGAAGTTGATGCTGTGACCTGTGGCTTTCATGTGTTGGACTAGTGAGGAGGTGTGTTCCAGCTTTTTTACTGCATTTTTGTGTTCATCCAGGTGGGTACTTATTCTTCCATTGATCTGCCCAATGTATGTGGCCAGGCATGATGCACAGGGAACTTCGTATATGTCTTGGTTTTCCAGGTCAATTTTGTCTTTGGGGTTTCTAAGGATGGCTGCTATTTTTTTGTTTGTTTTGAAGGCAGTCTTGATGTGATGCCTGTGTAGTATCTTACTGATTTTGTCTGTAGTACCTCTTGTGTAGGGCAGGACAGCTGTTCCATAGGTCTGTTGATCTTCTAGGTCTCTATTCTGTCTTAGTGTGTTTTTGTGGATCAAGCTGGTGATTTTGTTTTTGTGGAAGCCGTTGGCTGTCAGTACTTTAGTCAGGGTGCATAGTTCAGTCTTTATGAGTGTCTTGTCTGCCAGGCGTTTGGTTCTGGTGATTAGTGTTTTGGCCACGGAATTTATCTGTGCTGGGTGGTGGTGGGATTGGGCGTTGAGGTTGCGGTTGGTGTGTGTTTTCTTCTGGTATACGGTGTGTCCTAGTGTGCCATCTGTTCTTTTGTAGATTAGTACATCTAGGAATGGTAGTTGTTTGTTTATTTCCATTTCCATAGTGAACTTGATTTTGGGGTGTGTGCTGTTTAGGTGTGTTAGGAAATTGTTTAGGTTTTCTTTTCCATGGGGCCAAATCACAAATGTGTCATCGATGTATCTTAGCCATAGTTTGGGTTTGTGGGTGGCATGAGCCAGGGCTCTGGATTCGAATTCTTCCATGAACAGGTTTGCAATGACGGGTGACAGTGGTGATCCCATAGGGGCTCCTTCAATTTGCTCATATCTTTGTCCTTTGTATATGAAATATGTGTTGGTTAGGCAGTGTTCTGTTAGTTCCATGAGGTGTTTAGCTGGTTGGTATTTATTTTTGATGATTTCGAGAGTTTCTTTTATCGGAACTTGAGTGAATAGTGAAATCACGTCAAAATGTACAAGCAGATCTTCTTGTTCCACGTGTAGATCTTTGATCATTTCTAAGAAGTGTATGAGTTTTGTACATATGAAGCTGCAGTTTCAGCATGGGGTTGTAGTTGCTTTGCTAAGTGTTTAGCTAGGTTTTGTAATGGTGCTCCTATGGAGCTGACTATGGGTCTGAGAGGTATGCCTTCTCTGTGTATTTTTGGGAGGCCATATAGTTTGGGGCATCTGGAAGATTTTTCTCTTGGGATGATCGTCTGTTGGATTTCTTTGCTTATGTGGCTGGTTATAATTTTCTTCTTGGTTAATTCTTCCAGATATGTGGTTGGGTCTGTTTTTATAGGTTTGTATGTAGAATCTTGGAGTAGGCCTGTCAATTTTGTTTCGTAGTCTTTTCTGTCCATTACTTCTGTGGCATTCCCTTTATCTGCTGGGAGTATGATTATGCTGTTATCATTTTTCAGGGTTTGTTGCACTTTGAATTCATCTTTGTGCAAGTTGCTTTTGGGTGGTTAGCTTGTGCATAGGATGTTTGTTACCTGGTGTCTTATTCTGTCAGCTTCATCTCTATTTAATTTGGTTAGGCTGGATTCTACTGCACATATGATGGATTCTGTGGGGATTTTTTTGGGTGCTATGGCATAATTGAATCCTTTGGTTAGGACATCAAAGCCACAAAACAGACAGAAGAAACCAGAAACACCAATCAAACAAACTCCAAGAACAATAAACACAGACCAAGACCCCCAACCAATTAGGATGTAGAAAAAAACATCCTGGCACAGCAATAGGCTAGCCTCAAATTTAAAACCAACGGCTGTGATAGCCTGACCCACATACAAACTCAATACAGAAGCCTGATGATGGCAGATGAGATTCTGCTGAAACGTTGCTACAACTTTAAAAGCACTACAATGACATGGAATAATACCCGAAGGAAGCTGAACAGCGCACGCACACACACACACATATATATGACAAGCAGGAGTGCCTGCAGGAACAGTTTACAGAAGCATTACAATACAATAAATAAGTTTATAGCAGAAGATACTATTAGCTCTGCAAATCACCTGAGTCTTTCTAATTTGGTAGCTATCTACAGTGTTGGTACTGAAGTATAGCAGAGAACATGACAGCTTTTGTGACTCCAGGTTTGAGATGTTTTGAGGTATGCACCAAACTTGATTGCAGGAAATACGATTTCATGAACAGAGTTGTCAGTGTCTGGAATACTCTATCTGACTCTGGTTTCTTCCCCAGACCCCAAAAACTTTAATTTTAATTTCTACTATTGACCTCAACCCTTTCCTAGGAGGTCTGTAGGGGGCCTGCATAAGTGCACCAATGTGCCTACCGTCCCTGTCCCATTGTTTGTTTTATTTTTCTTATATGTACCCATTTCATGTATTCATAACTATGTATATATTATCTTGTAAGCAATTGACAAATCAAATAAATAAAATAAAATAAATGATGTGAACATAGGACCACATGTTCTTACTGTCTAGGTAGAAGTCCAGGACTCCAAACAATTGTAACGTCTCATTCAGTTGAAATTCATCTGCAAATATAACTGCTATTCTGATACTTTATGTGGCCTGATATTTCCCAATGTAGACTATAAATCATTCTACCTTCATATTCTTTTCAAACTGCTCATATCTCAGAATATAGTTGTGGAGTGGGGGCTGTTCAACACAAGTCAAGGCAAATTCAACTTTCCACTTCTGACAACGTGGCTGGAGAATGATACAAATATAGAGGCTGGTTATCCTGGATTAATCTCAGTGAGGGTTGCTAGAGCAGTTGCTAAAGGGGTTTTCCAGTTTGAGAAAAATTGTGGGGTGGAACTTGAATCAGAAACTGAATCTTTAGATTCAGCTGACAACAATATGTCTTCTGAACCCAGGGAGATTGTAGGTTCCTGTTGCAGAGAATTTTTTTTAAAGAAATTTTTGAAAAAGAAGAGAAAAAGATCATCCACTTTAAATCTAGAAAAGACTTTCTTCTGTTTTGAGAATTCCTCTGTACAGCTTCATTCTCTGAACAGAGAAGTCTGATGTTGGGGTCATGACAAATGAAACACAAATAAGCAATGAAAAGTATTGTGAATCTCTAGAGTTGTATTCCCCAATGATTTATTGCATATGCTTAGTTATATCAAAAAACGTTGATCCTGCAGAAATGAATATGCTCAAGCCCAAAGACTGAATTCTCCTTCCTCCAGTGTACCAACAAGATTTAAAAAAATAAAAAAAAACTAATTGCAGTTCCTCATCATACCTGAATTGAAAATTGTAGGTTTTTTTAAAAAACTATTTTGTTGAGAAGCCTAGAAACTATAATTGAATCTTGGACTGTTTCAATAAACTATAATTTAAGCCACTAAACTCTGGTGCAGTTCATATACAACATATACAAAATGTGATAGACTTAACCAGGAAGCATTAACTTGAAATAGTTTTTCAGCCAAAAGAGAAAAAGTGACCTTCTTCTATTTGATCTTTGACTAGCACCCAGAGGTCCCAGTGATATTCAGCTGGTTCAGACCGATTCTATCGACCCAGTAGTAATGATTTTGAGCAATTCAGGGAACCAGAAAATTGCACGACCGGCTGGCCCTGGCCACCCCGCCTGACCCCACCTGCCCTATATATCTTGCCATTGCCACACAACCCAGATAATCTCCACACCTCGCCTCCACACCACACCTGCTCTGCTCACCAAAAATAAGCATGCTGCCTGCTTGTCCTTTGCCTCGGATTGGGGCCCGGGGACACGCCATTCCCTGGCTCCACCTTTGCCCGAGCCTCCATTAGCTTGCTGTTCACCTCATCTAGGTCAGGAAATTCACCATTTCCCCCCCTCCAGCTTTGGTACAGGCCTCTACCCACATGCCACCCCCCCCCTCTGGCCTCAAACTACAGCCCCTGGGCCAAAGCATTTTATTCTGCCTGTGGCCTGCCATGCTAGATCGAAGGGCTGAGTGGTGGGTCAACATGGGTGCAGGAGGGCTGAAGCAGTTTGGTAATGGACCGGATGGGTTCTTCTTACTGTAAGAAGTCCCATCTGAAAAGCACTGCAGTGGAGATCTTGCAGCCACTTCTTCTGTCCCTTGCCGAGCCTCAATCACTCACGGAGATGCTCCATGTTCTGTCTGGGTTGGCATCTGCTTTTCTTCACTGCTGTTCTTGTTGGGAGAGCGTCTTGTGCAATTCAGCATCTGTGAGCTGCGGCTTTCCTCTAAGTCCCATCTGGAAAGTGCGGCTTTCAATGTGTTGCTACTTCTCTGTGTTACAGCACTTTCCAGATAGGATTTAGAGGAAAGTGGTGGCTCACAGCTGCTAAATTGCACAAGATGCTCTCCCAGTAGTGCAGGGAGAAGCAGCCGCTGCCTCAGAGACCAGAGATGGAGGGGAGCAGGCCCCAAAAGGCTGCTCAGTAGAACGTCTCTGCATAGTGGAAACCGGGGTGCACAAATGCTTGGAAGCTGTGTGTGTGCGTATGCCTGGAAAACGTACATGTGCATTCATGGAAGCAATGTGTATGCACATGCGTGGAAGCCATGTATGCATGCACAGTCACCTTTTCAGCAAACCAGTGGTGAAATTATTTGAAATCCACCACTGCAAGTAGGACCATAATATGAAACAATGGTTTATTATGTCCAATTAGGTCTATGTAATCCATGAAAGATTAAGTAAAAATGAAATGGTTACTCTTTGTTGTTTTCAATGTAATTAATGTGATTTATCACTTTTTTTTCTAACCTAATCTCTTTCAGCTATATTATCCTACAACTTTTATTTCTCTTACCTAACATAACCATGTTGTGGTTAGCTGGCAGCAGGTGTGGACGGCTGAGGAGAGTGAGGACTCAGATGAGGGCTCAGGACCATTAGGGAGTGGACTTCTGCCTTCAGAGATTGTGGGAGCTGGCAGAAGCGGCAAGGAGCTTCCCAAGGAGCCTGTGCCAAGTGCGCATGCATGCAGGACTGCTTGCAGGAAAGAGCAGCTGCAACAGCATGGGCGACTTGAGAGTAAGGCTGCAAGGTAATGGCCCCTCCTTCAAGAAGATAAAGGCGAGCTGTAAAGCAAACGTTCTTTGCAGGAAGCAAAAACGTTTTGAAACTCAGCCTCGTGGTTATTACAGCATCTTAAGTTGGTATTTGAAGACTCTTGTGTTGTGAAATATTTCTAATTTGTGATTCTTGGCAGTCTCACACAGTTTTGGCAAGGTTTGTGCTTATCAAAGTCAATTTGTTTGCAGCAGTCTTTTAACCAGGTATTCATAAGATTCATTAAAAGGTTTCTATTTCCATTGGTTATTGTTTGTTTTATTGGAAAAGGGCTTGTGTTAGAACAGACACAGTAGATAATGTGGACTGTAATGCAAAGCAATTGGAAAGCACAAAATTAAGGAAAGCTATTCCAAGCATTTAATATGGCAAACAACTGGATATCTCTAATGCAATCTGGAGTATGAATTAGCTTGCAGCTTGGTCTGGAGCCAGATTCAAAAACAAGTACTTGTTCATCTTCCCAGCATGGGAAGTTTTGAAAAGCATTGCTGTCCTGAGATTTCTTTTCCTTTGTAATGTTTGTATACTTTTGTGGTGTGAGGCTTGTGCTCTTTTGTAGCAAATGGTAATGTTAGGTGGATCTCATGGGCAAATCAGCAAGAGCCAAGTGTGACAATATAACATCAGCCAAAGTTATAGCAGTTCTTTGCTGCCCATATCAATCATCTTTCTGAATTAGCTCTTTCTTTAGTCCAGCGGTTGCCAACCAGTGGGCCATGGCCCACTGATGGTCCACGAGAAAATTTTGGTAGTCTGCAGAGAAATGTCACCGTCAAAGCATCCCCCAAAGCAATTAATCCAGGCTACACAGAAACACAAGGCTGCACCACTCACATGGTCCTCCCTCCCTGCCAATTCACTCCTTACCTAGCACACTTGCCTGCTAAGTTGCTATTTTTCTTTTTTCCGACCATCAGCTGCTCTGCTGTACCAGGAGATTTAGATGAGCTAGAAAGCAGAAAATTCTTGCTTGGATTTCTTGCTTTCTAGCTAATCTTTAGATCTTCAGCTCTTTAAGCACAGCTGAACCTTCCTTTGGACTGAAGCAGTGCAGACTCAGCTAGACAATGGCAGAAACACAGAATCTATGATTCTATGAGTAACTCAATCTGCCTGCCTGCTCTGCCTGATTTTGGGTAAAAGTTGCTCTTATTTTAATTTAAAAAATCAATATTTACATACATGTTGCAAGTTAATTTTGTGTGTTTTCTTGCTAGCAAATTTTATGGGTTTGCTTACAAGCAAATTTTATGTGACAGGCTCAGGTAGCTGATCTCACAGATCTCTAAACGAATCTGTGATTCTGTGAGCAACTCAATCTGCCTGCCTGTTCTGCCTGATTTTGGGTAAAAATTGCTCTTTTTTAATTAAAAAAATCAATATTTATATTAATATTTATAATATTTACTTACAAGCCATGCCCATCCAGTCACATGACCACCAAACCACACCCACAAATTAGGCCATACCCACAGAACTGGTTGTTAATAAATCTGAATCCCATCCCTGCCTCTCTGTGTTTATGTGTGTGTGTGAGAGGGGGGGAGGGAGGAAGAGAGAGAGGTTAGATCAGATGTCTCTCTTTCTCCCTCTCCCTCTCCCTCTCTTTCTCTCTCTCTCTCTCTCCCAACAATGTCAGCAAGTCACCATCAGTCAAAATTCATATTGGTGGTCCCCGGGATTTAAAATTATGAGTTTGGTGGTCCCTGAGATTCAAAAGTTTGGCAATCCTGCTTTACTCAGCTTCAATACATAGTTTTGTTACCAAGATCTGCTTTTAGGAAAATGAAACAATTATTCAAGCTTGCATATGAAACAGGAATCCAGACACCAAATTGGTCTAGGTAACTGTTGTCAGAGAAGTCTTATAAAGCATCTTGTACTTGTGATCAAATATTAGAACAAACAGCACAGTTAATAGTTCCTGATGTTTGCAAAGTGAGACCACCCAAAAGTCAGTTTGAACATCTCTGCCTTAGGGCACCTCTCAGCAGTGCAGTAATGAATGCCATAAAGACAGTATTGTCATTAATAATCATTTGAGGGAATAGAAGGGCATGTTCACAGCAGGCTATAGCCCATGCTGTTAATGGTGAGATGCCATTCAGGTTTATTTAGAAGTCTCTAATTTTGATTCTAATGTAAACATTAAAAATTTGGCTGACATATGCAGTGCAAAGAATATTTGTCTTCAATCAGGGCTGTCAAACTCGCATTGTCACGACATTGTCATGTGATGTGTCTTGACTTCCCACCCCCACTTTGCTAAACCGGGCATGGGCATGGCCAGCACATGACATCTGGCCTGTGAGCCGCAAGTTTGAAACACTGTCTTAAATTAATAAAGGCTCACATTCCTCACCATTATTTTTTCTGTCGGTCCATTCTGGTTGGGAAAGTTGGCCTTAGCTCTCTTGGTCCAACATGTCTTCTTTCATTAACTACATGTCCATGGGTTGTTCTGCTGTATGTTCCATAGTCATCTGAGCACGACACATGGTCATGAATATGGAAACTAGTGTTGCTATGTGTTCCTCCACCTGTTATTTCTTAACAGGAAGATCTTCCAAGTGTCCTACTAGAAGTGTTTAGTTGAGTTGGGCACAAGTGGTCTTTTGAAATTCTTCAGTGAAAGTGTGGATTAGAATACCTGGTGGGTACTGTTTCTGAAGTTCTTCAGAAGAATATATCCATTAAGAGTAGAGCTCCCTTTAGCAGTGACAGTGATCTGATCTCACTGATGCTGAGAAAAACCCATGAGAAAGTTCCTACCTGAGGTATCCTCTTAGATTTCAACTGAATTATGGGAAGCCAGTTAGATTTCAAACCAGTGGAAAATGAGAAACTCACACCTTCTACACACATTGAAAGTAAATATATATGCACGACCACAATCCATTCTGAAAAATTTACCTGAAATGCTCTTTTCTCTCTTCTCTCACTTTGGAAGAATTTTGAAAGCAAATGCTTTTTTAGTGGGAAAAATGCATATTTTTTCCAGTGGCATCAAGGAATAATGTATTTAGAATAGCAATAATAATGTGTTAAGGGTAACTCTTATTTGACTAGTTGCTTAGTGTTTCACAGCTGCTGTAGCTGCCTTGCTGTTGAACTTAACACTGGATGTTCTCAGCGTTAATTTAATGTTTTCAGTTAGTAATCTGTCTTTAGCTACTTTAAGCTAGTTGGTGGTGGGGTTTTCTGGAATGAACAAATTGAAGACTCTGATCCTTAAATCTCATGCTTTTAATATTAGAATTAAATTCCAATAGGTGCACACTAGTTTGCAACTTTCACCTATATCTTCCAAGTCATTACACGCTCAGCAAACTGTTAAATGAGCTGTAAGCAGAATGGCTTTGTGTAGTGAAAACTGTTTGTAGCTTATGCAAGACAAATCATATTTCTATGTATTAAACTGTACATGTGTGATTCCCTTCTTACTACCTACTTCATTTCCTGTACCATTGTCCATAATTGTTCCAAAGGATTAACTTAACACTGGGCATTCTCAGCATTAGTTTTATGTTACAAGAAAAAGCTTTTCAAAGCCAGAAATGGGAGGTGGGGGGGAAGGTGGGAGGAGGGTTAATTGGGGAAAAAAATCTGTTATTCTACTCATAGAAATAAAAGTACTTTCAGCCACCACAAAGCTGCCTCCACATAAAATTTAAGGGTACTATTTTTCCAAAGTTCTTACTTGAATATTAATCATGAATGAGAGAAGCAATCATGATCAACCTCACTTTATTAAAAGTGGACATGCAACCATGAATAAGGAAAAGGAACATTAATTAAGAATGTAAACTAAAATTCTCTTTTTAAAGTAAATAAAAATGATTACATTCAGTGTAATTTTCTTTTTTAGAAATGACACAGCTAGAGAACACAACTTATTTGGTGTGCTCTCTTGTGCAAAATTGTTATTCCACGGTTGTGAATCTGAATAGACTATGCAACTACTGCTAAGAACAGTGATACATTGATTACTAATTTGCTCCTAAGTAGCACCTCACTGTGCTGATAATGAAAAAGACTGGTCATGTGAGTTGAACTAAACAAAACATTTAAAACATGTTCCACTGTATTCAGCATTAGTTACCCCTTTAAGAAACCTATGCATCCTGTTTGGCTTTACACAAGGAGGTGGAGATAATGTAAAACAAAAAAAAAAGGAGAAAGTTGGGCAAAGCTGGTAGCTTTAGCTTGTTAACAATATTTGACTCAGATAATTACAATTAAGAATGAGATGGAATGAGGAGTGGAGAGCCAAAGCAGAGACTGATTAGATTTTATGAACAAAGCTATCAACTGATCAAAGAAATTGTATCTAATTTATTATAAGAGGCTTTCCTCATTGTTTTATTATAAATAAATACCATTGTTTCCATTGGCTCCAAGTATTAAGAAACAATATTAAAACATATAATCTAAGAAACAATATGTCCTTTCTTGTTCAGCTCAGCAAATATAAAGCAATTCTCAACATCCCAATGCTTTCCTGAGAGCCATGTCTTCAAAGGTCTTCAGAAACCAGGCAAGGGGGAGTAATCTGTAAAGCTTAGGGTTAAGCTTTTCCACAGAAAGTGACCCAATCCTGAGAATACTGGGTGATGGGATTCCAATAGATGATCTTCTGTCAGAGGAGATATCTTCATGATACACTTGCTTCCACTAGATTTAAAGGAAAAGGCATAATTTTCTGTTTGGCAATGTGTTTTTTATTTTTATTTGTCAATTGCTTACAATAGGTATAAGTAAAAACATAGTTATGAATACATGAAATGGGTACATATAAGAAAAAAAAATATAAAAGAAACAATAGGACAGGGACGGTAGGCACATTGGTGTGCTTAAGCACACCCCCTACAGACCTCTTAGGAAAGGGGTGAGGTCAATAGTAGACAGTCTAAGGTTAAAGTTTTTGGAGTTTGGGGAAAAAAACACAGAGTCAGGTAGAATATTCCAGACATTGACCTCTCTGTTGCTGAAATCATGTTTCCTGCAATCAGGTTTGGTGCGATTAACCTTGAGTTTGTATCTATTGTTTGCTCTTGTGTTGCTATGGTTGAAGTTGAAGTATTCATTGACAGGTAGGACGTTGCAATGTATGATTTTATGTACTATACTTAGATCGGACCGAAGGCAGAGTAGTTCTAGGTTTTCTAAGTCTAGAATTTCAAGTCTGGTGGCATAAGGTATTCTACAATGAGTAGAGGAATGGAGAACTCTTCTTGTGAAGTATTTCTGGACTTTCTCAACTGTGTTAATATGAGATACGTAATGCGGGTTCCAGACTGATGAGCTGTGTTTGAGTATTGGTCTAGCAAATGTTTTGTATGCTCTAGTAGTGTAACATTACCAGAGAAAAAGCTATGTAAGATTATGTTAACAACTCTTAATGCCTTTTTGGCTATGTAGTTACAGTGGGCTCTAGCACTTAGGTCATTTGAGATGAGTACTCCAAGATCCTTGACAGATTTTGGATCATCAACAAGGTCTTGACTATTCAGCTTGCATTTTATTTTCTGATATATATATTTTGCCAATATGTAGGACAGAGCATTTATTTGTTGAGATTTGAAGTTGCCATTTGTTTGACCATTCTGATACAAAGTCAAGGTCTTTTTGAAGGGTAGTAGTATTGTCTGTGGTGTTGAATAGCTTGACATCATCAGTGAAGAGAACGCAGTTGCTCTTGATATGTACTTAATGTACTTAATGATGTGGTTGGTGCATCTCCAGAAGAACATTTCTTTCTATTTTGCAGGGTTTTTTTTAAGGTGCTTCTGACTCTCATCTTTCATGAAATAATAGGAAAGACTGATTAACCTACCTGATTAATTGGGGAGCAACTTTTTCCATAGTTAAAAGGGAGGTCACTTGCTTAATCTGATCAATTAATCAGTGGAATGCTGCAACCCTCACAATAATAGCTCTGGCCATTTCCAGTGTGGTTTTTATCAATAGCAAAAGGGCAACAAACAATTTTATCTTCATCATATCTTTTTTTGAAATGCAAAAACAAAACTCAGCAGCATTCAGTTTGGGGTGACAGGGACACGCAGCCAACTGTCTCTTACTATGTGATTTTGGAAATAAGTAATGTTTGCGTAAGGGTACCCTATGGAATATATAGAGCTGTTAAGAGGCAAGGATGAGCCATGACAAGAGGTCTTGGAGAAACATTTACACAGACCAAAGACTGAACTGAGGTGTGAAAAAGAAACCCAAAATAACCTGCCTTGATTTTGTTTCATAAGAGACAGAAAACTTAAGACAGGTTTTCAAGATTGTTGAAGGCTTTTTGAAGGAGGCCAAGTCAAGAAAAAAAGCACCATAGGGATCGAAGAATTCTACTTTATTGTTGCAGGATGTAATAACAGAATCTTGAATCTACTGGTGTTGCTACCTAGGTCAGACACAAAGAAAGTGAATAGCCTCTATGAACTGAAACTTGATCAAGGTTCCAAACTGCAGACAGAAATTTCAGATGTTAAGCAAACACATTCTCCCAGCTGAGAATATAGGTTACCAAGATCAGCAAGCCCAGCCTCCCTTTTTCATAGTTTTGATTTTGTACAGAATGACCAAAAATGTGTATTATATAATTTATTCAAGGGAATACAATTTAGCTATGTCTTTGCGTTTGTTATTATGCATAATGTTTTGTATGGACATGTTGCAAAAGAGAGTTCGATGTTCAGTTTCAATCAGTTAGCCACTCTTTCTCATCTGAGTGGCTCTATGCAAGGAGAAGGTGTTGTGAGCACACAATAATCCCAGCATCTGCAATACAAATGAGCAGAAGAATGCAGCGGTTCTGATCTGGAATATTATGGATGCAATGCCAGAACTTCTTTAGTGTTGACAATGGTGACTGGAACACTGAATTGTTTCATTTTGCCAGCTTTGTTCAAAATATTTTTTTCTAGAGATTAGCAATCCACATGGAAGCCTCTCACTAGAATACTTAACTGGGTGGGCAGGTCTATATTAATGGATGCCATCTT
The DNA here is from genome assembly GCA_015471245.1 of Laticauda colubrina. Classification (NCBI taxonomy): domain Eukaryota; kingdom Metazoa; phylum Chordata; class Lepidosauria; order Squamata; family Elapidae; genus Laticauda; species Laticauda colubrina. The sequence continues at coordinate 20,426,193 of BLBF01000026.1, forward strand.
TCATTCTACTTTACATTGTTCAACTGATTGATGTTGTATTTTATGTACATTAAGGCCTGTTACTATGGGATAAAATGTGTTTTTTGTGATGGAAATATTATGCTTAAGTGCATATTAATGTAGTTTCTTTCTGCACATTTCCTTTAGGGATAGGTTGAGTTTATGTATTGTGGAAGATACTAATTTGTTTGATTTTGGCTTGCTGTCTTGTATGAATCTGGCTACAGTGATTGATGGTTTAGCTTTAGCATATTGTATGAATTCAGTTGTGGTTAAAATCAAGCACAGTATAACGTAATATGTGAACTATGGCATGAAGCTGATTTCAGCCAAATAATTAGCTTTGTGAGTTATGTGTCTGCAAAGTCAGAAAAAGTAATATTGGATTTCATGTTGAACTTAAAGTATTTAGCCTGTATGGTTCTTGCAATGTTATCTTATTCTCTCTTTAGAAAAAAAGTATATTTGTTGGGTGGGGTCATCTGAAGGGCTGGAGTTAACTGTCCTTACACTTGATCACTTCCATGATGAATTTCAGTCTGGATACAATCATTGGTAACAATAAACAGAAACTTAAATGGAAGCCATTGTTTAGATGGAGTCCTACAATTTGATCTTCGTGCTGTTATAAACTGTCCTTGCTTTGTAAACCGATAATGTTTATATATAGAGTTTCCCTTGAGAATAACATTGAACCTTCATTTGGTTCAGAATTTTGCTACAGTATTGTAACTTTGACAGGTTTAAATATGTAAAACACACAATTCTTCAAGATGAATACTACTGTTCCATCTTGAATATTTGCCAAAGTAGGAAGGGAAGATATAACCTGAATGAATGAATAATAAGAGTTCTTACGCATTTTTGAGCTTAATTCTGAATTTACCTCTACAGTTCTAAATATATTGGGATCCAAATACTAAAAAAAGCATCATCTCCCAATAATACACTATTAAGCTATTTAGCTGAATTCCTTTTCTAACAATGCCCAACTGATAAAATATATAAGCTTATTCAAAAGAAAAGGTTTTTTTTCCCTTTGAATGTATCTCCACTTTTGAACAATTTTCTAGTTTTTCATACAATACCCAGAGTTGGTTGAATCGGGTTAGTGACAAATATTGTAATAAACTAACTAAAATATGTTTGGATGAGCACCTGCCCACAGATTCATTCATGAACTGAATAAATCCCATGACTCTCTATTGACCTACTATGATTACTGTACATGTATTTGGAAGCCCTGCTTTATTGCTTGAGATCTATTAGATGGCAAAACCTCCATATCATAGAATGAAGCATTTTATGAGAATAAGGACATTTGTTTGTTTTGATCTATTTTTACTTTGAATTAGAAGCAGAATTAAGACCATGGCCAGGAGACCCTTTGCACAATCTGTGACCCCTTGAGTCATCCTTTCAGAAATATTTTCTTATCAGATTCCTCAACATCTTCAACAGTGGCAGAGGTTCTAGTGCACTGACTTCACTGGAAAAGCTGGGACACATTTAGAGATATATTTGCATTGAAAATAGCCCATATTGTATAGCAGAATCAGATAGTCTATATCTGTATTATGTATATTATGTAGTTTGTATTATATCATAAACTGTTTAATACTTATGTTATAAAATGTTTTATAAAATATGATGCCAAATTTCAGTTCTATGGGAGTCACGAGTCCAGGATTTTGAATACAAAATGTCCTTTAGGTTTCAATCCTTTTTTCCTTACTGTTAATATGAAGTGCTGGATGAGTTCTTATATTGGCATGTGTGAGTTATCATCAGTAAATGGATGATACCCAGTTATATATTTCTATCCCTGGTGAGACAGGTGATGTGATGAAGATTCTGACTTGATGTCTGGTGTCTAGTAAGATCTGGATAGAGAACAAACTAGGATTAGATCAGGAGTGTCAAACTCAAGGCCCGAGGGGCCGGATCCGGCCTATGGGATGCTTAGAACTGGCCTGCGGGGCTGCCCTGGAAACAGCAAAAGGACTGGCCCCATGACTCTGCCAGTGAAAATGGAGCTCCATTTTTGCTGGCAGAGGGTTGCAGGAGGCCATCACAGCCAAAAACAAAACAAATTTTTGCTGGCAGAGGGTTGCAGGAGGCCGTCACAGCCAAAAACAAAGCTCAGCAGCCAATTTTTGCTGGCAGAGTGCTCGGGCCACCATAGGCACCTCTAACACAAGTGACATCAAGCTGGCCATGCCCACCCTGGCCCCAGACAGACTGGCTATGAGGGAAGAAACCTTTGGACTCCAGAGGTACATATCATTTTAAATACCAGATAGAATGATATTCCCATGATAGAACTGGTTTTCAACTTGAGGGTTCTGCTGGACTTGCTGCTTCTATTTCAGCAGCAGAATTAAGACCATGGCCAGGAGACCCTTTGCACAATTACATCTCAGGTGCCAATTGCAACCCCTCCTGAACCAGAAGCATTGGGAATAGTTATGCATGCCCCTATCACCCCCACGATTTGTCCATTGCAATTTGCTTTACACAGAGCTTATACCTGAAGGACATGCAGCTTAAACTGCCTCAGTTTGCAGTGGCTCAGGCAGGGTGGCGGTGAGATTTAAATGTGTAACACCTCTATTTTAAGAACTCCACTGGCTTCCAAATTCTGGGTACAATTCAAGGTGCAGGTTATTGAATTTAAAATCCTCATTACTTATGGAATGGCCGCCTATAAAATGCCTGCTTAGAAGTGAATCTGTCCAATCAGAGGCTCTGTTGGACAAGACATCCTGTTAAAGATCTATGAAGGAATGTCATTAATAGAGGCTTCCATAAATGTCTTCTCAGTTGTATGCTACTCCTATGGTACAATTTGTCCTCACATATAAGAACCATTTCCTCCCGAATGAGTTTTGCAAAGAAATAAAAACTTGGCTCTGAGAGAGCATATTTGTTGAAATGTTAGGTTTTTTTTAGAATCACTCCTGCTGTTTAGTGCTACATTAATGTACATTTTTTACTGTTCTTCTATTGTTTACTTGTCGCATGTCAGTCACAACTGTCTGGAGTACAGTAGCATAGAAATATCAATAGTAAATAGATTTTAAAACCGACAAAGCAAGAAAGGAACTCAATCTTTTAAAAATATACACTTAATATTTTTTAAAAAATATTTTACAGAATATATTAGTTTTCATTATATTTCACTTCTTTCCTCAAAGATAAAATATGTTTTCCCTTTCAAATAAATAAATGAATTAATGAGTAACATACTTTTTATTCATCAAAATGAATGAGCATGATCCCATCTCATGAAAAACCTGCACGTTAAGTGCCTGTTCTCTTTTAACTTATTATTAAAATTGAGTGTCGCTGAAAGTGGCAAAAAAGATAATTACTTGGCCATCCTCCCAACCCAAAGACCCTATTACATTTAGTGAAACTGCACAATATCTATTAAGTATTAGTTATTTTTTCATCCATGTAAAAACATGTTAAAATGATAAAACTGGTAATTCTGGATTTTTTGGCCTACCTCTGAGGAAGAAGAAATTTCTTGGATGAGAAGCGAAACGTCTTCAAAGAAAAACCAGAAAGTACGGTTGCCTCTTAAAAAAGCACATTTGGGATAATCATGCCCTTGATGACTGAGAATCTCCATAGACATAGTGAGGTGAAAATAAAATGTAATCTCCTAAATCTGCAGATCTACCCTTTTTTCTGAGAACAGTTCTTCTTTCTTGGCATCAACAGACCTTCTTCAGCTGTTATGTTTTTATGGAATAGCTTACGGGTTTCCTTTGATGACAGGTACATCCAATGAGTTGCATCGAATGAAGGATTTTCTAACTTCAGATAAAGTTTTTAGGAACTATATGCTTTTTGCTCCCATGTTATTCTCTTTCTTGTCTTCAGCCACTTCTTGACATTGTGTACATTATTCCTTGCTGTATCTATTTCAAACTCTGAAGTCCAATAGGGCCACCAGTTCTAGATAGCTTTATTTTTTGCATGAGGTTGACAAGATGAATCAGTCTTTGAATTCTGCTTTTATTTTCAAAGAGGGACCGTGTTTTTTGATTGTAGTTCCAGTACTAATCTGTGCTTCCCAGCAAGCTTCAACATGGAGTCTGGCAGTATGGAACAATTTACTAACAAATGTTTGCAAAAGAAAGTTGTTAATGAAGGTCTCTTATTATAATGCGTGCTCTTCAGAGAATGATTCTAGACCTGTCAAATTTTCCAGCGACTTCAATAACAGTAGTCAATCATTGTGATCAGAAAATAGCTCTAGCTAATGCCAGGTCCAACTTCTTCGAGCTCAGTAAATTTACTTCCACCAGAGAATGCTGGTGGTAGAAGAGGCTGCTAGTAGTGATTTTTTTTTAAAATAAAGTTTTATTTGGGTTTTCACACATACAAAATACAAGTAAAACATCTTTTTTGAAAATAGCATGGTCCCGGGTTGAACTTCTTTATAAAGATACAAAACTCAATTTCATGCTCCTTTTTGTATTCTATTCCATATCTTATACTATTTTACAGTTTCTGTATAGTTTTTCCCCTTTTAATTTTCTCTTTTAATTTTAATTAATTAATTATTTTGATTTTCTCATCTCAATTCAAATCATTGTATATATACTTTTGTCTGTTCTGTTTCAATTTCATATTATCTTTTCTCATTAAACAAATTTTCTCCTACAGTTACTAATTGGAGTATGGCACCTTTATATCTTTTAATTACATCCATTCAACTCTTATTTAAACTTCAATATATACCTTAAGGTTATGACCTTCAATATAATACATAATACATAACTTCCAATCGAATTCTGCTTGATACATTCTTATAATACACACTATATTCTTAAAAAAAAAAAGATTGTAAATATAGATGATAAACCCTCATTCCATTCCAGTTCAGTTCTATCATTAATAATCATTAAAATCTAAACATCTTTAACACTTCTTTTCAATTAAATATCATACTTCCTTAAAAACACATATAATCTCCATAATTAATTTAAATTTTCACCCATTCTCTCTAAATAGGCCCTGTTTCTATATATTTTGTTTCTATCCTTTATAACTTCTTTTCCTTTCTTTTTCCCTTCTCATCTTCTCCCTCCCTTTTTTATCCCCTTGTCATTCTACTTCCAATTCTCTCTTCTGCATTACCCTCTTCTGTTGCTTTCTGATTTTATACTTATTTTTCACTCTCTTTTTTTGGGGGGGGGAGTTGTTTTTCCCAATCTTAAACTTTCCATTCTCTTTCCCCCTTTTCCTTTTTTTTCCCCATCTAAGATTACTTGTTCATTAAAGATGGCTTTTTCTTTGTCGCAATCTTCTTGTTTTGCAGGCATTTCTTGTTGTTTCTTGTAATTCCAAATCTCCATTTCTAAAAACTGAAATACGAAGCCAAAAGAACCTCTCCCTTCTTGTGCATCTTCTTTGTACTTTTTAAGTTCCATTTTCAGTTCTTCGAAAAGTGGAGCCATTTTGAACAGTTTTAAACAACCACCCAATTGATTTTAGTCATTCAAATACAATAACCAAGAATCCAGAAATCATCAAGTGATCCAGATAGTCCCGAGTTATATCTTATTTCTTTTTCGACGACTTTCTCTTCCTGTGGTTTTTGTTGCAATATTTCAGTTAGAATGTATCTTTTGGAAGTTTTGTTGAGATTTTGCTGTAAGTTCTTTTTTAATTCCAGGCAGTCCTTCCAGATCCTGCCCTTTTATTCTTTTTCTCTCCTTTCCTGTTTTCAAAAGCTTTTGATTATTCAGAAATCTCTATTATCCCCTTGACTTTTTATTTTCAGCATTAAATGCCTATTAATGTTAAAGTGGATTTTTTTTCCAATTTCTTATTTAAGTCTCTTAGCTGTCAGTACAGGAAAAGGAGAGAAAAACCCCCAAATCTTTTCCCTTTTCTCTCTCTTTTGCAGCTTAAAAATCTTCTTAGGGAACAATGTTATTGTTTTTTTTAACAGTTTCAATTCCAGGGTACCTTATTTGTTGCTTTTGCTGTTTGACCCAATCAACCAAAACTTTCTCTTTTTATCTTCCTCCTGCACATTCTTTTCTGGTCGAGTTCTTCTTTGAGGTGGTCATTTCTGACCACTGCTGCACCCACCATTGGGAAAGGGAGTAATGGCCAGCTGGGGAGGAAAGATGCGGCTCTCCTCAACCCTGCAAGCAGTCTCCCCCCTCTTCACCACCTCTATGGGGTGGCTTAGCCCCAAAACTAGCTGGCTTGGGGCACTCCAGCAACGAGCACGGATCGAAGTCTTGCAGAAACGAGGTTTCGGTCTATCGCTGAAGCTCAAACCGGAAGTCACTAGTGTTGAATTTTTCAGTGTTTGTGTATTTCTTCTTGCTTTTTTGTGGGAGTGCAGCAAAAGTATTAATAAGCTTGCTGTCTTCTTCAATGTTCTGATGGTGCTTTAAATGTCCTCTACTAAATGTTTGTGATACTGATGACAAATATATATTTTGAATCAATGCATAATTAATACTATTTCTTGCAAAGAATACTTCATTTCCACATTATTTTTTGCTATTTCTCTACATTCAAAACTATTTTTTCCAAACAGATAAGGATGGTGTGAAGTTATTCCCTTCTTCCTAGCACAAGTTCAGCTAGTGTAGTTTATTGCCGAATGAGGGTTTAAACATGGCTATTTTCAAGCATTATATATGTGCTTAAGTGGGTTTTTAAAAATCTTCACTTTTACCTGAATAGAAAATTGATCTATATATGTCTGTTGACAAGTGAGCAACCTGAATTGTGCAGTTCCATACAGAATGACTACCAGGCCAATCTTGCACATGGTTATACAAATGTCTCATTGTGTAAGGGGGTTTACTCCCAGAAAATGTGCAAATGATTACACAAGAGGCTAAATTACACAATTAGCCATGGGACTAGGTATGGGGGATGGGAGAACATGATTTGGTCCCCAGCATTCCTATCTTTATACTAAAACTCTCCTGTCCATCTGTCTGTAGGCATCAATTCATTAAAATGGTGCAACATAGGATAATACTGTTTGAATCAAGGTACCTAAAATGTGATAACCTATTTTTAATAGTTTTTGTTAGTTTATAATGCAGCACACAAAGAAAATACAAAAGTAAATAGTAGGGAAAATAGGAAAGGAAAAGGGGAAAGGAAAAGTGAGGGAAAGAAAAGGAAAAAAAAGGCATTGACTTCTGACTCCCTTTGGTGCAGTAGAGTAAGGCATTATTAACATCAAACCTCAACTTTTAACTTTGACATAATTGTACTATATATTATACATGCATTTATATAACAATAAATCTATCTCATCGGTGAAACCCAAAATCAAAGTTTCATTTTTTTTCCACCTGAAGCACAAAGTCCAGAAGCGGTTTCCAAGTAGAAATAAAAGTATTTGTATTTTGTTTCCTTGATCAAAACAGTGAGTTTAGCCTCTCTGCTAACTCTATCAGTTTTTGAAGCCAATCATCCATTGTGGGGATTGAGGTGACCTTCCATTTCTGGGCATAGAGTAGTCTTGCTGCCGTCAACATATATAACATCAGAGTTCCAAATTCTTTTCCAGGTCTTTTTCCATTAAACCCAAAAGAAAAAGTCTCTGGTTTTCTCTTTATATTCACTTTAAGAATTTTCTGTATTAAAATATGAATCCTACTGCAATATTTCTTTGCTTTATCACGTCAACCATAACCGATAAAAAGTCCCTTCTTTACATTTACATTTCCAACCTTTCTTTCTTCCTTCCTTCCTTCCCCTGACTTTGCTTAGCTACCAAGGTGCTGCCTCTTATAAGGCTTATGCTTTGATGGCATAAGTTGGGCTTTCAGGATTGTTTCTCAGGCACCTCTTGACTTTATTCCTACCCCTATTTTGGGGGAAGAAAACAGCACAGATGAAAATCACAATTTCGGTGGTATAATTTTTGGAGGCTGGAGGGCTGCCAATAATTTTAGGAGGATGATGGTCTGCTGACTCCTGATTAAATGCAAAGCTCAGGCCAGCTAGAATTGCAGGAAAGTGGGCTATAACTTGTATGAATAAATGAATTACTCAAAAATGTCGGGCAGAAGTAGAATGCTGGGGAAGAAATGATGAACTGAAGATGGCTCTGCTAAAAGCAAAACTGACAACCATAGCAGAATGAAGAGCTGGTTCTTCCTAATTCCTAATAAAGAGAGAACTCAGGATCTCCCATAAGTGTTTCAGACAGTTGCTTCTTGCAAGGAGACTGCAAGACAATGGTGTCCAGTGGGTTTACATTGGAAGACAATTTTCTGTCAAATGGCAGTCAGCACCTTTATGGACACTGGGTTTGCTTATTTCCTTTTATAATCCCTTCTGGAAATTGCTTGTTAATGGCTTTTCAGCTATTAATCTATAATGAACGTTTGGATCAACAGGTTTTAAAGCACCTCATGTGTTTCCCTTAAACTTTGGCCCAAAAAGTTTTACACACAAGTTTACAGACTCTTAAAAATTCTTTTTAAATTAAAAAAACAGCAAAAAATGATTAGAATATTGATTTTGGATAATTACAAATGGACTAAAAGTTCAGATAGAAATAAGATTATTGTATTAAATATAAAAATCCTTCCAATGGAAAAATCTTTTTTGTTTCAAATTTTTTAAAAAACATGATAGGATGAAACTTTGAAGCTGGACGCTATCAGGATACAAAAGGAGCTAAAGATTACAATTAAAAGAGAACATTTAAAATTGACTTAGTGGTACAAAATAGAGGAAAATACTTTTAACATTAGACATATCAAGGATATTTTGAACAATGAACCAACAAGTTAATTGTAAAAGCATCCATCATTGTAGATCGACTGTGTTCAAAAATATTAAAGCCCATGTCACACTGCCCAATGGATGCAAAAAGGACACAATGGACGAGCAAAATGTTCCATCCGTTGTTATCCACTCTCAAAAGGGGCAAAAATTTGCATAACTGGAGCGGATAACACGGACGCGGGGAGGACGCAGGGCGGATGCAAAGCGGATGCGGAACGGAAACCCAGCGGATGGAAGCGGATGGGAGCGGATGGTACATCCGCTAGGCTTCCGGGGGGCCTCAGCAAAGTGGACGTGGAACGGATACAGCGGATGCACAGCGGATGCACAGCGGACGCGGAACGGATGAAGCGGATGCACAGCGGATGCAGAACGGAAGCCTAATGGATGCCTGGTGTTAATTGCGCATGCGGGGAGGATGCATTGCGTCAGCCCTGCGGATATAACGGAAGCAGCTCGGAAGCAGGTCACCATTCAGAGGAAAGACCTGCTGCTGGACATATTGGCTGCCTTGCCTGCCCTGCCTGCAAGCCTTGGTGCCAGCCTTGGTACCAGCCTTGGTGCCAGCCTGCCTGCAAGCCTTGCTGCCAGCCGGTCTGCCTGCCAGCCTTGCTGCCTGCCTGCCTGCCTTCCTGCCAGCCTTGGTGCCTGCCTCCCTGCCAGCCTTGGTGCCTGCCTTGGTGCCAGCCTTCCAGCAAGCCTTGGTGCCAGCCTCCCTGCAAGCCTTGCTGCCAGCCTTGGTTCCTGCCAGCCTCCCTGCCAGCCAGCAACCCCACAACATGCGGAAGCACAGCAAGCCTCAGCCATCTGCTGCCAGCCCTTGCAAGAGGGACAGGGCTACCATCCCGCCCCCTGGCCCTCACTCCGGTTCTGCTGGGGCTTCTGCAGCACGGGCTCGCTATTCTGGGGCTGGGGCTTCTGCTGCTTCTGCTCTTGGAGGAGCTGATGAAAAGCACTCCAGCACCAGCCATCTCCACAGCACCTGGACCATTCACCCATGAGACTGAGCGACCAAGAGGAGTGCCAGAGACTCATTTTTGTTTCATAGCTTGTTGTTAATAAAGTCTATTTATGATTCACACACTTGCTTCATTTCTTTTTTTTAATAAAGTCTTGGTGGAAACTTTTAGAAATGGTTTAAGCCTTTGCATGCTTGTGGGATGGGTAAGGATAGCAGTGGGATAGATAAACCTCCAGTGCAAGCATAGTGGGACTGTATGGTCCACCCTCCCAGGTGCCACACCTATGGCCCTTTATTATCAATAATAATGTAATAATTATCCACACATGTCAACATAAACACAACTCTTTATTAAAAGCCCTGTTCATTGTAGGCCAACCAAACATACATGGCCCAATCTCATCCGTGTGATGAGACAGGCTGAAGGAAGCATCCATTAAGCATTTACCATCCTGTCTTGCCACTCCACTGCTCCAGCTGGGGAGTTGCACCATTGTCTCAGGAGGTTGCGCTGCTTCTTCGCCTCACGTGAGGCTCTGTTGGGGCCTTGCACATCCTCAGTGTCTATCAGGTTTCGCCCTTGCCTCCATTCCCCAGGCTCCATGTCCCCATTGCCTTGTTGGAGGTCCACGAGCCTGTTCTGCAAGACTGGGTAGCGGATGCGCATGAGATTGTGCAGGATGCAGCAAGCTTCCACGATCCTCCTCACGGTCTCTGGGCTATGCTGCATGTTGGTGAGAAGTACCTGGAACCTGTTGGCCAGGATGCCAAAGGCATTCCCCACCACCCGCCTTGCCCTGGACAGGCTGTAGTTGAAGATCCTCTCTTTACGGGTGAGGTATTTGGTGGTGTAGGGCTTCATGAGGTAGGTTGTGAGGGAGAAGGCGTCATCCCCCACGATGAAGTAGGACACATCTTGTGTGTCGTTGGGCAGGGGTTCTGGATCTGGGAAGCCCACGATGAGGTTGCCTTCCAGCTCCTCCTTGAGGTGACTGGCGTTGTATACCTGGGCATCAGAAGATGAGCCGTTGCCTGAAGCATCGATGTACATGAACTTGTAGTCTGCATCGACCATGGCGAAGAGGATGATGCTGAAGAAGCCCTTGTAGTTGTGATAAATGGACCCCGACTTGGCTGGAGATTTGCAGGCCACGTACTCGCCATCTATGGCTCCAACGGTGTGGGGGAAGTTCCACTTCTGATACCACTGCTCTGCAACTTTCTTCCATCCTTCTTCAGTGGAGGGGTACTGGAGGAGCTCCTCCTTGTATTCTTCGATGATGGCCTGCACCACTTCTCTGACCACAATGCTGATGGTGTTGGGTGGCACCCTCCAGCCATACTGCATGCTCCTGTAGGTGGTCCCGGAGGCCAGGTGGCGCAGAGTGAGTGCCACCTTGAGCCCAGGTTCCAGGCTGGGCAGGAAGTTGGTATTTGTCTTGGTCAACCTGGGTGTCAGCCGCTGCACAAGTTCATCAAACATGGCTGGAGGCATCCTCATGAAGTTCTGGAACGCCCGAGTGTCTTCGCTCCTGAGCTCCACCATCAGGTTGTTGTACAGTCCGTCCTCTGCTCTTCTGGCGAACCATCTTTGGACCCAGACTTTTTTTGGGTGCCTCCTTTTCTTCCCGTAGTAGAGTTCACAGAGCCTGTAGATGGTTTCGCACTGTTGCAGAAGGATGGTGGCTGCCGAAAGGACTTTGTCACAATCCACGGTGGACATGACTGGATGCTGTGGAAGAGGAAGAGTCAGATGAAGGCTGCAGAGATCTGCACAGCTTGGCTGCTGTTCTGAAAGTGAGATGCAGGCGAGTTGCTCCCCCTTTTTATAGGCAGTACAGGTTTTCCGCTAGGCATCCTCTAGGCATCCTCTAGGCATCCTTAATATCCGAGATAGGTCCCCTCTGCGAACGTTTTTTCCGTTTTAAACGCTTTGTTTCCGTTCTGCATCCGTTCTGCATCCGTTCTGCATCTGTTCCGCTTCCTCCCTGCGTCCGGGCGGATGCGAGTTGCGCGGATGCGTAGCGGATGCCTAGCGGATATAGCGGATGCGTAACGGATGCATAGCGGATGCAGAACGAATGAACTGGATACATTTTCCGCGCAAAAGTTTTGGGCAGCCCAAAACTTTTGGAGCGGATGAAACGTCCATAAACGGATGCTGGACGGATAGAGAGGAAGCAAAACGGAGGCAGTGAGTACATCGCGTTTTCCAACGGATGGCAAGCTTTTTTGTCCGTTTTACATCCTCTTTGCATCCGTTGGTTCAGTGTGACATGGGCTTAAGGAAAAGAACAAGATATGTCAAGACTGAAACTGATCTGAAAAGTGGATTTAAAAATTACAGGCAACAATAAGGATATAAAAAAATGTCACATTGCATATAAAAATGAAACTAGCTGATAGCTTAATAATTAAAAAGGACAAAGAAATAACAAATCAAAAGAGTGACTTGGGTATCTTTCCTATATTGGATTCACAAGAGATCTATTCAAGCTTTGAAGAATTTTGTGGAAAGGCACAAAGCAAAAATGAAAACAAATCAAATTCTAGGACATTATTTGAAGGACATAAGTTGAAGAACATGTATTGAAGTTATTAAAGATCAAGATTGTTAAAAGGAAAGAATATAAAGTTTATTGATTTGATCAAGGTTAAAATAGGTATGTTGCTATCTCTGGTGACTCTTAATGGACTTTGTTAATCAGGATGAGGCTCTGAGGATTTGTTTACAGATAAAAAGATGACATATGGGGAAAAGAGATTATTTCTTGTAATTTAAGAAATGATAAGTTACTAAAATTGTTTATCCTTGTTATGATGGAGAAAGTCATTCTTTTACATATCTATTTTTTACATATTTTTTCTTTTCTATACTATTTTTTATTTGTATATATTTGTATTTATTTATTTGTATATTCATTTTTATCTTTTTAATTGTAATGTATAATAAAATTACTATTAAAATCATAACAGAACATACAAATGTTTTCCTCATTAAAGGTAAGATCTTAAAGATCAATCCACCAGCTGAGATAGTGAGAAGCACAAGTTGAGACTACAGTATGTAACTTATCTTCTCACCTTGCTCCCCAGCTTCTGTATTTTACAGTGAAAGAATGGACTGTTGATTAACATCTCAAAAGGCAAATGAAATAGCTTGAGTATATTAAATACCTGAAGTCTGAGTAATCATGGTAGACTTTAAGAGTAATTGGTAAGGTCTGCAGAATTGCACTTCTTTTAATGAAACCAGGCCAAGAGAAATGCATGTGTCTGGCAAAGGAAGATAATGAGACAATGATAGAAAAGGGGGTGAGAAATGACAAGCATGGGAAGGCAGGTTTAATGAGGGGTTATGGGGAAGGGTTTCAGGACAAAGATGGAAGAGTGGTGTTGGGGCTAGAACACAAATGAGAAAAGAGGATCTGAGGAAGAAAGCAGTGAATTATATGAGAAACATGGGAAATTACATCTGTATAGAGCATGTTCACTTCAGGACAGTTTCATCCTGAAATCTAGAAATGAAAGGGAAACTATTATGGGGAAAGGAAATAAAGTTAAATTATAGGTTCAGGGTAAGTGAAGGAGAGAATAAGAAATAGGTGAACCCTAGAATCTTGAGCAGGAACAAGGTCTTGCAAGAGAGAGGTAAGATTAAGAGCATAATTTTGGATTTGCAACTCAAGAGCAGCACCTTCATATTGTGAAAGAAGCTGGCTTAAAGGCTGGGAATTAAAATAAGTGATAATGGAGGTCCATGGGAACCTGGAGAAAGAATCATTCTCCTCTCCCCCCCCCTCCACCAAACTACAACCTATTGATACGATGTCTGTTACTAGGTACTAAGTGTATAGACATGGCTAATGGTCTGTAATAATTATTTGGGTTGTCTTATGATACTTTGCACATTTAAGTGAAATTAGAATGTACATCAGACAACCTGTGGTTCATCTTTTCAGATATATTTCCTTATCTAAATGGAGACACAGCAAGACCAAGAGCAAGCTAAAAAAATCAGTGGTTGCAGGAATGACTTCCAATTTCCCACTGCCTTTGTCAGAAATCATGATAACATGATCACAGCTCATCCATTTCCAAAAACAACTGTTGTGAAGTTGCTGCCAACTGTATAGCTGCAGGGGCCATAGAGAGGTGGAGGTACCACACAACCTACAGGTTTTAGTGAAGTGTAGAGAAGATGGTCCTGAAACAACCATAATTTCCCCAAATTTCATTCCCCTGGGAATCATGGGTCAAGGTTACAGGCACAGTATTTTAGTAGTATAAAGATTATTCTACCCAATTCTGAAATCAGCTTGTTTTTGTAAACAGAAATGACTAGTATATCATTTTAATTTAATTTGCATTTAAGCCCAGATAAAGCTGCCTAGGCAACTGACTTGCTGTTGACTTCGTAATACAGAAAGTTTGTCCTTGCCTTCTAGACTTTTATGTTTCAGCTTCCTTCCTAATCTACTGTCTTTAATATTAATATGTAATATTTTCTGGAGCCTGCTTAGCAGTTATCAGTCAAGGTCAGGTAAATGTTGCCAGGTGGCTTTCAAAAGGGGGCATAAGAGAAAACGTAAAGATTAATCTCTATCGATATCATGTTCATAATCCCTCTCAAAATTAAAACAAACAACTTGACTTAGATTCAGTGAAACCATGAAAACTGCCAACCTCGCTTGAAGAGGCAAGCACACACCTCTGAACTCCCAACCATAAGCGCGGGGCTGTTTATTGGGTAATAAACTTGGCTCCTGTTGCCTTAGCCAGGGGTCACTATCACCTTCACAACTTTCGCTTCCCAATAACTCGCCACGAGACGCCTTTGCATTTCAGGCTGGCTGAAACGCTCAGCCTTTTGCATTTCAACGGCAAGATGAACGGCAGCGACAAAACCAGCCAAAACAAAAAAAACCCAACCCCTCTTTTCGCGTTGCCTTTGCCTCCTCTCCGGTGCCAGGCAGGCACCGCAGGAGAATCGGGAGTCTCCAAATACACCTTTGGCACAAAGCGCCCGCCGGGGATCTCCTGTCCCTACGAGCTTCCCGCTCCCTTCCTTTTTTCCACGCCTGGAATTCGGGGATTGCCGAGAGCTTTTCGGAAGACGACTCCGCGCACCGACCTCTCCTGGTCTACTGAGGAGGCAGCGCGTCTCCTTCCCGGAGCCCCCCCAGCAAATAGATGCGTGGGGAGCGAGACGAAGAGGGCGCTCTCAGAAAGCATCCTTGGCGGAACAACAAGGGCCTCCCCGCTCCCTGGGGTCGGGGGGGGGGGGGGGGGAAGGCTGGTGGTTCTCGCCTCTCTCCCGCCTAAGTCTTCCCTCGGCAGCCACCCAGCAGCCGTCAAGAGCCGCCCTCTCTCCTCCTCCTCCTCCTCCTCCTCCCCTCCCCTCCCCGGCTTCCCTTGCGCTCTCTGCACGCACGCACGGAGGGAAGTGAATGGGGGAATCAAGAGGCTGGAGTGCGCGGCAAGTGGCGGCTCCTTACAAATGAGCCTCCAGGCGGCTTTCTCTCCCCACCCTCTCCCGGCCGAAAGAGGAGGGGCAGCGAAATGTGGCCGCTCGCTGCGTCGGAGGAGGGGGGGGGAGGGAAGGAGGGGGATGCGTGAGGGGAAAGAGGAGCAGTGGCCCGTGCGCGCCTCTTGTTCCCGGTGTGATTTGCAGCCAATCATCAGTTGGTGTCCACATCCCCTCATCCTCCTCACCTCCTGGGCGCTGCGGAGCCTTCTCGCTCCTCGCACCACCACACACACACACACCCCCGCCGCCCTTTCCCTCCGCCTCCTCGCTTCCTTCCCCTCCTCCTGCAACCACACACACGCAGGCACGCACAAACAGCGAGGGGGAGAGCGAGTCCCCCGGCTGCCACCCTCCCTCCATCGCACACAGCGACAGGAGAGACGGACGGAGCGCAGCGCGCAAGGGAGAGACCACCGAGCACCGCCGCCGCCAAGCGCTCTCACACATTCATGCGCGCACACACACTCACTCACACACACACACTCACACATTCAGTGCCTGCTCTTTCCTTCCCCCCTCCCTTCCCTCCTCCTTTCTCTGCAACCAGAAAAAAAGAGGCACTTACAGGTATTTGCTTAGTGGATCGGAGTCTTTATTTCTTTCCCACCAAGCCTCCCCACCCCCAACCCGCATCACCGCCCTGTACAGTTTGTTTACAAGTATCAAAGTTGTAATTGAGGAGCGGCCAAAGAAAGACACCTCGGGATATTTTTCTTTTCTGTGGTTTTTTTTTTTTTTTTTTACCCTCTCCTTTGTGTTAGGGAGTGATGTGCAACTAAATAAAGACAAACAGGCGGGTTAAACGTCTGCAAATCCAAGCCCCCAGTCCCCCCCCAATACAGAGACTGGTAAGTGATTGTTTTTGGTTCTTTCTTCCTTCCTTCCTTTCTCTCTTCTCCCTTCCCCCCTTCACGCGCGCTCTTTCGCTCCCTCTCTTTTCCGCCTCTTGGACCGCTTGGATTGTTAAAATAGATGAATGCTAAGCTTCAGCAATGAAAGGCGCTGCTCTATTAATTTATTAATTAATCTGCACCAGCCCCTCCTCCTGAATGTTAAATATGACCTTTGATCTGTCTGTAGCAGAACAGAAATGCAGTATTGAACATGAACAGTCACGTTGACTTAAACAGTGAGAAAATCGTGGATTCTGCTTTTAATTTTCTTTCTAATCTGGCTATACTTTTAATATTGGGGGAAAAAATCAATAGCTGCGCTTTAGATTTCTCTCGAGCTCCAGAGATAACATCGATTAAACAATAATGACATGGTTGGTGGCACCATTATATCCCCCCCCCCTTTCTGGTAGCCATAAACCTTGCAAGGAGATTGGGGGGGGGGGCTGCTGAGGGGAAAGAAGAGGTTGGAATGGTAGGAAAGAGCTTTTGTGAAAGCAAAGCCACTTTAAGGCTGTGAAAAATAGGGCATGAACGTGCAAGTCTCCATAGCCAGCCCCCTCCCCCTTTACATTCAACATAACCTTTTACCAATCCAGCGCTTTACTGCCCTTACTCACTACTTCTATTAAATAGTTGCTATAGTTTCCTTTAAAATAGTTTTTTTTAAGTATTCTATTATGCATGGTGACCTGCAATTGTGTTTGTGTGGGGGGCAATAGTAGGATTTGCCACCAAATCCCTCCAGGGAGCAATGTTTTTTTTTTTTTTAAATTTCTTTTTCTTTTCCTGCTGTGAAAATGCAAAGGTGGCTGTGTTCTCATTAAAGTCTTTTAAGCATTCAAGGGTGCAGACTGACCTCCTACCTAGTCTAACAAGACTGGGGTGTGTTTTCTTAGGTTTGCTTTCCTTTCCTCTTGATTAGTTTTCCCCAACCATAGATTTTTAGTAAGGTTCAGCTAGATGTCTATGTGCTTTTGTAGCTGGTAGGTTGGGCTAGAAATAGTTTATTGGTCTAATTATGATAGTAATTAGTATAATTGATAAGTACTTTTTACCTGTAGGAAAGGTGTGAAAGCTGTTTTAGGCCATCCAGACTGTCTCTGCATTTAATTTACAATACTGTTAAAAATATCCTGTTTTTATATACATACATACATACATATCTATATTTTTAAAAAATCAGGAAATATATTTACTGTATTCAACTGGGTTAATGCTTTATTTTATTTTCTAAATATTGCAACTTGGTCTGATCTGCAAATTAAAATCCTCCCAACAATTATTTTAAGTATATGATTTGGGAGTGATAAACTCCGTAATATCCTCCAGCCTACAGATTGTTGTATTACAACTGAACAGGTAACGCCTTCAAAAACCTTAAGAACAACATTTCCAGTCTCTCTGAGGTGGCATATGCATATTTTTGAATGAACATAAACCTGGATTCAGTGCTTAACTTGACTGATAAATTTACCCATACATTACTCAAAAAGGTTGGGTTCACACAACACACAATGCCATTAAAAAAAAAAAAAACCTAATCAAGGTTAAAGATAACAAAACTTTGCTGAGCCCATTTTAAGTGTGTCATAAACACACAAATTTATTGTCATATACATCCACAGGTATGGATGGACCTGTGCAGAGAACAAGAGAGCCTGTTGTCTGAAGCCTTCCTGACTAGAGATGAAACCTGTTTAGAACCGATCGGGATTTGGTTTAGTTGGAAATTATTTTCCTATCTTTTCTCTGGCCCCGTTTACCCTGGCGGTTAATTTCTGCCTCAGAAGGGCATCCCTCTTCACCAAGAGCCCTCCCTGCCTTTGAGACGCCTAACTCCAATTCTGCTGAGACCCAGACCCAAAGGACAAAGTGGCAGCCGACAAATCTCTCCAGCTTCCAATATATCAAGATCTGTGCCACTATATACCCCACTGAGGAGGAGGGATAAGCTCCTAGGGGCACAGGGGGAGCCTTGCCATACTTTTGTGATTTTTAGCCCCTCGTTTTCCCTCCCCTGCCCTCTTATTTGATGGTTTCCCCCCCCCCCCGTTTCTCTAACGTTCAGACGCCCTCCGGTTAGAGGGATGTGGAGCCTCTCGCTACTCATCATTTGCATGTGTTTAGCCCTCCAATTGCCCTTTCTCCCTTGGCATTTGTTGGCCCTTCCTTCCCCTCCCCTTCTCAGCTATTAAAGCGGGCAAGAGAGGGTAGCCCGCCCGCGAGGAGGGGGGGGGGAGGAAGGGCGCAGGGGGAGGAGGCTGCGGTGGCCGGATCATGTCTTTATTGATTGTTATGCAAATGAGTTGCGATGCCTGATGTACGCCTCTTCTCTGCGTGTCTTGTGGATCTTTTTTTAACCGACCCAAAACAAAAGCACACAAACGCAGCGGGTTCCCCGCCCTCTCCCCAAGCCTTCCTCCTCCTCCTCCTCCTCCTCCCACTCCCCTCCCCCCTTTGGCGTAGACCTTTTCCGAAATGACTCTCTTTATTTCAGTGGCGACGGTGCCCGGGCTTGAGAATGCCAAGGAAGAGCCGGCTGCCTGAGACTTCGCCGTCTGGAGAGATGCCCCCGCAAGAGGATTAGAGGATACCGCTTCCCCCCTTTCCCTCCCCCTCCCTTCGACCCCTCCGGCCACCCAGCCCCCGTCTCCGCCCCCCCGACGGCTCCAGTGGCCCTCCTCCCGGCCCTGCCCTTCCCTCCCCTGGCCCTCCCCGGACCCCCCTTCCTCTCCTCCTCCTCCTCCTTCCCTCCCGCCCTGTTGCCCCAAGCCCACCCGCACCCCTTGGGCACCATGAACACCAACGTGTGCGTGGAGACGGGGCCCAACCCCGAGGCGCCGGGGCTGCCCAAGGAGAACCACCTGCCCGACGGTGCCCTCAACAGCCTTGTGGATTACAACTCGGAGATGGAGCGCTACCGCTCCTTCGCCACCTTCTACAAGACCAACGGCGGGGCCTTCCCTCAGGCGGCCAAGATCGCGCGCATCACCACCCCCATCTTCCCGACCGCCGCCGCCGCCGCCGCCGCCCGCATCGGCATGTCCCCCTGGAACTGCGACACGGCCACGGCGGCCGCCGCCACCGCCATGCTGTGGGGCAGCGGCGCAGGAGGCGGGGGAGCGGGCGTCGGCGGGCCTAACCCGGCGGCCGCCGCGGCAGGCGGCGTGGCCCGGAAAGCAGCCGCTGTCGCCGCCGCCGCCTCGTCGGTCGCAGCGCCCCCGCCGGCTTCGTCGCCCGCCTCTTCTCTGCACGCCGCCGGCAGGAGCGGAAACGGCGGCGGCGGCGGCGGCGGCGGGAGTTTACACCATCGGAACGAGTCCCAGCGGCTTGGCAAGCCTGGCTGCGCGCCAGCCGAGCAGCCCTCGTTGCAAATGGCCAATAATAATTTCCTCTCCACCTTAGCCCCGGAACACTGCAGACCTTTGGCTGGGGACTGCATGAACAAGCTCAAATGCGGCGCTGCTGAAGCAGAGATAATGAATCTCCCTGAGCGCGTGGGGACTTTTTCCGCTATCCCGGCTTTAGGGGGCATCTCATTACCTCCCGGGGTCATCGTCATGACAGCCCTGCACTCCCCCGCAGCAGCCTCAGCAGCCGTCACAGACAGCGCGTTTCAAATTGCCAATCTGGCAGACTGCCCGCAGAGCCATTCCTCCGCCTCTTCGTCGTCCTCCTCCTTGGGAGCCGCCGGAGGAGGAGGAGGGGGAGGAGGAGGAGGAGGCGGGGGTGGTGGTGGAGGAGGAGGAGGAGGAGGGGGCGGCAGCGGCGGCGCGGGAGGAGGAGGAGGAGGAGGAGGGGGCGGCGGCAACCCAGCCAAGAAGAAGAGGAAAAGGTGCGGGGTCTGCGTGCCCTGCAAGAGGCTCATCAACTGTGGAGTCTGCAGCAGTTGCAGGAACCGCAAAACGGGACACCAGATCTGCAAATTTAGGAAATGTGAAGAGCTAAAGAAAAAACCTGGCACTTCGCTAGAGGTCAGAGGAGATGATTTCTTTCTTCCCAGCCTCCCGCCGTCCCTCGTGAACCCCCTTCCCCCGCCTCTTCAGTGCTTCTTGTCTAGTTTCAAGATGCAGCACCCCTTTTCCGAAGCCTCCTTCAGGTTGTGAGGGGGGAGGCCCCCCTCGCCTCGCCCCCCCCCCCCGCTTGGTTGCCTCTCCGTAGTACTTACTGTGCACAAAGCATAGCCACACGTCCTCTGCCTGGTGGGGTGGGGGTGGGGGGGTGAGGGGTTGGATTGGACTGCTCTGGACCCAGTTTTGGAGGAAGGGGAGTGAGGAGGCCGGCCCTCTGCAATAAAAACCTGGACCGGGGCCTTGGGCCGTTTTGTTGGGGTTTTTTCGACAGGCAGGAATACCCGGAAAGTTTGTCCAAATGGGATTTGGAAAGGGAAAAAAAAAAAAAAATGCCACGAAATCGCTCAATTCCCGAGGGGATTTTTTTTCTCACCCTTTATAACCATTACACGAAGATTTCTTCTACTCTTTTTTTTTTTTCTTTTTAAATACACATTCCCAAGTTGTATATTACAAGTAAATTGATTGGAATCTATGGTCTATATTTTTATCTGTTACTTCAAGGTGTGTTGTTTGGTGACATGTAAACTATTTTTACTTAATGTGGAAGTACAGTGAAGGGCATTTTTTTTTTAAAAGAAAGTCCAAACGCTTTAGTAATCATGAAACTTTTTAAGTTCTAAATAACTTTGGCAGTATAGTGGATCCTTTCCTTCCTTATTTGCTGTGTAGATTTTGCTTTGTTTGAAAATTAGGGAGTTTACTTTTCTAAAGCTGATTCCACATCTTAAAATGGTCCTGCATCTAAAATGAAGAACTAGGTAACTTGAGGTTTGTTTTTAGATAATTTATTACAAGAAAATAATTGGTGGTGAAAAAGTTAGTCAAGCATACCAAAAGTGGATCATGATACATCCTTACCAAAAAATAGCCCTTTGTAGTATATTTTACAATCTGATAAAGAATATGAGTATTTGTGCTTGAAATGTATATGCATTTATTTTTAAAAACTCAGAATTGACAATGTATTATAGACCAGAAAAGGTCTTCAGGTTTAGTAGACTTTTAAAAAGTAAAAGGGATTTTCTGGATTTTCAGTTCATGTATTTAGTTTAGCAGTCAAAAAAACCATGTAAAATGATTAATAGCATTATTTTTAGATGGAAGAAAAGAGAGGAAAAATTTGTAATGATTTAAACCCTGTGATTATTAAAACTATAGTATTACCAGGAAGATGAACTTATCAGATGAGTGTTTGATTTGAGAAATAAAGTTCTTTATGGAACTTTAAGATGTAAAGTGGCTGAAATTAGCAACTCAGAGTTGCAACTGTCATTAACAGGAGTTAACTTATACATAGATTTTTTTTTTAAATTTGTGTTAATGTGTTAAACCACTAAGTTTAACATTTCATTAGAAAAAATAGGGAGGGAAAGGAAAGCACTTGGGTGATACTAATTTTTCTTCTTCCCTTGCAAAATTGAACTATCCTTTTGGAAAGTTTAATAACTTATTCCTCATATATTTTCCATAGCTGCTTTATTGTGCATATTTGATAATCCAATATCACTTTGATGCAACAGTCTCTATGGACTATATTTCAGCTGGTCAAAAATCAGTTGTATATAAATGTACCTGTTATTTTTGGTTGCAAATACTCCTGTTTATTTCATAGAACGTTACCGAGAATGTATATTGTGCTTTTTACAATAAACAGTAAATGCTGAATTTGAACACTAAACCATAACTAAAAATGATAACTTTTTTCTTTTCCTGGGTGCATTAAGTGGACTCTCCTGCACAGTTTTCCAATACTCCTTTAAAAACCAATCTTGATTTTTCTAACTAGTTAAAAGCAAGGAAAGATGCAGTTCTCAGCATGTTTACCAGGGATATATTTCTTAAAAATACCAAGATATACTTGAAAACTAATTGGATAGGATAAAGCTGACTGCTCTATTCAGTCTAAAAAAACAGTATCTTGTGTTGCTTTAGACAGATATGCCACCTTTGCACAGAAGTAAATTACACTAGAACTGTTCATGACTGCACTGCTAACTAGCCAAGCATATTTTAGATTAGCTGCTTGTATGAACCACAGCTACGTGGTTAGTTTATAGTTCAGTTTATTATTCAAATCCAGACAATGAGATTAAGTTATTAAACTATAACTTAATTTATCATGGGTTAGTGTCGTATGCAAAGTATTTATTTTCAAGCAAGTTGGTGCCCAACCTTAGCAGTTAACGGAATAATTTCTGAGAAAAACATGGCATGTTTCTAACATGCAAATTTCTCAGCATGTATTTTCTGAGAATCTTAAAATTCAGGAGAGAAGAAAATATTTGCCAAAGAAAACTTCCTTCATTGACTTCTTGCAAATATTGGCCTTTTGTCCATTTAAGGGAAAATTCTGTAGACATTCTCAGTCATCCAGGTCATGGTTGTCCTAAAGATGCTTTTTCAGGAGGCAACTGGACTTTCTGTTTTTTTCTTTTGAAGAAGTTTTGCTTCTCATCCAAGAAGCAAAATGTCTTCAAAAGAAAAAACAAGAAAATCCAGTTGCCTCCTGAAAAAGCACTTTGGGATTGCATTAGCAGGCAAAATCAGAAGAAAAAGTTGAACCTTCTCATAGTTCTCTGCATGTGTGCCTTTAATTTCTGTGCAAGATATCACAAAAATATGGGGCTGAGTTGCTATGTTAGCCTTAAATCATCTCTTTCCATCCTCCACTGCAGCCTATAGATTGATGGAGTTGATAAAGTTTTTGTCTGATGCGATGTGGCTCCTATATCCTTAAGAACTTTGGATTGAGTTTAAAGTCCATTTTCATCAGTGCATCTGTCTTTTGCAAAGCATCCTAAGATTTACAGCACTGTCTGAAGCAAATACTAAAATCATATTGACTTCCACTCTGTTTCTCAAAAACTAAGTTAGACTCATAGCTGTAATGTGCATTGATTAAATATTTTTGGATAATGAACATATAGACACTGCCCTGTCAATAAAGTGGTGAAGGGATGGGAAAGAAATGTGTGTAAGAGGAAAAAGCTTTCATGAATGAACAGTGGGTAGGTGTCCAAAAGCACATTTTCCTGACAAAGAAGTTCTGCATCTTTAAACATTTCCTGGGCGTGTGTATGAAATAATTGCACCACAATTGTGGCCAGCAAAATGCATATCACTACATTTGAAAACATTCTCACTTTTTAGTTACTTGTTTCTTTGTTGTATACAAGCACATGTGCAAGTATATAAATCGATAGATAGTAATTCACGTAACATGTAGTGTCACAAAATAACAACTTCAGTTTTAATATGCATTAAATGTGCTGTGTAAAGACAGTCTATAGCTAGCTCAACTTCTTGTGTGAACCTCCAAAACAATCTATTAAGTCAACTATGGTGTAATTTAAATGTGGGTAACTATGTTGCATAAACACAATCTTGAGCTGCAGTTTCCCAATTTTGAAAAACAAATCTCTGCAGATTTCAATCTATTTCAATCTAAATAACGGCAGTCATTTTCAAATTAGAAAGAAGTTCAAATTTAGCCATTGTCTGTCAAAATTAGAATTTTTCACTTACTGTTACTTTTTCTCCCACTACCCATTTTTAATGAGCGGTAAAGCCAGAGCACTATTGTCCAAAGCACATAAAGAACTATACATCAAATGTTAAAGCAATAAATTGGAAGCATGTCAAAGATTGGCAGAGTATGTATGACTGAACTGATGCTTCCCTTGTATCAGACACGAAGAAAAAGTTGGAGTGACTTGGTGTCTCTGTCCACAGGTAGTCTGGTATCCCCCTATAATCTAGGGGGGCTCCTGATTTGAACAAATTCAGAACCAGAACCTCAATTCTCTTTCTGTTCGCAAATATGAAAATTTCCCCCCCAAAAAGTGTAAAAGCAATTCTTACTCTGGGTAGTCCTTTAACAAGAGTTCATTTAATGACTGTTCGAAGTTACAATGGCACTGAAAAAAATAATTATATGACAGTTTTTCACACGACCATTGCAGCATCCCCCATGGTCATGTGTTCACCTTTTGCAATATGGCAACTGATTCACATTGATGATGATTGTAGTGCTCCGGGATCATGTGATTACCTTTTGCAACCTTATGATGAACAAAGTCAATGGGAAAGCCAGATTCACTTAACAACCATATTACTAACTTAACAACTACAATGATTCACTTAACTGTGGCAAGAAAGTTTATAAAATGGGGCAAAATTCACATTACAACCATCTCATTTAGCAACATAAATTTTGGCCTCAATTGGAGTTCTAAGTTGAAGACTACTTGTAATCACAACCCAACAAAAACCAACTACTTGATGTCTGAATTATATTTGAATGAAATATTGCTTGCATCCTAGCTTTTTTTTTTTTTTAAAGAACACTTCTTTTTTCTTATGGGAAGCTCACCCAAAGAACATTTTGAGCACTTGGTTTTTTCCATAAAAAGGCATAACAATATAAAAAGTCCATGCATGCAAGCAATAGCAATAAATATACAAACTAAAGATCGACGTCACACACAGCTCTACGTATTCACACCCATCCACAGCATTCATTTAAATTTATGGTATGTTTAAAAAAGCATAATCATTATTTATCCAGGGAGAGTACTTATTTTTTTTCCCATTAGTGTACACTAATATAATTCCTTCTGTAAATTATAGACTGAGGGGCATGGCTCACTATCGCCTCTTTTACATAATGAAAAACCAAAGGGAATTTGGATAAGGAGATAGCATCCATCTTCATGCTTTTTCTTCCCAAACTTGCTCCTATGGAGCAGAGTCAAGCAATCCAGTTTTTAATATTTCAAAACTGATCTCTGGAACTAAACACTGTCTTCATGTTGAGCTTCTATATTAAATAGAGCTTAACTCTTCTACTCTTTAGTTTCCCTTTTATTAGACCTCATTACTGTTATTAAGGCCTTCACCATGACCAAATAGTTATATACTACAATTTATTTTTCATTCTAATCATACTGAGAAATAGTTTCATGTTATGCTCCAGATATCTTCCAGTGATCCATTGGTACTTAACTTTCAAGTCTGAATAGAAATTCATGGGTGTTGTGTGTGTTGAAATAATGTTAGTAGTTATACATTATCCTTAAAACTTTCACACTTGAAGAGCTGATAACTAAAATTCAGCTTACAATGAGAAATGGAAGCAGCCATAGAATCTGTCCTTAAGAAAAGGACATCAAAAGAAATTATGAGGTTGGTAGTGAATTGTTTTTCCTTGGAAAAAGAATGTTGACAATGTGAGGCCTCTGAGTTGTGTGGATAGTGATCAATTATAAAGAGATATTTTCATCGTTTTGTTTTCTGTAATTGTAGATTACATTGTTCCGTGATGCTCAGCTTTATAGGGAGATTGTTTTTTGAATAATAGACTGGTAATATGATTAAAATAGCTACTGGAAAGTCAGCAGAAAAAAAACAAACTGGTGTGCTCTCTGGCTCTTATTCTATTGGATATTAAGAAAATTAATCATCCATCATACTCAAATTAGGGTGTTTTTTTTTTCTCATATTGCATTACATACAACCATATAATTGTTAAGTTATTAAACTATACCCATAATGTTATAATTAACCTTACCATAGGTTTGGTAAGGTTCCAATTGATAAAAGCTTTATTAGGGGAAAGTGTATGTCCATCATTTTTGGGATCTGATTCATTTGGGAGAGGGAGGGGTTCATGTTTTTATTATTGGAGATTAATAACTTCCATAAAATTAGTTTTTATTATTAAACAGTTTTTATCAGCAAAACTGTGTTTTCTGTGTGCATTTTAACTACAATTATTATTGTGACTTGAGGTAAATATGGTGTTTTTTTCAGCAATGTATTTTTCACTTTATATATTATAACAGTATATAACTGCTTAAGTCAGAGGTAGATGGCATTATTTCAGATTTTACTAAATGTATGCACATATTCCACTTCAATAATAATTCTTTTTAAAAAGGATGATTTATTCACCCTAAAATCTAACTTTGTTGGTAAACTTACCCAAATTATTATTCAGATATTATGGAGCCATAAGAATTTCATTTATTCATTTGAATGTTCTGAAGTGTGGGGAGAATTGAAGATTTCTAAGTGAGGCAGCCGATAATATCAGACCAAATAGAATAAGTGACAGGAACAGATCTACAGGCTTTCTGCTGATCAGCTGTTGCAATGCCCCCTTGATTTTTAACACATTTAGAGAACTTGATATCCATTTAAAGAGAGTTGAAATTTGATTTCCAGATACTTTTTTAACTTTAGCAGTGCAGTGTTTATTGTTTGTTTAACTACATAAGCCATACTAAAGCAGTTTAAAATAATTTAACTAGTCTTACCATAAAACCATTCTATATTTAGCCATTTCTAATACATCTACAGAGAATCAACCTCAGGAAGGCTAATAAAAGAGTGAAATAAAACTTCCTACCTAAATCTTTCTACCTAAGGCACCTCTTCCCATTTCAGGTAAATGCCATTGTTTGATACCAAACACAGAGAAAGAAAAGGTAAACACAAAAAGTTTGTAGTGAAGAGCCACATAATCAAGCTGCTTAAAAAGTCTGTGGAGGTTCTCAATTATCTAGGTCATAGTTGTCAGTGCTTTTTCAAAAGGCAACTGGACTGTTTTTCCTTGAGGAAGAAAACATTTCACTTCTCATCCAAGAAGCTTCAACAATTGTGACTGGATGGTGGTGGTGGGGTGGCAGGATAGGTTCTGACAGATGGTGGCGAGGGAAATGGAAGGACTGTATTTCTTTGCAAAAATTTCTTAAAAAGAAATTTTCAAAATGGGAGTTATGGCCCTCACATCAGATTTCTTTACTTAGAAATATAACAGTCATTTGGACAACCTGATCCCCAAATTGGTTTAAGTTAGCCCTGGTGCTTAGAGTTGGACATAGAAATGCAATAAAAACTGATGCAGTGGTAAATAATGCCAGATGATCTGACTGCCCATCCCAAACAACACCTGAGCAGCTACATTTGGTGCCCATTGAATCATTTTCAAAAGCAATCCCGTGGAGACTATGTTATAATGTTTCAGTTTATACATGACATTCTCAAGTAAAATCAAATAAACAATAGACTGCATACTAATGCATGTGATACATATATGTGAATTATATGGGTATGATTGCAGTTATACAAGAGATAATATACCAGAAGGTTTCCCAAATAAATGTCATTGGAATATAAAAAGAATTCAGCAACATCATTATTTTCTTCTATTTTCAGTTTCTTTTATAGAAGCACAATCAGGATTCTGCTAAAAATAATTCCAGGCTTCTTTTTTTTTATCTTGAATAAATATGCAAAGCATTATTAAAACTCATGGGACTGAATGGGAATATTTATACCTAATAATCAAAATTAATCAATTCAATAGATAAGACTAAAAAAGTTAAGAGTGCATGACAATTTTTGCTGGCTTTAGTACTTGTCAAATGGCATATATCTGACAATCATTTGTAATGTGTAAATATCCTGAAAAAACTTATGCATTGCAATATTGAAGTGAAATAATTTCTTAGCATCCTATGAAATGCCATGTCTTTGCAGTAAAATATAGATAGCTGTGCTCCAAA
Organism: Laticauda colubrina; assembly: GCA_015471245.1. Lineage (NCBI taxonomy): Eukaryota > Metazoa > Chordata > Lepidosauria > Squamata > Elapidae > Laticauda > Laticauda colubrina. Next base: position 20,454,020 of record BLBF01000026.1, read on the forward strand.
TTCTCAACGTTTACTGAAAAATGTATGATAATCTGCCATAGGTGACATGATTGAATTTCATAAAAGATGCTGATAATCTTGAAATTTAAATTTCTATATTTAAAATGTCTCTCTAAGTCGTCTGCTTCTTTGTCAGTCATTTTTGATACTTAAGACAATTAAACCAATAATTAAATGGTCATGACAACATGTGAACACAAGTCTACTCAGTTATCTGAACAGGTCAACAGTAGTTAAAAGGGAAAGTAAATGGCAGAGATGTAGAGTACAAAATCTTAAGCGTACTTTGAAAGAGAACAACGTCAGATCATCATCAACGTCAGATTGTCCAAAAGCCTCAGGAGCCAACATCAATGATACATGTAATATGTCAAGTTATATAAAATATTGTATAAAATAACATCAAAACTGGCTGTTTAAAAAAGGACATCTTAATGAGCCATGCAGATAAATATTATTATAAATTATTAGGCACAATCTGTTCTTGCATTTTCCACATGATACAGTGATGTATCCTGTTAATTCCCACAGTTTAGTTATCTCTCTCTATAATTAATAGTGAGATGAATCTGTGAGTTTTATAGCAACTTTGTGAATTATGTTCATTGACTGTCTTGGAAGGGGGGAGAAGGGAGATTAAAGTTTCATACAATTTTAAAGTTTCATTCCAGTTTATTGTAAAACCGGATCTGACATGCATTATATTTTTCAACATTCAAGATTAATTTTCCACATGAATGGTGGACATTTTAGGAATGTCTTGTGAATTCCAATAAAATTTGCTGACATATTTTCCAGAGGTGACTGACTGTTGGGAATTAGTTGTAGCTATATGGAACTGAATGTAGAATGTGTAATTTTTAATCTAGCTGATTTTGTACACCCATTGTATACACAGCCTGCCATTAAGTAGGTTTGTAACAAAATAAATTTCATTGAATTCAGTCATGCATGCTGTCAGGGAAATATGTATAAAATTACAATGTGGGGGATGAGCTTGATTTGATTGTTAGGAGCAAATATCTTAGCTTCATGTGATATTTTTTGTATCCTGGAGAAAGTAGGTTAATGTTAGGAAACAGCCCTTTGTCTTTCATATGTACTGTAAGAGGTAAATATGATATTGTGGATTTAAATAGATTTTCCACTAGTGGATAAGTCCTTTCCATTCATAGAAGTGTTGTTTCCAGGATGCTAAAAGAGCAATTCAGAACATACCTGAGATATAGATGTACAAGCTGTTACTAAATCATTTGAATCATTAGAATGTATATATAGCTTGTATCTTCCTTATGGATCAAGTTTCAATACAACTTCCAAGTTGAGAAATTTCCTTCTACAATTCTTGTATAAGAATTGTAAATACCGTTAGCATATTTTCTTTTTTCACTGACTTCTTTGAATTTGGTCAATGGTATCCTGAAGAGTACTTTGATTAGAAAAACAAGGTGTACATGTTGAACTAAAACCTGTTTCATACGCCCCCATGAGTGACTTAAGCCAACTAATTTATTTATTTGAGTCAATACTGTTCTCTTCAATTGGACATTACTACTTCTTATTAATGTTTTTATTACTAAGCTTCATTTAAGTGTGGCAGTACTCCCTAGCTCTGTTTTTATTCATTAAGACCCTTAGGCTGCCCTGTTTTATAGGTATCATTCCTACTGATATGTTTATGGGATATTAGACCAGGATGTAGCTGATAGCTCAAGGAGTACAAATATTCATCAAAGTTGATTTCCCTATTTCATTAAAATAGACTTCTATAAGAGAGGAGAACTTGATTTAGCAGTATTCAGAGTTTATTGACTTGCCCAAAAATCAATGGACAAAAAAGAGCTATGTCCTCTGTCATATACAAAAGATGTCTTTCGTAGTCCTAATATATTTAGGTGTCTAACAACAGGTTATAGAAGTCAGAGTTGTGGATAGGACTTATATATCTATGTTCAAAAGATCTTCATGACCACTAAATATTGTAGTGAGTTGGAGTTTTCCCTTTTTATTCCCATCTGTTGGCCATGTACACGTTTGCAGTCCAGATTTGATATTAATCAGAAACAGGACCAAGGAAAGCAATGAAACTTTTTTCTGGTTAATTATTAATTAGATAGCTACCTAAATGTATATTCTATAAATCCTAAATCTGGCCTTTTAATTCAACAGGTTGATTATAGGCTGAAGTTTATACAGATATATATTAACTTATGTATTTATTACCTATGTAACATAAATCTAATATTATGCAGATGAGTAGGCTTTTCAGAAAGACAAATCATGGAGGGAGATAAAAGGTTAATATTCATTTGCCAACATTCATTTATCTTTGGTGTTCCCATGACTGCTGTATACCTAACAAAAGGTATGCATGTTAATAGCATTCATACATGATACTACATCCAATCTGATTGTATAACATCTTGGGAGGTCTTATAATAAACAATAATTCATAGTAGTTGACAGTGAGAAAAGATTGTGGGTTATTTAAACACACACACACACACACACACACACACACACACACACATATATACACCTCTATATTGCTTCTAATACCATTACAATTCAAGGTGATTTACCCTACAAATTATTAGAATGAAATAATTAAAACAGTAGTTAAAAGAATGTAAAATATTCATTTGAAAAGTGGTATAAAAACTATTCAGATTTAAAAAGATGCTATAGGAAATAGCATTCTAAAGTATGAGGCCCTCAACATAATATTCACTTAAGATCTGCTTCTACCACATTGTCTTGTTGACATAAGAACTGCTATAAAGAGTTATCTCTTTTCATACCTCTCCCCAATATAAGAAATACTTCTCAAACCATAGAGCTGAGTAAGAGAAAGTATCCTTCAAGAATGTAATTTTTTTAAAAAGTGATTAATAGTCTTAAACAATCTACTGCCTTGCAATTGTGTTTCTTAGCTCTTAAGAATTCCAATATTGCCAAACTGGAATTGAGGGAACTGGAGGGAATTCTGGCAGTCAAATACGTATGGAGGCCAAGTTGGGGAAAATATTTTTTTAAATACTTATGCAATTATTAAGAATGTTGTAAATAGCTCTCCAGTTGTTATATAGATCTCAGGCCTTTTATACTTACTTGCACTAATATCTATTTGTACTCATACAGATATAAATCAAAATTTTACATAAGTAATTTGTCTTCAGATTCAGAACAATAGCAACAAAACAAAGTGAAAAAATGTTTATTTTGAGTGTGTTTATATGGAAGATGTTACACTTGCACATTGTATAAATTCATTGCCATGACAACTTCATAATTTTTTTGGGCTATTTTTGGAAGTTATTGCATTCCCAACAACTTTTGGTGCAGATTATTTATTGGATCATTTTAAGAGTCTGAAGGTCTCTTGTGATTGAATCTGGGTTAAATTTCTGATAAAGATATTCTGGTAGACCTCAGCTTTTACCTTCCAACTTACACACTGTTGTTTGAATGAGGAAATGGACTCTTGTGAAGTTGAGGATTGTGTTGATGCAGAGTTCCTAATTTTGAAGACAAGTGTAAACATGCTTCAGGGGTCCCCAAACTTAGCAACTGTAAGACTTATGGACTTCAATTCCCAGAATTCTGGGAGTTGAAGTCCACAAGTCTTAAAGTTGCCAAGTTTTGGGACTTCTGTGCTAGATGAATGTACTTACAATTCCCTGTAAACTGCAGCTCAGAATGAGGTTGGAGGTGATGGTGAGTGGGTTTGTACATCCTTTGTATATCATATGGGTGCTCCAGCACTGGAGGTTTTTAAGAAGAGATTGGACAGCCATTTATCTGAAAGGATATAGGGTCTTCTACTTGAGCAGGGGATTGGACTAGAAGACCTGCAAGATCCCTTCCAACTCTGTTATTATATTCTATTCTACATTTGAATGTATATAAAAAATCCTTTCATACAAGTAGTCATTGACTTACAACAGTTCACTTAGCGACCGAAGTTCATTGCTAAAATAAGTGATTTAAGACCATTTTTCATACTTATGACTGCTGCAGCATTCCCATGGTCACATGATCAAAATTCAGATGCTTGGCAACTGACTTGTTTATGATGATTGCAGTGTCCTAGGTCATGTGATCAACTTTTACAATCTTCTTCTTAGCAAAGTCAATAGGGAGGCCAGATTCACTTAACAACCATGTTCCTAACTTGACAACTGCAGTGTTTCGCTTAACAAATGTGGCAAGAAAGATTGTAAAATGGTGCAAAACTTACTTAACAAATGTCTTGTTTAGCAACAGAAATTTTGGGCTCAATTGTGGTCCTAAATCTAGGATGACCTATATCAGATTTCAACAATCATTGATTGGCTTCTAGCTCAATGCTTTTAATGATTTGCCCTCTATTTGAGAAAATAGCAGACAATTTTAATAAATTTTATTGCAGTTATTAGCACAAAGTCTCCCTGCATTTTTTCACAGATAACTCTTAATTTTTTTTGTTTTAAAACTGTTTCCTCTTGTTCTAATCCTAGAGTATGGATTAACAAGGCTGTAATTCCTTGCCCACTTACCGTGAATCAGGAAAATTAGAAAGCTGGATGAATAATTCTGGCCTTGATCTTCCAGCATGATGGTTTCCCACCTGCAGAATTTTCTTTATGAAGGAGCAGTGACCAATGTATCTCATTTAAAGTAGTACAGACACAAGCAATTTCAACAGTGATGAAGTCTTCAATTAGAGAAGTGGACAGGGAGAAAGCTTTAGAATGCTACTGTGATAATATTGTTATCAGGTGGAAAATGTCTTCTAATAAACAGTTATTAAATGCATAAAACTACAATAACTGAAGAGGACTTCCAGTTATTCCCTTCTTTACAATCATAATGATAACAATTTCATTTAAAAGAATTTGCTTCCTTCAGTTCTATGAAATGGATATGGTCAGAATCAAACAAATTATTTCTATTTATAGCAATCTTTTTGGCATAGCAAACAGGTAGAGCAATGTACCATTCCCTGTAAACTCTAGTCACAGCTATTGCCACAGTATATATGACATCATATTTTGCCCAGATAAGCAGTTTCACTTTAACCTGTTTTTGGAGGCAGCAGACCAGGCATCACAGTTATCATTCAAGACAGATTTTATTGTTTTTTAAAGCTTTGCCATGCTAATAATTTACATTAGTTGGAATGTACATTCAGATGAAAAATATTTATCTCATAGTCAGTTGCGCAACTATTACATGGGATTATAATACCAAGTGTAAAGTGTTCTCTAACATATGCTTATAGAAGAAAACTATGTAATAGATTAGGCAAAGGATACAATTAGATTTCACGTATAAATAGATTTCATGTAATCTGTGATTACAGTGTCTCTCAGTATAAAATAATTCTAGTTGTTTTCCTGCACAATCTTCCTACTAAATAATGTTTGGAAATTATTTGCTCCGTGGAAAACATGTTATAGTTAGGGAAAATTAATACTCTGAATTAGAATATTAGCTGATTTAAATCAATATTTCCTGCACCATTTTTTCCAAAGAAACATCAAGAATTCTAAGCTAGGCTAGTTAAGACGAGGTTAAGCAAGCTTGACCTATATTGACTGGAAGTGGTTCTTGCTCAGGATTCCATATTTTTTTTCCAGTACTAAATTCTGAACTCGATGTTGTAACACTGAACTATAAGAAGCTGGTTAAATGTTTGCCAACAAGGCAAAATCAGCTGTGGGATGGCTATTATAATAGGAGGAAACTTAGTTGATACGATCCTTTTGAGACATTATTTTCTTGATCTGATTCCCACTCAATGATAGATAGATGGATAAATAGATAGATAGATAGATAGATAGTATATATTGTGTATATGGTAAATCCATGTAACTAGATTCATCACATCTTCTTGGGCTTGAATGTTGAAAATAATTTTAATTCCACAGAAAGATTTGAATCAAATGCAATAGTCATCTAAAGCTAGAGACAGTGACAGAAAAATGGTAACACAGAGATATTGCCACAAAGCAGTCAATCTTTCACAGTTGCATCCTTATATGTCAAATGCAAGTGTATAAGTTACAAAGTTTGCATTGTGATGTCATGGCACCCGTTCATCACATGTCATACTTGTTGCCTTCATGAATGTTTCTGATGCCCACATCACTTGACACATTCACTTAAACATCTCAGAGTGGCTAAAGTACTCATTTAAAATCATGTGACTTGAGAGCAGCTTTACAAATATAAGGTGCTGTATTTTTCTCTTAGGAGTTCTGGACACTCCAACTCCTTTATTACCCAGTACTATGTTTCCAGGAATTATTACATTTACAAGAGTAGACGCAGTAAAAATGTTGCAGTAAAGTTGTGGTCTGTAGGACAACTGCTGTCCTCCACTGGTTTAAAGCATGTTTTGGCTGTGCAGCAGAGGTCTGATAAGGAAGCTATGCAGAAGTTCAGTTATTGGGAAGTTTTAATTATTTGCACCTTAGGAGATGGTAAATATCTCTGAAATGAGGGAGGGAGGGAAGGAAAGAAGGAAGGAAGGTAGGAAGATAGGAAGGAAGGGTTGGTTTCCAATGGTGCTAGCTTCCACAAGAAAATTCAATGGGGAAACCAACAAGAAGTTGGAAATTGCTCCCACTCAATGATTCTTTTTGCCTGACTATGGTCAGTGTTTTTCAGTTTAAGATAAAGTATACATCTGAAAAAAAAAAGTGAGTCACAGGCTGTCTAGTATCCCATTAAAGTTGGTTGCTGATTAGAAGACATAGTTATTCTTCAGTTAAAGTATTTCATGTGATTGTGAAAATACACATATTTTTTTAAATGCTATATATTTTGACAGTTTTATATATCAATCATCTACAACCTATTGTCCTACAGACAAATACCATTTGTTTCTAGTATTTTCACAAATCATCTGGAACTGATTTGGAGAACATCCGGTTGGGGAAATCTGCTGTATAGAATCAATAATAAGTCCTAGTCCTATAAATATAACTTGGACTTATGATTTTAAATAATAAATCTTTCTTTCTCTGTCTCTTTTAAATAATCTAAGATTGCTTGTTCAGATAATGTCATCCACAGAGATTCTTCAGAGCTGTTATTTAAAAATCTGCCATGAGAAGGAAAATTCCAATATAAATGTGGAAACAATTTTCAGCTTTTATTAAAATCCAGATCATTCATTTAGTGGATAGTTTTAAACAGCTTGAAAAGAGTTTGTATTCTCCATTTTCAGTAAAGGGCTCTAAGATTATTCAACATATGTCGGGTGACATAGGGAAGTAAGTATATGGAAACCATTGGAAGAAATAATAGCATTTTAACTGAAACTAAATTTGACAGAAGATCATCTTAATTTTCTATGGTGTTTTTGATCTTACAGTGCTTACCCTGCTAAAGAAACCATGTCTCCATTGTGTGATTTTAGAACAGTCGAACCAACAGTCGAATCAGAGGGACAATGATGCCTAAGGGCCATCATCAATATCTTTTATGCAGGGGTGGGATTCAACCGGTGTTACTATTGGTTCGGTGATTACACGCGCTTGTAAAAAACCTTAAGCTGTGCTGCCTGAACAGCTGAAAAGCAGTGCACTCGTGCACAGCGTTTGAAAACCACTTTTTTTTCTGCTTTTTCAACTGAGCTGTGCCGCACAAAACAGCTGAGGTTGAAAAAGCAGGAATAAAGGTAAGAGCCTGGGTGGACAGGTGGGCCAAATAGCAGCAAACACAGAACCGGTTTGGTGTCTGCTGCTGTTCAGAGCTATAGGTTCTATAGAGCCAGGCAGAACCAGTAGCATCCCACATCTGTTTTTATGTCACAAATGGGCTTGCTAGCACCAGATGCACTTAGTAACAGGGCCAAAGTTGGCCATATTTTCAGCCCATTATATACCAGTGCAGCATATAAGACTTTCTGAAGTATCCTGATTTTAGATCTTCACGTGTCCTTCTAGCATTTTGCTTTCTAATATTTGTCAACATGGGTGTTACCCTTTTTTAATTAAAAAAAAAATCCTAATGAACTCTATACTGCTTTGAACCTAATGTATGCATGTTTATATGTTTGCATTTTCTTGTTTTTATTTTATATTTTCTCTACATTGCTATTTTGTTTCTGTTTCATGCAAACACCTGTTCTGAAATTGTGCAGGGTAATCTTATGTTCCCCCTTCTGTATCATATGTTTTCTCTTGTTTATTGAGTTATGTTCCGCCATACTTCAGATATGACAGCCATTTAATAATCCTGAAGCTGTAGCTCTGCAGGGGCTAAAAAGATCCCAGCAGGCTTGTTAACTTCTGCTCTGAAACATTATGGGAAATATTTTCCTGTCCTTGAAATCCATGAGCTTCTGATTAATTTATTTTAAGGCTGTAAAAATCCATAACCAAGGATGTGGGAAGCATATTGAATTGCTCTTCCCATCCAGTTTTTAAGTTCTCTTTCCCCATTTCCAGGTTTTACCTAGCCATTTAACTGCTTGCCATGTTATTAAAGTTACATTGACTGCTTCCCACAAATCTCTTGTTGAAAAGTCCACAACAAATATTTAACTGGATTTTTTTTTTCAAGAAAAGTGTTAGGTATTATTCCTGTCTCAGGAGAAATACAATCTAGACATTTTAAAAAATATGCTGAAGTTGTCCTTATTTAGATAGAAGATTCCTTCAATAAAAGAAGTTATTCCAAATGGGATATGAATCAGAGGTGGTATTCAGCAGGTTCTGACCAGTTCTGGGGAACCGGTTGTGGAAATTTTGAGTAGTTCAGAGAACCGGCAAATACCACCTCTGACTGGAGATTTTACAGTATCCTTCCTCTGCCACACCCACAGAACCGGTAGTAAAAAAAAATGAGTTCCACCATTGATATGAATCATATTCCAGATGCAGTAAAAGGGAAACCGAGTCAGTTTTTAAAGGGAAAGAACACTCAAAGAAAAAGTTGAATAGCAATCCCTACCCCACCTCCATCTGTTTTTTGTTTTGGAGAACAAAAGCTAAAGAAGTGTGTGGATTCAGTATTTCTGGCAATACATTACTGTGGGTAACAAGTAATGGGAAATAGGAGAAACTGTTGGTATATCAGGCAATTATAGTGTACAGTTTGTCTAAAAAAATCATCTCAAATGAAAATCTACTATAGAATAAATTCTAAGGGCTATTTAAATGCATGTCAGGCAGCATGTTTTCCACATGCTGCTCAATTAGCCAGGCTTATTATCAACTCAGTATTTCACTTTGGAATAGATTTTGGGAGCCCAATTCACAGATAAATCTATCATTCCCAGTACTTGTTAGGAACATGAATGTCAATCAGCTTCACTGCAGTTAGTCAATGAATCCATCCTTTTGTGTGTCTGTGTGTCTAAAATGTGTATATATGTGCACCTGTGTGTACACGTGTGTGTATTTATGTGTAGGTGATCTATTTAGAAATGATGCGAACATTTTATTCCAAAAATTATAAAGCAGTCATATGCATGAGGCATCATTCTATATCTGTATATATATTTAGAAATTTCTAAACATGCACAAATCATCAAGTGAGTAGAGAAATATAGGTTCTAATCCTTCCTTGTACATGGATAACTGAAATGTGGCTGACTTTGTGCCAATCAGTTTGCTAGGAAGTTAAACTAGAGAGACCAGTTAAACTAAAGGTGTCAAACTCTTGTCATCACATTGTCATCACGTGTATCGCGACCTTTCCCCTTTGCTAAACTGCAGGTGGGCGTGGCCAGTGCATGACGCATCTGGCCAGTGGGCCGCAAATTTGACACCCCTGAACTAGGAACTTAAAAAACATCTTCCAATCAATCCACATGTGACAAACAAGGTAGGCAATGAACAGAGCTTCACCTGAATGGATTGGTTTGGAATGATGATAATGATAATAAATGTATACACACATACACAATCTCTCCCGCCACACACATACTATTGTAGGGATAATCAAAGTAGGAAATGATACATCAAAATGTTAAACAAATTAAAAGGGGCTGTATTATAGAAGGAAGTAATGATAGCAGTTGTAAAGGCATCAATAGAGTAGATGCTGTCTCATGAATTTTGGAAAGAATGCAGGAGAACTGAAGGATAATAAAAAATCCACGGGCAAAATGCTTGGAGCACAACTTTATTACTGAAGACTTTGATCTTTGCAGCAAAATTGAGGCTTGAGCTGCTGGAGATAACTCTGGAATCACAACATGAGCCTGTGGGATTTAACCGGGAAATAGACTTCTGCCACAGATAAATTTCCATAGAGGCAAGTTATGGTACACCAACAGCCGCACTAGCTAGGAGTGAATAAGAAACAGTAGGGAAAAAGGGGCAGCCTGGTACAAGAATACAATCTGCTTCCTCAAGAATGGAAGGGGGAAAAGATATTTAGAACAATCAGAAAAGAAATAATTATAACTAGGAAGTTACTATTATTAACTCTTATACACTAAGGAATGGATCATGTTAGAGAATAGAAGATTTTAAAAAATGGAACAATCCTAAATAACGATCTGTTTTCTGTGGTTTTCAAATAAATTCAAGTGCACCTTTTTATGACGGGGAATATTAAAATGTAATAGGTGACATACATTCATTTAAATAAATAGGCAAGCAAGTGAATTTAGTACTCACAAATATGAACCAAGACTGAAAAGCTAAGGCTTACACAAGGATTTTGAGCATGCTTCGCCAAATATAAATCCCAGTGACTTTCCTCAAATTACTTTAAAAACTCAAGTGTGATTTCTAAAGGGTCGGGAAGTTGCTTGAGGGGAAAAAATCAAGATGCCTTAGGATCTTAGTAGATTATGTTTCTGGAAACTGAAGTCAAGACCAAAGATTTGACAGTAACATTCCTTGTCTTCTCTTCCCCCACTCCTTGTTTGCTGGTGACAAAAAAGTAATTTAATGACCAATCCTTGCATTTACAACCTTCAAAGGTTTGGAAAACAAAAGAAAGCTGAAGTAAGATTGTAAACACAGTTATGGTTTCACCTATAGATCACTTCACTTAAGCACTGAGTTGAATACTAAATGAAAACTGCCTGAACTGTACTATACATTCAGGTTACATTACTGAGGTGACTCTCACTGATAGCAGAAGTGGTAAATATTGAATTGTTTAGGAAGGTTGTTTAACTTTGAGTCAAACTTGATAACTGATGAATTAATAGAAAGCAGAAGTGAGCTCCTTTAATATTGATCTAGATACAGGGGGAAGAATAGGTGTTTAATAGAACTTCATGTAATTTACAAAAGTTTAAATTTTCCTTATCCTGCCAGGAACCTTAGCAAAATCCTATCCCAAATATTAATGTTAAACTATTTGCAATTTCCATCTTCTTCTTCTCTCGTGTCGCTACACTTTTCCCAGCCACTGTAGAACACTGTTGGTGTAGGTTGATGTCGCGTGGTAGAAGGATTCGCAGGTAAACAGATACCTGACAGGGTATTTCCATCTAAAAACTTTCTTTAACTCAGTAACTTCAAGTTACTGCTGTTGAATTTAGTTATGTGGTTACTTAGTTTGATCAGGATCACCTGAAAGTGCTGATTTATCTCTTCTACTAAGATTAAAATATTTATTCACTGCTAACTGATATCCTGGAGGCAACATGAATATAAAAGCTCTTTGTCTATGTGTACGTGGCCAGCTGCTGTACAGCTGAATACAGAGTAAACAGGTGGCCACTCAGGTGTGAGAAGCACGTGTCTGAGGGCCCAGTTGCCACATGAATGTCTTTTAAGGTGAAAGAGGATAAAACGCATGTAGGTGTGTTTGCTTGTTTGTATATTCAGTACTCTTGGGCATTCATGTTGGAGTATTTCACTTTTCACAGAACTCTATCTATTAAGGAGATGGTATTTAAAGTGTATCCTGGCTTCTTAGTTTAAGAGATTGGATGTTCTTACAATCAATACATCTGATTCAGAGAATTTAGACAACTTAAATTTTATGTATCTGGATTTTGCAGTGAGTGGAAGATCTTTTTTAGTGATTGAGAGTGTTGTCCTGTCTGATGAGAGTGCTTTAGAAATGTAATTGAGAGGCAGAATAATTACTGTACAAAGTCCCATCCTGATCTAACCCCTGCAAAAGAAAAGCTTCAAGGTAACTTGATCATGTTGAAAGAGAAGGAGGAAAATATACTTTTTTTGTGTGTGTGATAGGTTTGTTTTTAGTGATGCAAGCCAGAAAAAAACCCCAACAGTTGGAATTTGAAAATGCAAATATTATTGAATATGTATCTCATCTTTCTATTTATATAAACTAGTAAGACTAGTTTATATAAATAAATATGATGAAGGAATTTAAATCCAGCCTTTAGGGGACAATATTTTTTTTTAAATCTAAGTTTGGTTTATCCTTTTCTCTGTATAAAAACAAGTTTGCCATGCTACTTTTTAGAGATAGGCTGTAACTAAACACAGTTATCAATCTTTTTTTAGGATAATTAATTATAGTTACAGGGGGTCCTAACAGGCTTTGTCTTTAGTCAAAGACAAAGCAGTTTCACCAAACCAGTTTCCTAAGGGGGTGGGAAAAGTTTCTAGGAGGGAAATTTAAAAGGAGCAATCAGTATGTTTGATGCCTTGGGAAGACACTCTCCTGGTGTGTTATAACTGTTTTAACATAAGGCTGCCCTAGAGGATAACCAAGACAGATGGATTCATGTTGATGTGAGGCTGGCTACAGTATGTCTGGCTAAATCCTTTGTTTAGAGAAATAGTCTGGAAAAGAGAGAGGAGACTAGTTTTGTTAAGTTTTTTAGATACCAAAATAGTGCTTCTTTCTGATTAAAAAATTGGAGAAAAAAAGATAAAGGCCTGGTTTCGTAGTTTTCCTGATATATGCACCAGTCACGGACAGCCTAAGAGTTCTATATTCTCTCTCTCTTTTCCTTCAAAATATAATAAATTGGAGGATTCCATGTTTATTATTGTATTTTGGTACAACTATTAAAGTGAAATAAAATAAAATAAATAAAATCAAATTAAAAGTTAAAAACAAAAATATTAACATTTATTTATTTGGCTTAGAATCCATCTCTCTATTCTCATGAATAAAAATGAATTTTTAATTTATTAAAAGCTTCTCTGAAGTTGTATATTTAAAATACTTATTTTAACTGAATAAGAGGTTACAGCTCTTTAAATCAGTGTTTTAAATCCAGGTAATACCTCATCTTAAAGAGTTGTTCTTCGATTAGGCGATACAATCAAGCCAGGTTCAATGCTTGATTGCTGAGTTTGAGAGGGCTTGGGCCACAGTTTTTCAATAGTTTCTGTTGCGTCTAAGCTCTAAGCTCTCCTACATGTACATGAACTGACTGAGGGAAATCACCTGAGTTTTGGAATGGGGTGTCAGCATAGAACAGAGTTCCCTAACTTTTCTCGCTTTGCAGACTGGTGGAGGGGGGGGGGGGAAGATATGGTTCTGTGCAAGTGGTGATGTGCTTGCGCATGTCTCAACCTCCATTTCCACAGTCTGGTTCTGAACAGCTCACAGCCTGATAGTGGGCCATGCTCAGGGATTGGGGACATCTGGCATAAGGTAAAGGTTCCCCTCGCACATACGTGCTAGTTGTTTCTGGTTCTAGGGGGCAGTACTCATCTCTGTTACAAAACTGAAAAGTCAGCACTGTCTGAAGACGTCTCCATGGTCATGTGGCCAGCATGACGAAATGCCAGAGGTGCAAGGAACGCTGTTATCTTCTCATCAAAATGGTCCCTATTTTTCTTACTTGCATTTTTTATGTGCTTTCGAACTGCTAGGTTGGCAGAAACTGGACAAGTAATGGGAGCTCACTCCGTTACACGGTGCTAGGGATTCAAGCCGTCAAACTGCCGACCTTTCTGATCGATACACTCAGCATCTTAGCCAACGAGCCAACTCTGGCATAGATTACTAATGACACTCAGTTGTATTATGCTTCATTATCCATTTCCAGAGAAGCTGTATCCTTGAATGTTTCCTGAATATATGATGAGGGAGCAGTTTCTGAAATTAGAAGAGATTGATGCCCAATCTATTTTGGGATTATCATCTTCCTGGAAGAATATGCTCACGATCTGGTAGTATTCCTTGTGAATCAGTGGATTCAAGAGTGCTGATTATGGTGAGCAACTATGTACAATGATAACTAATGTGCCAGCTATTTCCTTTCTTCAGCAGGTTATCCAGGTTTTGTTTGCATTTCATCCTGATTGCTGCACTATACTACTAGGGCAAATGTTGAAAAGATTACAGGATTATACAGTAATATCTGTATTGGTCCCTAGTTATTAAAGGGATTGATATTAACCATGTAACCTTAACGTAGTTTAGGACCTGAGTTCTAAAGGATAGAATTGCAATTATGAAATAATTCAGTTAAGATCTGTAGGAAAGACTCCTTTGAAGATACTTCTGCTGTCTGATTAATATTTCAGGTTTATCAGAGGGGAGGCGTATTTGAAAGAGAAATCTGCTAAGTCTCTTTTTTTTCTTTGGGCTTGAGATTATATTAACTTTTTAATGTTCTGTTTCTGTACTTTAAATACCTGTAGTAGAAATTTGGTGTAGAAGACAGATAAGTAAATAAATCTGAATATGAACTTCATGGGAAGTTCATATCGTGAAATAATCCCATTTTCTAAAGCTAATAGTTTTGAACCACCAATGCAACCAGTAGTTTCATTTTTTTCTGAAATATGCCAACTTTGCAGGTTAGGGTATTTTGAGCCGAAAAAGAATTCTTGGCATCTTGAATTATTTCATCTACCCACCCTCTATGCTATTTATTTTCTCGGTTTGGCTAAGAAAGAATATAAACATCCCTTGTTCAGGCTGGAAAATTGGCAGTGCAACACAATAACCTAACAGGGCTTTGGCCAGCCATCCAGATCTGTTGCATGCTTTTCTTTTACACTTTTTCCCTTGGTTATTTTTGGAACCGCTTGAGCCTGGTTCACACATGCCAAGATATTCCTTTATCTGTCACTGCTTACTTACAGGAAGGTTGATGACTTACAGCTCTGTGTTTCAGTACAAGTGAAATGATGTTAATATAAGTCTTTTGCACTTGATGTCTTATGGTTCATCACACATGTACTCTCAAGAACTGAACATGTGTATGTGTGAGTGCAGAGGGTTCAGGTGCAATTACTTATCATGAACCACTGTTTAAATAAGCCATTCATTCCCAGTGATTTTTATGCGATTGTCTGAAATGAATGTCAGCTGTCCATGCAGCTGTCCATGAATTAGAGATGAGGAATTGATACAAAATTGTTCGATATGCGACAGTAGCCTAATGTTACTTTGAGATTTTAATTCAGTTTTATGCAGCCAAAACCCCTGTTTTCTTTTTCTCTCCCCCTTCCCCGTTTTAAATAAATAGATAAATAGACATGTAGAACTCAATGGGAATAATTGTTCTGGTCTCCAGTTTGACCATGAAAGGCAATCTTAGGGAAGAAATTGCATAATTTGATTAGGTGTTCAGGTATGCTAGAACCACTTCATTCTCCTATATATTGTCTGCCTTTTTCTTTTGTCCGCAGTCCAGAATGGCAAGAGATTCAAGTGAGTGTAAAAGTTTTCACCAGGTTTCCATCGATGTATGACTGTGTAGATGGGTATAAATATATACACACATATAACAACTTACACAATTTTCTCTGGAATGCATGCTATAAATTATTGTCTCACCTTCTGCCAACAATTAATTAGCTATTGCTAATCGGAATGTTGTGAAAAACTATCAAATGCAATGATACCTCAGTACTCAACTGCTTCAAAATTCATCAAATTTGGTACTCGACACATTTTGACATGAAAATGTCCTGATACTTATTGTTTGTGTGGTACTTGGTGTGTTGCGATAGAAAAAGGGACAGTCATGAAGTTCTTCCTGGCTGAAACAAAGGGTCATCTGGTCAGTCATGTGGTTTGATTGTTATTCGTCTTTAGTACTCCTCTCACTTTCCTGAACCAATTAATGATGTCTACTGAGGTGCCACTGTCCTTTGTTGAGAGCACAGTAACTTTTGTCCAAAGCATTCTCCAAATCTACTAAAGATTTACTTGTTCAAAAAACAAGATTTGTTTCAGATAGATTTATGCTGATTTATGGTAATTTCTAATAATCACTGCTTTGTTCTAATAAAAAAAACCAGTGAAATGCTTTCAGATCAGTCTCTATCTATATAATTTTTACCCTTTCATCCCTTTACATTTTGTCTGTCATTCTTACCAGATCATATATTTTTCAGGTTTTTTTTTTCACTCTCCAAATAGTTTCCACATTATTTCTGTATATTGCTGAAACTGTTCTGGGAAGTTGGCTCTGTGCCTGATTAATACATTGGACCAGTCTGGGCTGTACAAATCCAGCTTGTGACCGAAAGCCAAGAACAGCCACGTCCAGAGTATGGAATTAGTGCAAGAAGACTGTGTATATGTCAAACAACATCAAATTTGTTTCCATAGCATGTTCTATGATAGTGTAGTTATTTATAGTATGTGGTAGGAATATGTCTAATCCACCCAATACCACAGATTTCCAAACAAATGACAAAATTATTTAAGAACTTTGAACATTAAAAATCTTTAAAATAATAAAAAGAATTAATAATACAGGGAAATCTTATTACTTATGGAAATAAAAACATTACTATAGAACCAAACTGCCTTAGGATTATGTTAACAGAAGCCATTCGACTTTTAGATATTGATCTTGAGAAAAAGTTAGACTTAAGTTCAAGTCAACGAAGCTTGTGCTGGTTATAGAACTATTCATTTTGAGCATGAGTACCCTTATGCTAAATGGAATATTTAATAACTCTACATGGCACATGTTCACAAATAATGTAATGTATTCGGGAAGAGGAGCCAACCCTGACCCCAAATCTGATAACTTTAGAGAAGTTAGATACCAATAGCCTTTCATTTCAGTTAGCACTGTATTATTAAGTGTTTGAAGAAAAAAGTTGCCTGACTTTCTCCATCTCTCCTTGAATTTGAGCTTCTTAAAATGGAAGGCTATTTATATTGGTAATAAAGGTAGGTTAGTACAGTTTTTTACAGCTTCAGATCCATTCTATTAAAAAAAATGTATACCAAAATGCAAATTTCACTCTGCTGGGATATCTCATGCAAATATCTAATGGGAGAGTTTGCTTTATAAATGTCACAATACCACATTTAGTCCCATGTAATAAAACTATATTTCCCCAGATTCTAAGCCAGCAATTCAGCCATCTATTTAAGAAGCCTGGGAATTGCAGTTGGAACACATTTGGAGAATTTGTTTGGGAAAGCTTATTTTCCTCTACAGGGTGTTTTGTTTTGAGAGTTATTTGGATTTGACTTACAATCATAAAAATCTATTTATGTACCTTAAAACATAAATAAGTTAAAATCAACCATTAAAATCTCATTGTTAAAATCTTTGGGGAATTTGGGAAGTATAGTTGCTAAAAAATTGGCAATGTCTGTTGCAGTGACCTAACATACATGTATGAAAACTTCATGGGCTATCCCAGGATATATGTGGTAATTCTCAGGTTCTTGACTAGGAAAACCATGTTGCAATTAGACCAAGAGCTGCTGCACTGCCTGGTCCCCAGAAAGCTACCCAGAATATCACAGCCAATTTAAGCAGCCTATTGTTACTACTGTGATCTGATGAGTTGTATGATAGCCTTAAATGTATCTTGCTTTTGTCAGAAATAGTTCACAGCTTTCCTCAGTGTGAAGCTTTCCAGAATTCTTATCTGGTATGGCTTTTAGAAACTGTAGTTGTTCCCATTTTGAGAGCAGCTGGTTGGAGGAGAGGTAGTGTAGAAGATATGATAAGGGTGTTTATTTTTCAGCAGTATTAGAACTGACTTGAAAAATGAAGTTGATCATATCCACTTTACCTCATTAATATCACATGAATCTCTGCAAGCTATTTCTTTTATGACAGGAGAAGAAGGATATATGTATTTTAACAGCAACTTCCATGGGAAATGGCAGTGATTACAAGATGGCATTATGTATGGCAGCATTTTTCTGTGATTTTACCCACTGTCTAATAGAAATATGTAATTTGCAGTGTTTGCACAGTGACTTGTCACACATTTTGTTATTCTCTATAAGATAATGTTCATTATCTTAGCTGAATAAATTAATAATACTATTGGTTGGATTGAAATCCCAAGGTTATGATATTTAAATTTATCAGCATTGTCACAGTGTTAATGTCATTTAGCAATTAAAGTTCTGCATTCGGACTGGAACTCTGGAATTTAGTTCTCTCTGATAATATTAAAAATAAAAAAAATGGTTTAGTAAATGAAGACTGGGAGCTAGGTATCCCTTTGGAAGCGGTTCATTGTGTTTTCCAGACAACTTAATTTCATGCAGATTTGCGAGTAATCCACATTCTTATCATATGACGCATTGTGCCAATACTGCACCAAACAGAAGAAACCATTTCTTAATAATGCTAATACGCACTGAAGATTACGACGCTGAAGAGTATAGCAATATAAGCCCACAGGATATTACGGGACAATTAAAGAAATCCTATTAGAAAATTAACAGCAAACAAGCCTCATGAAAGCATTTATGAGAAATGGCCTGTGTCTTCTGTTATTTTTATGGCAAATAATTCAAATTTTATATTAACAAACTGTTGCAATTTACAAAAGAATGTATGTGGATCAAAATTAGTTTGTACACATTTCCTAGCTTTTTACAGTGCTGTTGAAAAGTTGATTTTGCTTGGTATTTTACAGAGAGAATGCTATTTTGGTAATTGCAAACTTATTTCAAGAAAGAAGGCTTGCTTGTTTCTTTTTTTAAAGCTGAAAGGCATGGCTAATATTTTAGAGGAGAAAGAGAAGGCTCAAAACATGATTGAGTAATGGGCAAAATAAATAGGATGGAATTTAACAAATGTAAAGCTCTGTACCAGGGAGGAAAAATAAGAGGCACAAGAATAGAATGGGGGAAAACTATGATTGGCACCAGTATGTAAAAAAGAATCTGGTTCTTGTTATAGACCACAAATTAAACTTGAGCTAACTTTATGATGCAGCTGCTAAAACAGGGATTATTTTAGGGTGTTTCAGCAGGAGCCCAGATTCTTACTTGGCCAGATTCCACTTGAAATGTTATGTCCATTTCTAGGCACCCTAGTTCAGAAGGGACAACTACAAAATGGACCACCTTCAGAGGAGGGCTACCATTAGAGTGGGGAGTCTGGAAATAAACTCTGAGGAAAGCAGTAAGCTTTGCCATAGAAGAAACTACTGAAGGAAAAATCAGGTAATAGTCTTCAAATATCTGAAGGGTTTTTAATAGAAGAAGGAGTGACTATATTCTCTATTGATTCTGAGGATAAGACTAAAAATGATGAATTAAAACTACAGGTAGTCCTTGACTTACAATCACAAGCGAGTTCTAAGTTTCCATTGCTAAGCAAGACTGTTGTTAAGTGAATTTTATCCCATTTTATGACCTTTCTTGCCACAGTTTTAAATGAATCACTGTAGTTGTTATGTTAGTAACACGGCTGTTAAGTGAATTTGGCTTCCTTGTTGATTTTGGAAGGTCGCAAAAGTTGATCATGTAACCCTGGGGCACAGCAGCCATCATAATACATGCATAGTAATATGTGTCTGGATTTTGATCACATGACCATAAGGATGCTGCAACAGTCATAAGTGTGAAAAACAGTCATGTCATTTCTTTCAGTACTGTTGTAACTTTGACTGGTCACTAAACAAATGATTGTAAGTCGAGGACTATCAGTATAAGAATGAAGCTTTTCCATAACTATTTCTGTGGCCTTGATAAGTAGTATTCTGGCTCTTTTTACATGGCTTCTTCTGTAATCATCTTTTCCTGTCATTTCTCTGGCTCTCATCCTGTTGGATCAAAGTCTTTATATCTATTTGCAGTCTGGATTTGGTCATATTCTGGAATGAGCTCTAGGTTATAACTCATTAGGATTGGATATTTTCTAATTCTTCATCTTGATATCTATTTCAGTGACCAATGGTCTGATCCACAATCAGGATGTGGCAATGTTTTACAATTCAGCATGTAATTTTTCCATCTATCTATATAAAATATAATCTGTTTGATTATGATGTTATCCATGTGAAGACATCCAGGTGTAGGGCTATCCTTTGTGTTGTTGAAATCATGTTAGCGACACATTTTTATGAAGGTTATCAGTGTTCAATCTTTGTATTTTTTTTTAATGCATGGGGTGAAGCATATTAGAAAGATTAAATGTATTCATCTTTTGGTATGTCATTATAGTTACTACCCATTAAATGTGATTTAGTCCGACAAACTGTTAACAATGGTTTCATTACTAATAAATAGATTGGTGAACTTTCCTTCAGTGAATATGATTACAGTCTGGATAACCATGTTATTATCATGGATGTTTCATATTGGAGATCTGTGTTGAAAGAGGATTAGACGCAGTGTCTAGCTAGCTTTTTCCAATGTTGTAGTTGGATACAGATCACACCACTTTTTAATTTTTCACTATTCCCAAGCAGAAGGTACTCAACAGAACAGTGGCAGATAATTAGTAAAACATAAAGCAATTCCCTTGAACCCCCAGCTCAGTCTCCACAGACAATCATATCTTCTCTTTGCTGTGTCAATAATCAATGTTGAGATCCATACAATGGGCATAGATTTATTTGCCCCCCCCTCCCTTTCTCCTTGTTTTTCTTGATGGGGTATGTCTTTGTGTGCATTGAAAATGATGTTAAACTAATAAAAAGAGTGCTTAAAATACTCCAGTTTTTCAGGGCTGTTGCCGGTTTCTAGCTCTCTATCTAGTTAACTAGGAGAGAGCAGTTTTATCCAAACTAAACCTGTGACTGTTTTGGAGTAGAACTGACCTTTTCTTGCCTTTACAGCAGGGATTTTGTGTTTGCATGATACATAGTTTCTCTGACCTCATTATGAAAGTCATGTGAGCAGAATCTATCCTGTGAATCTTTTGTGAATCCAAAAGGCAGTATTTAATCCAAATGGGGAGATATGCAAAGTGCAATTCTATCTCTCCTGTGTTAAAAGTAAAGGTATTCTGTCTCATAAGATACCACACTGTAATCCCAGCAATTTAGTAAGAGGGATGCCCTGGTAGCTGAAACCTGCTATGTAGAATCCCTTTTTTTCTCACAGTATTGTGAAGTCTTTGGCCTCCACCATTCCCTTTGAGGTTCTCTGACAGTCTCATTTTGTTCATATTTATAACAACATAAGGTTGAATGCTGAAAAGTCACACCCCTCTGCAATGTGTTGCCCAAGGCAATTTCTTTGAATCATGTTGTGGTATGGCTGACAATAAGCTGTGAAAGTCTGCCAGTGTGAAGAGCACTAGATTCCAGATGTGTTGTCCCACCAGGGCTGTGTAGTCAAGGCTCATCAAAATACATTTGCTACGATTAATTCCACTAAGGTTTATTTTATACCATGTTGTTATCTATATTCCAATTTCAGAAAGTTTTCTTCAGCTGTAAGTGAGGATTAGGTTTTTCCCTATCCCACATTGTTTTTCTATCTCTTTAGAAATAACAGAATTTATTTGAGGCAGAAATCAAAATCCATTTTTTTCCTGTTAGATGAGGAAATTGATTTTTAAATGCAGAAGATTTTGTTGTTGTTGTGATGCTAGACTACTGATATCTTTGGCTATTTTTTCAGAGTGCACAGTTTTTAGATGAAGGCTTACATGTTCCTGTTTTAATCAGAATTCCTGTACATTTTATTGTTCCATGTAGGAAAAAAGAACTTTGAAACTATTTATAAATATTTGCCTGCAGTTCAATGAAAAAAGTGTCTATGTGTCTCTAGTTGTATGATATGCTGCATACTTTTCTGAAAAGTCTTTTCATTTAAGTGAGGGGAAATCACATTGAACAAGATCTGTGAAAAGATCTTGTATAAGATATTTAGTCTAAAACAAGAAGTGTGATATTATATAGGGATTTTTAATGTCTTGAATGCAGGTTATTGAAATAAATTTATGGGAAATCAGAACAATGTATTGCATTTCTGCCACTTATTTTTGAGTATGTACTTGTGCCTATACTGTTATTATCAGTTCATATTTGAAACACACAGCTCTTTTTCTGGGTGCTATTTATTTATAAAAATGTAATTAATAGTTTCCATAGACTTAGACAACAACCCTGCCTTTGAGCTATGTTTGTCTTATTTATTTTATACAAATCACAGGCAGCCCAGTTCCCTTGATCCTTGACAATATTAAATGAGCACTTTAAAAATTCTTCATACTTGTAGCAAAATAATCATGCTATTTTAAATAAAATCTGGATAGAAGAACATCAATTCAAATAGATGTTTGTGTTGATATGAGTGTGTAAATTGCAGGATAACTTCAGCTATTTGGCATTATTAAACAGAACAAATAGAAGGAATTATAGTAATTTGACAGTAGAGTTCCATGTCTGAATTGTTATGCTATGATTTGTTCTGGGTCAACACAGAAATTCCCTATTTTCCCAAGTCTTTACTATTGTACAGATATAATGGGATAATAATTTAAAAAGAGTCTAGTCAATTGCTAACTGGGAATTTTGGCACTTGTGGACCCCGTATCTTTGAAGGGCAACAGGTTGAATGCTATATATCTGAACAGCATATTAAAAAGATTGTGCAATGGTCTACTTGCATTCTTCTTAATATGGTGGGATACATTGTATTTTAATATAAGTTATAGGAATGATTTATAATGCAACCTTTAAAGATATAAATTAGAACATGCATATTTCATTCAAAATAGCCTCCCTCTTTCATGGAATATATGGGGTGTGTGTGTGTGTTTGTGTACCATATGTGTGTGATATGCATGGCCTCATTATCCCACAAAAAACAAGTGGAGTTTAGGACTTGAAAATGTTAACACCAAATGTAATTTCAATAGTTCTTGAAAAATTATGACATTGATGCACAAATAACAAAATGCTATATTATTATTAAATTTACTGTGACTGTTATTATGCTCATTAAACTCTCCAAATTTTCTTGCCATAAAGAAAAGTTTTTGTTTTCTATCCATTGCTCATGTCTTTAGAATATCTACTATGTTTCTCAGAAAATAAAGGGCCTTATTTTCTTTTGACCCTTGAAAAAATGGCTAGACCCTCTTTTGGGGGTGACTTAACTCCCCACCATGCACCCTCACCTAGACTGCCCTTTGGGCAGCCCTGTCTCGCCACCAGCTGCTCCTAATGGCGGATCATGGTGGAATGGGGAGAGCTCCCTACCTCTGCCAAGCGCCTTTGCTGCAGGCCTGGGTATGGTGCTGGCTGCAGGCCGGGTCAGTGGGAGGGTGGTAGCGTGGATGTCAGCCTCGGTGGTGGTGGGGCACTTTGTGTGTGGGGGGGGAGAAAAATGATGGCATCACCCTCCTCCTGCCAGTTTCACCCACCAAAGCCCAAATGACTCACCGACTTGCATGACGTTGTCAACGCAGCTGCCATCAAACAAAATGATGCCCCTATGGGAGGGCAGGCAGTTCTTGTCAGCGGGGTTTGTCCCGTCCCTGCTGCCACTGTTGTTGGAGGCAGCGCTGGTGAGAGAGGCGCCACCGCCAGCAGGAACTGTGGAAGCTACAGAGGCACGAGAAGTGGCTGAAATGCTGCCGGTGGAGGAATGCGCTTGAACTGTTCCTCCACCCGCTGGAAGGGCCACTTCTCTGCTACCGCTGCATCACGACGTCCAGCAGGGACTTCGGCGTCTGTGTCTTGCTCAATGGCAGCACTCCAAATGCAGCATAAGCCGCGGCGATTGCAGAAGGGAAAGCGATGGCGATGGAGGAAGCAGCAGTGGCAGGTCATGTGACACAAAGTGCCGATGGAGGAAGCAGCAGTGGCAGGTCATGTGACACAAAGTGCCCCACTGCCGCAAAGTGCTCCACTGACATCCATGATAATGACGCCTGCCCACTGAACCAGCCTGCAGCCAGCACCATACCCAGGTCTGCAGCAAAGGGGCATGGCGAGGGTAGGGAGGTCTCTGTGCTCTGCCATGATCAGCTGTTAGGTGCGGCTGATGGTGAGGCATGACTGCCTGCAGGGTTGCTCCTAATGGCAAGTTCCCCCCACCCTTCCCCTCATTTCGTATGTTTTAAAATAAGCCTAAATTTTGGGGGAGGGGCTTAATGCCTAGAAAATATGCTGGGCCTTCCTGTTGGAGAAACACGGTACAAGTATTTTGTACTGTGTTTTTCCTTTGTTTCCACCATATCTAGTTGCTCCTAGTTCTTCATCTAAAAAGTAAAATGCTAAGAATTAATTCAATGATAGGAAACGAGAAAAACTAAAGATCACTGGAGCATCACTGTACCAGGGCCAGGGTTTGTGTCAAAAAAGTCAAAAGGTGCAAGCAATGGACAAAGACAAGAAAGACAGGTCATTTACATGCATCTTCAATCCTCTCTTGTAAGCCTGGTTCATATGGAAATCATTAGCTCCACCCTTGAAGAGTTCACCAACATTTTCTCCGGCTTCTTTAAATAGCTTTTGGGTGTGTTTTTTGTTCCTCATCAGCTTGAATGGAACTGACAAGATGGGGAGGGGAAATATAGCATCACCATATATGCTTGCTGATATCAAGTCATTCAATAGTGATATGGGCAGCATATACGGGAAATGAAATAAATAATAATAAAAATACATGGATATGCCAAATATTTTAGGTACCAGAATTGGTTTTGACTTATTCATAAATAGGCTTATCTGCAAGTATATACAATATATATTTTAAAGGACCCTTATTTCCCATATATTTTTGCAGATCAGCCAATTCACAGATAAGCAGACCCTTGAATTTTTTATCAAAATACCATGAAAAATGCAGGTTGGCTTATCTGTGCATGGCACATTTTTCATGGTATTTTGGTTCACATTTCAAGGGTAAGCTCATCCATGGGTGCGCTTATTCATGAGTATATGTGATAATTATGATGTATTGCTACCGTACAGCACTTTTTCTTTGAATTGTGGAGTAGACAAAGACATGAACCCAAATCACTTTGCCAATATTTGAGCCTGTGTTGGAATGTAGCTTCCTTTGATTTTCACCTTCAGGGAAGATGCCCTTTTTCATTAAAATGGAAAAACAAAGAAGAAAAAATAGAACAATCTTCCTCAACTTGGCATCTCTGGATGACATGGGACTGCAAATTACAATCCCAGCACATCTGGAAGATTGCAGGCTGGGGAAGACTGACAAAATCGAAAGCTTAAAGGTTTCGAACTCACATTGTGTTAAATTTTCTAGAAAGCCCACACTTTGCAATGTAACCGAACAACAGGATTGTTGAGCTTCCTTTGGGGAACAAGCCCACAATTTGTCAGTATTTGCACCTGCAGAACATAGAAGGCAGCATTAAACAATGCTGGTCAATTTAAATTTTATTCCTACTTTCCCTCCCCCTCACTTCCAGGGGAATATTTTTGTTCCTGTCACTCAGGATAATGATCCCTCTGCCAGCATAACGCAGAAGCCAGAAACTAACTGTAATCTCATCAAGACTTTGATTCCTTAGCGGGGACTGGTAAATTTATACAACCAGGAAACTGGGCACCTTCACATCCCATGTTAGTTTGCTCAGCCACCAAAGTGGGTAGATTTTCTTCTCCCTTCAGTTTTTATAATCTGACATTTTACTGGAAAAAAAAATCAAATAATTTGATGGCATGAGTTGAGTTTAAATGACCTCATTGCTTTTTTCCCTTTTCCTCTGAATCTGGACTTTTACTGTTGCTACATTTAAACTGAGAATCAGAAAAGGATGCCATGTTCATTTTCAAGACTAAGAGTTTTGTTATTATTAATAATAAACCCTGCAAAGTTTTGGAGATGCTATATGTCTGTTCCACACTGTGTGTGTAATGTACATACGTACATACATGCATGCTTCTAAATATGTATTTAATTGGGTGCAGACATTCAGTCTGCAAAACAAACACTCCAATACTAGTTTTTTTTTTCTCTTAGAAGCAAATCCCTTTTATTACTGTGAAGTAGTGAAATTACTGTGTAGAGACCCATATGGAATTCAGCTTCTTAACTAACTTACATGCATGTATGTAGTTTCTAGGTGAAAATATGGAATGGTAACCAATTCTCAACCAACCAAATAATAAATTAGGACAGTCACAGTATGCACTAGAGGAGCTATTTTAAGCTGTTCTGTGTTGCAGCTGTTATGTGGAAAAGCTGTATCCCTGTTGTATGGAGTTTCATCCACAACTCTCTAACTTTAGACTAGTTTGAAACTCCATCTTCCATGTTTCTCATGTGTCTAGTCTGTTTTTATTTATCAAGCCTAGTTAATGAGTAAATGGGTGTGTCCAGAAATCCTAGCAATTTGTATTTCTCAGCTATTTTGACCATCTTTCCCTAAGACATTGTTCTTAAGGTGAGAAAAATGATGGAAGAAACAGTGGGAAGGCACAGGGGGGACATTTTAACATCTAGAAGGACTGTAGATCATCTGTATACAGTAAAAATTACTGGAATCTCTGAAGCTTTGTACTGGATAAGGGGTTTTTGCCTGTATCTTTCAGGTCATAGTGTAGCTTCCTTTAGCCTGATGCATGGATATAGATATATTATACCACATCCCTTTTGGTTGTGTGGCTGAAGTTCATGGAAATTCAGTCAGATAGAACCTTTTGTAAGTTAGTACTCTCTGTGTGTTCTGTATTTCTAGTCTTATAATCCCCCAACTAGATGGAAGGCAATTCTAGGTACTGAGGTGTATAATAAGACTTTATAATTCCTCTTGTTGATAGTAAGCCTAGATTTCATGAAGCTCTTTCCGTACAGCAGATCACACCAGAGCTTAAGCAGACAACACAGTTGAAAAGTTTCCAGCTGTCACTTGTGATCACCAAGCCCCTGCTAGGCATGCTTGAAATTGAGGGTGGATTACCAAGAGCTAGCAAGTCCTGCTGCGTTCCCACAACTTGCTGGTTCTAACTTACTGCAATAGTAGTAATTATGTTAAGAGCCGCAGTGGTGCAGTGGTTAGAGTGCAGTACTGCAGGCTACTTTTGCTGACTGCGGGCTGCCTACAATTTGGCAGTTCAAATATCATCAGGCTCAAGGTTGACTCATCCTTCATCCTTCCAAGGTCGATAAAATGAGGACCCAGATTGTTGGGAACAATATGTTGACTCTGTTAACTGCTTGGAGAATGCTGTAAAGCACTGTGAAGTGGTATATAATTCTAAGTGCTATGGCTATTGCTATGTCCATGAGCCCTTCCTTTTAGAATTATCTTTGGACACATCAAAATTGTTTTGCATGGTTTGGAATGCAGTCTCCTTTTTATATACAACTTCCTGATAAATTATATACCCATATATCTTGTTTATTATCAGCAGTCAACTTACAGTCTCTGCAATGTTGCATGAATAAATATATATTTATTATGAATACTACACTATTCGTGAAAGGCCACTGGTCATTAAAAGAGCCATGATGACACAGTGGTTAGAATGCAGTACTGTAGTCTAATTCTTCATTCCAATGCCAGGAGTTCGATCCTGACTAGTTCAAATTGACTCCCATTCTTCTGAGGTCGGTAAAATGAGGATCCAGATTGTTGGGAGCAATGTGCTGACTTTGTAAACCACTTAAATATTTCTATAAAGCACCATGAAGCGGTATTATAAGTCTAAATGCAATTGCTATTGCTATGAACATTATCATGGATGATTCTGTATGATCAGTTTAAGTGGCTGAAGAACAACTAATACCATAACTTTCCTGAATATCTCTATGAGTGGCTGCTGAAGAAGAGCATTGCCAAGTTCTTACATGACATCCAATCATTGTAATGGAGCTTGGGCAACAAAGCTTCCTGCTATATTGTGCCCAGGTTATTATCCTGTAATTATTCACATTAATACACAGTGAAAGTCACTTGATATTAGCCCATTTTGTGAGAGTCAGACTACCTTTGAAATTCTCAAATTCTCAGCTTGGGATTACATCTGGCAGAATGTTGATTCCAGAAGTTCTGTGACTCAATTTAGACCAGGCCCGTCAAACTGGCTTCCCGCAGGCCAGATGCCTCATACACAGGCCACCCCCCGCTGCTCTGCAAAGGCAAAAAACATCACAATTACATCACAACACGTCACATGACGTGATTAAGTTTGACACCCATGATTTAGACTAACTAGCTCATTTTTGGGAAGACTAAAACAGCCATAATACATATGCTTCAGATCTTTTAAAACTAAAGTAAAAATGGCAATGGAAAATCTCTTCTGTTCTGCCAAGAAAACTATATGGACATGTTTATAAAGGCATCAAGAGCTGAGTTTGACTGTAGGGAGTTGACTGCAGTTTACCTTTACTATAGCATACTTTGCACAGATTTGTCTAAAAGAGACTAGAAATTTAAGTAAGCATAAAAGGCATATTTGAGAGACTTCACCGATTCCAGAGTTTTGTAGCATAGTGTCCCATTGTTGAACCAACTAATTTATCTTTAGTTCACACAGTAAATGAATTATCCTCCATTTCCTTCAAGTTATTCTTGTGATATGCAAGGTAATATTAGCAGAAAATGAAACTTCTTTTATGACAGAATATGAAATTTCTTATCATAAGAGATATATATTCTTCTGCCAGTTTATGTTCTTTGCAGAACATTATTCTATATTTGGTAAGTTTTAATTGTTTCTTTGGAAGGTTTCTTACAATATCCAATTATGAATGAATTTTTACATTTCTTAAATTTTTCACTAAGCAGTCTAACTTAACTGTTTCTATTTTGGAAGTAGAAAAATAAGAATAAATCCTTTTAAGAACTTTTAAAGAAACCCTGTCATTAGTTTATCGCATAGTGCATTAAGAATAAACACACATGTTTCTTTTAACTACACACAAACACACACACACACACATAGGCACACACACTTTGGTACTCTGATGTCCCTGAGCCTATTGCAAACTTCCCCAACCATCATATCCTTCAGAACTATTTGAACTTTAACTCCCAGGGTAACAGACATGCTAACAGAATCCTTGGAATGGAGATTTTTTTATCTTTTAAGGTCACCTATGTTGCAGAAAACTGGCCTGAAGAACTATTGGCTCAAGCACTTTTCTGTCCCCTTTTCATGGTCTTT
The DNA here is from genome assembly GCA_015471245.1 of Laticauda colubrina. NCBI lineage: Eukaryota > Metazoa > Chordata > Lepidosauria > Squamata > Elapidae > Laticauda > Laticauda colubrina. Next base: position 20,483,194 of record BLBF01000026.1, read on the forward strand.
CATGATTTCAGTTGTCTAATGTTGATTTGTCATTGATGAAAATTGTATTTTGAAGAAAGCAGCAGGGAATGGATGCACAGGAAGAAAGGCCCAGCAATCAAAAATTCCTTCTCAATTTATTAATACATTTAAGTTCAGTTGATTTTAAGGAGGAAAATATATAAAATGATGTCTTATGAAGTAGAGGTGAATGTGGGGATTTGATTTATTACGGCAACATCCTTGATGTTGGTTATCTGGTTCTCTGATGAATCAATGAAGCACCACATACCCCAAAAGGGATGTTGATTTTTGAAACCTCTGTTAAAAGTTTATGTTACGCATACTTAGGTCATGGCAAGACACTTATTAAAATACTTTTTGTGGGATATCATCTTCAATACGCAGTTTAACTAATAATGCAATTTTACATAAATTTATTCTGAGATAGTCAATAGGAATTATTTTGCATTTTAATTGTTTCATTTGTACGTTGATATAAACATCAATATTTTGGAAATAGTCTCCTATATGATTGTTACTCTGCTTGTTTAAGTATTCTATTGTAAATTACTGCATATTCATCACAAAAAAGTTTTTTTTGTGTGTGATCTGTACTTCTCCAAGGTTCTTTCTAGGCAAGATGACTTAGAGTTGCAATCATAAGAGAGACAAGAGGCTTAAGTTGGATTTTTTTCTTCCCACCTCAACCTTAGAAGAGGTCTAGTTAAGAAGTTCAAAACTCTCCAATGAGAATTTATACAGAACAAGAAACCTATGATCTTCTAAATGTTTCTAGCCAAATTGACTTGATCAACCACGAATGATAGTTTGCTAACATTTGGAAGTCTCCAGTTTCTCTATCCAAATTGGCAGCATTATTGGAATTGCATGATTGGAGAGATCAAACTTATATCCACTATTTGGTCTGTGACTGATATAGAACAAATATCTACCCCTCTTCTGGATGCAGCATTCCCAACACAGTATCCAACTTGTTTTGTGGTCTTTGATTGTGATAATCTTCCTAGTTCAGTCTTATAGTTCCATTCCAGAGGAAATGTCCATCTAAACTCAAGGCCTGGGGCCACCCCGCAAGGAGCTAAGATCTGGCCCACAGGGCTACCCTGAAAACAGCAAAGGGCTGGCCCACAGTGCCTCTGCCAGCAAAAACGGAGCTGTGTGCGGCTCTCCCAAGCTCCGTTTTCACTATCAGAGGATTGCAGGAGGCTGTCGCAGCTGAAAACGGAACTCAGGAGCTCATTTTCACTGGCAAAGTGCCACCACAGCCCCCCGGCACAAGTGATGTCGAGTTGACTATGCCATCCTGGCCACACCCACCCTGGCTTTCCAAGGTTAAACACAACCCTGATGTAGCCCTCAATTAAATTGAGTTTGACACCCCGATCTAATACTTTGTCCCACTTAATTCAGTACCAATATTCTATTGTCCTCCTTCCTAAGAAGGAATTGAGGAGGCTGTACTCAAACATACCTGAAAAATACTGGGGTAAGTTGGTCTGCACTCATGAAAGAGAGCATGTCTTTTGCACATAAAGTGTGTGTTTATTATCCTTATACCCTCACAATGTAAATAAAAAATAGCTTAGGAGTAAGATATAGGCAAGGGTGGATTTCTACCCGTTCTGTCCACCTCTGTAGAATCAGTAGCTCTGAAGAGCAGCAGACATAGAACTGGTTCTATGTCTGCTGATGTTTTTGCTCACCCACCCACCCGGGGCTCTTACCTGATCTTTGTTTCCTAATTTTTCAACTTCAGCTGCTGAATGAGGCACAGCTGCAGTTAGAAAAACAGGAAAAGAGAGTTGTCTCAAAGGCTGCTTCTCTGCAGGCAGATGTTGATGACGATTTACAGGCGGGTGGCTCTCAGCCTGCAGGAAAGCTCATAAATCCTGAACCGGTTGTTAACCCTGTCATATCCTACCTCTGGGTATAGGAGATCAAAGTACTGCCCCATTTATATCAGGCACGGGGTTTAGTCCATGTTAAAAATGGACAGGGCTTTCATCGCCCAGTCATAGTGCCATTTTGATGTTATTGTTTGCTGTGTTATATCCAGCATTCACTCAGTTTATGCACTGTATTGTGCAATATGCATGCACCCAGAAAATACATGTCTATTAACAAAGCAGAAATCTTTTAGTCATAAATATTCGCTAAAAATTGTCCCATGGGCATTTTTTTCTCTGGTAAGTAAGTATTGAGAAAAAAAAGTTTAGATTTAACAGGAAGGCTCTTCTACAGAATAAATTGCAGTTATCTCTACACATAACAGTTATCCTGTAGTGCAAAGTAATATTGGCAGTTAAGCCAATCAGGAGGAAACAAAGCTGTACATAGATAGCATCAAGTGGGGGCCTCTTATACTTGGCAACCAGTAGGAGAAAAGGAAGGGAATTTGCAAAGTGTTTATCTTTGATCACCGAGCTAACTAAAAAGGATGCCATTTGGAGTTTAGGATGAGACAAAAGTTGCTTCTGGCAGCTGAAGCCACATTTTACTAGTTAATTTCAAGTGCTTCCAGCAGAGAGATCTGTCAAGAAGTAAGAGATGCCCCTACTTCAAAGATAGAGAAGATAAAGGACAAAGGGAAAGCCAAAGCACACCTCATCATTCACATCAGAAGATACTTACAATGATATACAATATTACTCCAGGCTAAGGATAGTCCTCTCAGTTTTCCACAAAGTGGATTTTATGGAATCTTAAAAACTGCCCCATCACTTTTGGATTTGGTACAAGTTCAAGCAGCCAAATCACAGTTTAGTTTAAATGAACAAAGAGAAAGTCAGAGTGATGTAGTGGCTAAAGTGTTGGATTAGGAGTAAGGAGATCCAGGAACACCCTCAGTCACAGAATCTCCCTGGGACTTTAAGCCAGGTGCTCTTTATCAGTTCAACCTACATTGCTGAGTTGCTCTGGGAAAAGATTGGAAGAAAGTTAGGAAAAGTAAAAGCCCATCAAATACCTTAGAATGATTTTGTTTTGCTATAAACCAGCTGTCTTCCTCTTGGCACCTTCAAGATGTATTGGGGCTATAATATATTCCCCAAATGCTAGCAATGTGGTCTTCAGCTGACTGGGAATTATAATATCTTTATACCTTCCCCAAATGGAGAAGTTGTAGATTACTGTGTGCCTCAGAAATGAACTTTTAGAAGAGAAGAGCACTCCTTGAGCTTTTTTTCATTTTTTTTTTTTTGTAAATGTGCTACAAACCAGAAGGAAAATGGATTAGAAATTTGGATGATTTTCTATAGACCAGCAAAAAGCAAATTTTCATCATCATCATCATCATCGTCATCATTGCAAGTTTGGGGAAAACATGTCTTTCAAGAATGGTCTTATGTTGACTGTTTATATGTCATAACTTTTATGTTATTCAACTGTAAAGTATTGTTTGTTGTTTACTATTGGCAAGATATTTGTGCCATTTTATTTTTGTGTTCAAAATGTTCACCTCATTCTATTGTAGAGTTGTGCCTGAGTATTCTGGTCAACCTAGCCTATCACTCATGGACTGATATAAATAACCACTTAGGCCACTATATCATTGGCTGATTCCAGTTGGTAAACTTTAGACTAACATCTAAAACATACAAGACCGTTCCATGCATATTTACCACTTGCTGTAATTGCCAATAGTTCACCCAGTTGATGTTTTAAAATTCAAAAAAGGTCATATTTTGCTAAAATGACTGTTTCTTTAAATCATTAATCATCAAGAAATACTGCATACAACTGGGACAATTAAAAGTACAATTGATATGTAAAAGAAAGCCAAAAACAAAAAAATTAATAAAAACAGACGAGCACATTTTACAATGCAATGGAAAGAAAGCTTAACTTGTTTTCTTGCTTCTTTTTTGTAGAGAACACCTGTTCCCAGCGCTGAAGCATTCCGATGGTTCTTTTAAGCAGTAGCATATCTTATTTTCAAGGCAGCCTGAACTGAAAGGCAAGCTAAAGTCTTGTTCTAAGAAATTGCTTAGTCTACCATTGAAGAATATTATTTTCATTTATGTATAGGGGTTTCCTTAAAGAAAAAAAAAATCATAACACAGAGTGGTCTCCAGGTAAGAGGGAAGACAGTACATTTGAAGAGGCTGTATCTGATAAAGCAGAACTTCCCCCCATTGAAATGCCTGAACATAAGATAGTACTGTTTTATTTTCTGTCCCATCATATTCACCGTCTGACAGCATGTCCTGTTGTGTTTCATCTTGTTTAGACAAAGCTTCTGCCATTTCTTAGCAGCTGCATTCTGGGCATTAGTTCCTCAAGTCTTAAATGACATTCAGTTTCCTCTTGAAAGGCCCTCTTACTAAGACAACACTCCATATAAGAGAGCATTAACCAGATTTTGAGGGCTACTGTCTTATCTGGAGACCACCGTATCTGGGATCCTGACAATTGGCCAGTTTGCTCACATTCAGTACACCAATTCTTTTGTTGATGTAATTTAGCTATAACTAGTGAACTTGTTGTCTATTTTTAAAGTGGCTGTTAAAAACAAAATTATACGTTTGGGTAAACCCCTGCTATAAAATAATGTTTCTTGACAAAGTACCATATCTCTACTTCATTTTTCCAATGATATGTGTTTTGGTACTGTAAACTGTACAGATAGCCGCTTGTATTTTGTGTGTTTAGACACGAGACAATCACATCTGACCAACTGTGGAGATTAACCCTTTGTTCACATCAGTGTGTTTCTGCAAATTAAATCTGGAGCAATAAATTTAAGCATTAAGAATCTTCCTCTTTCACCCCTCTTTTTTGTTGCCAGCTGTCCAGTATCATCATCAGCAACAGTACAGGTGTATTTTTAACACTCTGCTGTTACTACCTCGAGCAAAGTTGTTCAAAAGAAGATTTAATAATGTCTCTTTCAGATATTCCCAGGACACAGTATTGTATGACAGGGAAGTTATAGGCAGTAACAGGTAATCTTGATAAGCATTGTCTTATAGGAGCAATTATGCTTGCCCGTTGACTGCGAATAGTTTAACAAAAATCAGCAAACTGCACTTCCTATAAAATAGGTTTTCCGACCTATGAACTTCAACTCCTGGGCTCAGGAATTCTGGGAGTTGAAGCCTACAGGTTGTAAAGGGGCCATAGTTAACTCCACCTCTGTTTTAAAGTATAGGCAGAAATACAGTTTCAATGTTGCAGAAGTACAGCAGAACGGTTTGTTACACAAAATGAAAACAATTTCATATGTTGAGAGGAACAAGAAATCTCTTAGTTAATGTATTTACTTTCTCTAGAGCAGAGATGGAGAATGATGGCCATTTTATGACTTGTGGACTTCAACTTCGAGAATTCCTGAGCCAGCCATGCTGTTGAAGTCCACAAGTCATAAAGGGGCCAGCATTCCCAACCTCTGTTCTAGAGGGTTGCTTTATAGAACTTTTATTAGGGTAAAAAGATACCTGAAATTATTTTTCTCAGTTTATAATATTTAGCCCTTAAACTAGTTTGTAAATGTAGGTGAGGTTACATGTTTTCTTCTGTCTGAAAGACGTGAAACTCAGAATGTCTTTTAAGATGTTCTCATATGTTAGCACTTTTAATAGAATTGAAAGTTAAAAATAGATTGTGATCTTTTACCCTTTTACCCTGATCATACATTTAATTTATTATTAACCTTTTCAGAAATAACACACAAATGTGAGACAGTTAAAAAAATTCTCCATGCAGATTTCTTCATGGCTATGGACATCTCATCAAAATTTAGGCTTGCAAAGTAGCTGATTGGCAGAAAACAAATGATAAGAAAAAAATAGTGTTAAGGGAAATGCATGGCTTCAATTGATCTAAAATGGATTTTGTGGAGCCAGAGAGCTTGTTCAAGATTTTGCAATTTGCCAGCAAATAATTTCTTTTTATAATTAAAAAAAAAAAAATTGTGATTGCCAGAAAGGTGGGATTGAAAACAGACTGGCAGTTTACCAGAGTCTTAGAACATAGAACCTGTTGAGAATACACATTGATAGTTTTTATATTCTTTATTACTGACATTAACTTTTCCCACCATACTTTTGGGTATTTCATTTGTTCATAATTGCCCTGTCATACTTAACAATTATAGATTTTTCTCACTTGCAACACATAATACATTGGTGAAGATTTTGTTAAATTCCACAATTGTAAGTACAGAAATAGGATGGTATTGGACATCTATTCTCTCTATGTGCAATTCCTTATTCAGTCCTTATCCTTAAAAAAAAACAAACTATAGTCCAACGTTTCCCATTAAAAAAATACATGACCTCAAATATATGCAAAGCTTGGTATTTTGCATAATTTATTCCACATGTGGAACATCTTGTCACAGAATATGAAATTTTCAATGTATAAATTGAATGTACACAAAGATAGTAATAAGATGAAATATCTACATTGCATTTTTCTTTCAGCAGTTTGTTATATTTTATTTTATTTTGTCACGGAGCAAAGATGGAAGCTTGAAGGTACTTTGGCCAGTAGCAAAGTATTATGATTTAAAAGGAGCAGAAAAGGCCATTACTATGAATCATTTCCCTCTCTCTGACTTGTTTTCAATGAATACTATTTTTATCATTTTTACGAGTATTTAACTTAAGATAGAAATATTTGTGATCTAACAGTAAGAGAATATCTTATTCTCCCCCCCCCCCCATACCACAAGCCCATGAGCTATAATTCTGAGAAAGTGACACCTATGGAAATTCCACTGAAACTGCAGAATTTTGATACTCAAAAAGATGCTCTTTAGATGCACAGATTTTTATGAGTTACATCATGTTAATTTTTTATAGAGAAAGACTATGCAGTTTCATATTCTTTTTATTAAGATACTTTTTACATTTTGGGGGAACAACTTAGTTGAGTTTTCAATTGTTTAAATGAATGAATGCAGTGTTTCTGTGAAGATCTGTTACTATATAAAAGAAAGGGTTATTTATAACGCCAGGAAATTGATTGAGAGAATGTTCTCAGTGAAGATACCTTAACTTTCAGAAGGGCTTTACCTTTATTTTTTTTCTTTTGACATGCAGACACATGCAAATACATATGTACACACTGATTGGGAGTGAAGGATTGGGAGAATGACTAAGAACTGGCAGGAATTATTAGCAGAATAAAAATTGAATCAAGTTTGAGTGATATTAAAAGGGGTGATATTTTTAAAAAAATATTTTAGATGATAGATAGTCTAACCATATAACCACAGAAAATAATTCATTTTTACTGTAAGGCAATTAATTATAAGACTGATTCATTCCTGATGTTATTTTTTTAATATGTTCTCACCACTGTTCTTCAGGAAGCTTTAGGATACAGCCTAGAAGCACTCAATCCCTAGAATTTGCATCTGATGTCTCTTTTGACCCATGTTTTTGTCTCTTGTGATCAGTGGTGAAATGCTACCAGTTTGGCCTGGTTCACGCGAACTGGTAGCAAAAATGTCTACCCATTTGGTTGCACCAGTAGTAAAAAAAAAGCTCTAATGATCAGCTGAGAGGAGAAAGAAAAGCACAGGATCACCCACCCACCCACCCCTGCACTTTTCTGTTCTTTATGCTCTCAGCTGATTGGCACAGCAAAGCCTCAGCTGGTGTTTGGAAAGCTGCGTGTGTGTTAGTTTACGCACACATTCATGTGCAAAGTGCACGATCATCGAACCAGTAGGGAAACTGGTAGAATCCCACCACTGCCTGTGATGTAAGCATTTGGCTCTCCAGATGGCATGCACCACACAAACCAAGAGATGTGCTCCAGCAGCTTTTATTCTTGGCAAAAGAGAGGATATTGGACTACATTTAGCATCTGCTTCCCTCTCCATTTGTAGTCGACATGATACAGAATATCCCATGCAGTAGGTAGGCTTTCGAAAATAATCATAGGAATGTCTATTAGGGTAAATTAGTACCTTTAGTTCTAAGTCATCCTAGATGAGTTTTTTTTTCCATTCCAAAATGTTAGGATAATACAACCATATGACTTCAAGGAGTCCGAAGCTGAATTAACATGATGGTTGTTTTTCCTTTTTGTCATTTGAAATTTTTCTGTGCATTATAATTATTGAGCAATTGAGTTGTGAGGCCATTCTTTCCCCTCACCCTTTCAAAATAAATGAATAAAAAAAAACTAAGTACCAATATAATAAACACTGGAAATTTTCCCACTTTGTTGTCCAGCTGGCCTTGTTTTGAATATTTTTTGTTTCTATTGTTAAGAAAGAGAAGGACAAAAATATCAGTTTAGGTTTCTTTTGGTGTACAATGATTCATAGCAATGTACTTAACTGTTTAAATACCCAGATGTTGCATGTGTCAGTATGGTTTTTTTTCTGGATTTTTTCATTTTGATTTTTAAAAAGCTGATGAATCTGTATATTGTAATGTTTTATTGTGATGTTTTACATGTCAAATCTGAATTGTTAAAAATATCAATTGCATAAGAATATAAATACAATTACTTTGATTCCCACAAATTTCTTTTAATTGTAGTAGAATTCTACAGCTTTATTATCATTATTTTCATTTCACTGAAGTAGCAGTTGTATGTCATTGTGCGTTAAAGTATTTTGGTTGCAAGTGTTTTGAAAAAAGAAATAAGTTTTCAGATTTTTTTTCCTCTCCTATGTGTTATAACAAATTATTTGCAATGTTGATTATAGTTAAAGTTTTGGATCTTATTTGTGTTTACCACACAATGTCCTTAAGGCTGCAGTCCTGAATGCAATTACTTGATGGTAAAATGTATTGAAATCAATGGAACTTCTAAGTAGATCTCAATAAGATATGCTGTAAATAATTTTAAAAAATATATGATATGAAATGCAGTACCTTGTGGTAGAAAAGCAGGGTAAATATTTTAAATAATAAATATTTCATATTTTTGCCAGAGTACTCCTTTACTTTTGAAAAAGGGACAACTCTGCAGGAACCAGTGTGGAATTGCCAAGTTTGTTACTCTACTGAAGTGAGAAGGGAAGCATAACATATTTTGTGCAGGAGTTCTGTGTCTTGCCTAACAATATTGATATGCTCAGGATATAGTCAACAGGATATACCTGAGTATCAGTTATGCCAAATTGTATCATAATCCAGGTAAACCTGTACAATTATCCATAGACATTACTGGAATGAATTACAGTTATTTCTATAAATGAAATAACATATTTGTATTCCCTCAACTCCACCCTTTTAGGTACCTCATAAAATTAAATGTAAAAGGAATCTTTAAATTGGCTATGTCTATAATGAATTAATAAGAAGAAAAATAATTAAAGGAATATTCCATCCAGGGTGAAATGCATTCAGCCAAATCAACAGTAGGTCTTTGATCATAGTTGGATGCATAGAAATACTGAAATGGTTGATTATGTGCAACAGCTAAATGTTTCAGATATTGTTTTGATTAAATTTGGCAGTTTCACACTGAAGTCTGTTGTTTCCTGGTGCATAAAAGACACCTCAAATGTGAAAAAGTATTCCATATTCACAGTTACAGAGAAATAGGTTTACTTTTTTTCTGACGCACAGAAACATAGACCACAAAAATGTTCACCATTCACACTGTTCTTCTATTTCTGAACTGTGCAGTAATCTATTAAATTTTCTAATAGATCTTGTGTAAAGTGTATGTATGCTTGTGCAATTATGAAAAAGCAGTTTTGTAAAATGGTGTATTTATTTCAAATCACTTATGGGGCATGTACAAAACTGTATAAAAACATTCAATTTGCCCAGTAAAGTTGTTTTTGTGATATTTCTGTGTTGTTAAATAAAGGAATTTAGTACTCTAAAATCTCTTTTTTTCTTCCACTGAACAGATTCGTTGTAAGGATCTTAAATAATCAACTTTATATTTTTTGAGGGCCACCACAAAAAAAAAAAAAATTGGAAGGTTCACGTCTAACTCAATAAATGCAAGATATCTGTGGTTCTTCTTCTTCTCTCGTGTCGCTACACTTTTCCCAGCCACTGTAGAACACTGTTGGTGTAGGTATCTGTGGTACAATATTTGTATAATGTTTTTACTCTTTATTGAATTTGGGTGGATGTTTGCATCACCAAAATCTGTAGAGATTCTTAGTCATCCAGGTTACAGTTGTCCCAAAGGTGCTTTTTGGGGAGGTAGCTGGACTTCCTTGTTTTTTCTTTGAAGAAAATACTTTATTAATATAAATCCTTCCATTGCCCACCATCCAGTCAGAGCTGAAGAAATTTCTTGGATGAGAAGCAAAATATCTTCAAAGAAAAAACAAGGGAGTCCAGTTGCCTCCTGAAAAAACATCTTTGGTGCATCACCAAAAAAATTCTTAAAAATACATAAAGTTTTAAAGAAATCTTTGAATTATAATGAATTCATTGATCCAGAATCACGAAGCTACAGGTATCATATAATTAATCACACAATACATATGCAGAGAGTTGGTTTTCTTTCTTTTAGTTAATGCTAGTTATACAAATAACATTTTTTTCTCTTAAATAGTTTTGGTTAATGATGGACACCAGGGGTGGTATTTAGCCGGTTCAGACTGGTTCTAGCGTACCAGTAGCAGAAATTTCACTCTGTTCGGAGAACTGGAAAGTGCCACCTCTAGCTGGCCCCACCCACCCCTCCCCTGTTCTTTCCCATCCTTTATTTCATTGATTCTTAGCTCAGCTGATTCACATGGCAGAGCAGATTGCTGCACCTCAGCTGAGCTAAAAAAACAGCTCAGGCGATCTTTGAGTGTTGTGCATGGGCAATCTTTGAATGTTGTGCGCATGTGCGAAGCCCGCAGAACCGGTAGCACACAATTTGGAATCCCACCACTGGATGATACCATTCCAATAATAGTGTTAGCACTTTGCATCTGTTTTACTGCTTCCTAGTACAAAGTCCTAATCACTTGCTGGCTTGTATATTTCAAGAAGTAGAAAAAACAGATTCTTCCCCTCATAAATCCATATTGTGGTCATTAGTAAAACATGGACCAATTTCACATGGCTTAAGGTTTTCATACAGTCCTTGATCTAAGTCATGGGTGTCAAGACTCGCAGCGTCACGTTGCTGTCACGTGATGTTTCACGGCCTTTTCCCCTTTACGAAGTTGGGGTGGATGTGGCCTGTGTGCCTGCAGTTTTCTAAACAAAGTTTTTCTTCCTAGGGCTGATAATTACTTTCTCAGCCCTAGGTTACCCAGTTAGCTTTATTCCTAATAAAGGGCTAGAACTCATGGCTTCTCAGCTTCTAGTTTGATCTGTACATGAATCTGTTATTGTTAATTTAAATGATGACCCCTTAAAATAAATAACTAAATAAAAGCAGCAACTGTTTGTTGTTAAAGGTTTAGACAAAGATAACATGATTCAGTTATTTTTCTTCAACTCTCAACATCTTTGAAGTAAACTTAGAGTTTTTTAAAATGTTTAGTAAATATAAAGACATATTTATGTATTTATTTGAAAATGTTGCATGATGGCCATACATATACAATAACCATAGACAGCTAACAATCAGGAACAACAAAATAAAACATACCAAATTAAAAAATGTACTACCCAAAGCCATAACACTTATGTACTACCCAATGCCATAACACTATCTTCTCAAAAATACAAAGGCTGAACTCCCAAGATCTTTCAGTTTTAATTTTTTTTAAATTTGGGATCAATGATTTGGTGGATTTTGTAGTTAAGCAGATGCCCGGTACTAATTTTAAAACCCTTAATACAGGCTTCCAGAATCTATTGCTTTTATATGTAAACTTTTTGAATTATAATCAGTTTCAGTTCCATAGCCCATGTCTGTGTGGTCCAGTTCCAGCATAGAAAATACCAAGTTCTAGAAAATACCAAATTGGATGAGATTACATTAAGAAAACTAGGATCGTGAAGTATGAATTGCAGAGGTTAGTGCAAGTCAGGAACATTTCTTTACACCCATGCTTTACATTCTGCCAGTTTCATTGAGAGAAATTGTCAATGCTAATAAAGAATCTCTACACAGTTTTTTTTTTTTTTTTTGGGGGGGGGGGCACAATGCCAACAATATACTTAAAACAATATACTTAAAACTTACTCCCAAGTCACCTGTAGCAAATGTATATACTTAGACTTCTATACCATTTCATAGTGCTTTACAGTCCTCTCTGTTTACAGACTCAGCATATTGCCCCCAACAATCTGGGTCCTCATTTTACCGACGTTGGAAGGATGGAAGGTTGAGTCAACCTTGACCCGGTGAGAATTGAAATCCTGACAGTCTTCAGAGTTAGTCTACAATACAGCATTCTATCCACCGCAGCTCATATTCCTTAATAACTCTTAACAATGAGCCTGGATCCTAAATATGTTAAATATCTGTTCTGCCATGCTCTATAGCCGTGATGGTGAACCTATGGCACACATGCCACAGGTGGCATGCAGAGCCATTTGTGCCGACACACAAAATGCAGGCAAACTTACCTCACTGTGCAAATGCGCACCTCACAGCTGATTTTCGGCAGATTTGAGGCCTTTTTTGGCCTCCCAAAGGCTTGAGGAAGGCTTCTGCAGGCTTTGCAGGCTGAAAACTAGCCCTGTTTCATCACTTCCTGTTTTTCCGAAAATATGTGACAAAATGGGGCTAGTTTTCAGTCTGCAAAGCCTGCAGAAGCCTTCCTCAAGCCTTTGGTAGGCTAAAAAAGGCCTCAAACCCAGAAAATCAGCTGTGAAGCACAGAGCAGGAAAGGGGGCAGCAGGGTGGGGGATTGTGCGCACATGCGCAGGGTGTGCGGGGGCCACTCATTTCCTTCTGGGTGCTGACGTGAGCATGCAAGTGCATACAATTTTTGGCACAGGAGCCCACTGCCATATAGGAAGATGGACAACTTTCTTATGGTTAAGGATCAGTGTTTTTTATCATATGGCAATTGCAGAAAATGTAACTAATGGTGTCTCAAGACCAAAATTGATTCTGGAGCAAGGAATGGATTTGGGGAGTTGGATTAAAATGGCTATTTTGTTTCTTAAATGCCCTCAAAATAAGGGGACGGAATCAAAAATCTGTAGGGTTAGGAAGTGAAATGGGTCTTCTTAGAATCCCTCTTTTTGTACTTTAAATCCTTTTCTCAGGGTTCCAACCAATGCCCTAATAAAATGAAGAGTCTCAAGCCATTTAGCAAGAAAAATCCAGTTGTTTACTAGGAGCACCAGGTTGGCATGACCTAGATGAAGCCAGCTGTGGCTTCACTCAATTCATGACTTGCCTCTGATTCTTATTCCCCCCCCCCCCGAATATGTCACCAGTCACATTCTTCAATGAAGCAATTTTGTGGGGCGTAGAAGTCATTTTCTCCAGCTGTTGCAAGTCTCCGTGGAGATGGAGACTTCGACCAGCAAGGCTGTGTCTTGTTTTGACTGAGGTGTGAATTCCTTGGTGCAGCTGTGAGGCGCGATTCCCATCCCCCTGCCTATAGCAACTTGGGAGCAAGTCAAGAAAGCTTTGTGAATTGACATTCGCTTTTCCTCACCTCCTGAAGGCAACCTGTGTGGAGCAAAAACAATTTGAGTACATGTGTATCGTTGAAGGGTATGATTTCCCTCCCCCCAGGTTTGGTTGGGTCCTTTTCCTGGAATCTGGCTATGAGGCAGTCAGCTTGGATGTTTCTGCCCTTTACCCAGAACGCCTCTGATAGAGTGTAGCCCTTCCACTTGATTAAGTATTGGAGTTGCCCACTGTGCCACCTAGACTCAACGATGCATTGCACCTCGGAATGGATTTTCCCCCTATGACCACTGGATCCGGGGGCTCACAGGGTGTTGGTCTCAGGGCCGACCTGACCAACAGGCTGCTGTGGAATACCAGGTGTATTCTCCCCAGCAGTTGGGGCAACTTCAGTTGCATTGTGATCAGGTCCCAGCTTCTTCCTGGAAAACTTTAGCCTTAAGTATTTTGTGGATGGGTAGACCTTCTCCCCGCTTGGAATGAGTGTTGTGGGCAGTGGTAGGATTCAAAATTTTTTACTACTGGTTCTGTGGGTGTGGCTTGGTGGGCATGGCATGGCTTTGTGGGCATGGTTTGGGCATGGCAGGGGAAGGATACTGTAAAGTCTCCATTCCCACCCCACTCCAGGGGAACGTTACTGCAAAATCCCACTCCCCACCCCACTAGCCTGCTTTCCAGCTCCGTTCTCCTGTGCAGGGCAACAGAAGAAGACCCAACCGATCAGCTGAGAATCGATGGGTTTGCCAGTTCTCCGAACTCAGAATTTCCGCTACCAGTTCTCCAGAACTGGTCAGAACCTGCTGAATAGCGCCTCTGGTTGTGGGGCTCAGTGTTTGCCTGTTGTTTATAAATCTGTGCTGCTTTAGCTAGTGCATTCTTGACATTTAAAATTTTTGTTAAAAATTCCTCTTGGGAAGTTCCCTGGATGGGAGTAGGATCTGCCTATTTCTGGTTGGAGAAGTGGAACGGAACCAGAGTTCAGTAGCCGCCTCTTTTGCAGTGCAGAAATCCTCCCCGAATCGGCCAGCTGGTCTCCTCTTTCTCTGCCTGTTTGTTTTGTATGGCCGAGGAGGAGACCAGCCAGCCAAAGGGTCTCTTTTTCGGTCTCCAGCCACCTCTTTCAGGCAGAAATCCTCCCCCAACTGGCCGGCTGGTCTCCTCCTTGGCCATACAGAACAAATAGGCAAAGAAGGAGGAGACCAGCCGGCTGATTCGGGGAGGATTTCTGCACTGCAAAAGAGGCGGCTACTGAACTCTGGTTTCGTTCCACTTCTCCAACCAGAAGGAGGCAGATCCTACTCCCATCCAGGGAACTTCCCAAGAGGAATTTTTAACAAAAATTTTAAATGTCAAGAATGCACTAGCTAAAGCAGCACAGATTTATAAACAACAGGCAAACACTGGAAAAGAGGTGGCTACTGATCTCTGACTCCTCTCCACATCTCCAATGGTCTGGCGCTGCCCTGTTCTATGCGCTGGCTGCTTGGACGTCAGGGGCCTGGCACATAGAACAAGGTGTGCAGCCACACCGAAAAAAGCATGCAGCAGCTGCAGGCATCTCACAACAAGGGGGGGGGGGCGCAAGAAGCCCCGGGACATCCACCCACTCACCTGCTGGCTGGCCAGGCCAGGGCAGTCTGCCAGAAAAGGAAGAAAGCATGCTCTGGGAGGGTGGGCAGGCATGTGCAGCAGCCCTGGGATATCCACCCAAGCTGCGCCATGGCCACCACGTGGAAGGGAAAGCTAGGGGAGCGACCAGGGCAAGTGAGCAATCAGACGACCGGGTGACTGGGTCGGGGGCATGGCCAGCCAGAGTTTGCCACCAGTTCAGCAATCCATGCCAAATCACCACTACCCATTTACCCAAACTGGTGTGAACCAGTTAAATAACACCTCTGAAGTAGACCTTTACCAGGAGACTCCCAATGGTCAACAAGAGACAAAAATAAGGCCAGAAATCTATTGGAATAGGAGTTCCTTGGAATTCAGTGGGGGAGGAGGGAATAGGTGAAATGAGAAAAAGAAAATGGCTGTTGATACTGAGGTTACCATAGGAAGGCAAAATTTATCTTCTAAAATGGCAGGCATGCATGTGTGTTAGTTGGTGGGGAGAACAGAAGGAGGAAGTATATTTTCCACATTGAGTTATTTATAAAAATAATCTTTTCTTTATTCATGTTAGAAGTACCTACAAATTAGAGACATAAAACTTTCAACATTTTACATATATATTTTTATGATCTATTTCTATGATCTATTTTATACCTATTTTATTTGCTCCCTGTTGAATGTTATAAAAATAATAAAGGCAATATAAATAAATAAAAATAAAATCATGTTCAAATAATCTCTTGATTTTATTTTGATATCTTTCATTATATTTCCCATTTCATTTTCTCCTGCCCAGCTATCATTCCAACGATTATTTTTATTTGAATTACCGATGACTACTATTCATTAGAATCTTGATGCCAACTTCTCCACTATCATGGAAGCAATGATATTTGGTTTTCATCAGCTGTTTGGTTACCAAGGAGGACTTATTCCCAGGGACACTGAGATGCAAGAACCTCTCACTTCTTTTGAAGTTTTAAATGTCAAATTGCTTCCTGGGGTGCATATCTCTAGTCCTGCTGAGATTTTATGTTGAAGCTTTATGTTTAGTTTAATCTGCCACAGTAATCAGAAGGGCATTACATATTTTTCAACTATTATATTTCATTAACAGGCATAAGCTTTCAAGAATGTCATGTCACTTCATCAGATGCATAAAATGGCTACACTGATGTAGAATTTAAATTGGGGTGATGTGGGTAAGGAAAAGGAAGATGGTTATGGAAATGCAGGTTACATGTGAAACAGTTTATACATACCTGATCAACTAACGTGCAATGTGTTAAGTATCTGAGACCTTCTGAAATTACCTGAAATCTTTTGATGTACGTGAGTTCATCAATCTCTCATTTAATGCTGCTGTTAAATGCCCAAGTTTTTCAAAGCAGTCATCCTGAGATCTGCCATGGAGTTCTTGGGAGGGTGAAATGCTCTGATTTTACTTTAGCCTTGTTCTGCAACCTTATGTCAAACTTGTGTTCATTAATTCTTTTGCACAAAGTTTGTCCCCTTTGTCCTACAGAGAATCCAGGGGGACGTTGCTGACAGATGATGCCATATTAGAGGAAGAGAATGTGCATCTGCATGTAATCTTGCATGCTCTGTGATAGTACCGTTGGAGTAAATGTGAGGGCGTAGGATACATCTGAGTTCCCATATAAAACAATATTGTCCTGATGTTTCTTGTTGTTTGTGAGACACTGCTTGGGTGAAAACCCCCTGTCCTCCAGGCTCATCCCAATGTTAACCATACATTAATCTAACTACTGTATGCATTTGATGATAATACATTTTATTAAAATCAAAGTCAAAATATGTACTACCAGATTCCCGGTGTACTACCACCATAAACTATATCCTCCTACAGTAGCTATATCCTCCTACAGTATTTTACAACAAAAAGCACCATCCTGTGAAATGTCTGCGACCCATCTCTGATAGAAAAAAAACAAGGCAGGCATTCCCCATATGTCATACTCACTGTGCATCCCATATGATTGGTGTTCTATATGTAAATTGGGTTACTCCAAAACATGCAAACCTGATTGGTTAACTAAAGTAAGCATTGGATTGGTTCACTAGGAACCAATCCAAATCAACTGAAAAAGGTGGCAAATTCAAACAGCTGCCATTGGCTACAAGCCAGCAGGCTAGCCTGTATAAAAGGCTGCCGCGGTTTCAGCCAAACGTTCCGTTCACTGACTATTTAAGAATAAAGACTTTGTTGTTGGAACCCGGTCTACCTCGTGTTTTTCCGAACATAACACTGGCGACGAGGATGGGATCGTCCTAAACGCGAGACCTGCATGCGGTGAGAAGGAGTCCAGACGGCGACGAAAATGCCTGGAAACAATGCATCACCCGCACCCTTCAATCCCAACGAAGAAGATTGGGATTCCTATGCAGACCGTTTCCAAATGTACTTGGAGAGTAATGAGATGGAAGGAATCTCAGAGCAGCGTAAGAGGGCTGTGTTCTTAACACACTGCGGACCTACGGTTTTCAAGATGGCAAAGGCTCTGGCAAAGCCCCGAGATGTCAAACAACTGACGTGGCCAGAACTACAATGAATTCTGAATGCCCACTACGCCCCGATGGTGTCTCATTTAATAAAGCGACATGAATTTTACCGCAGAGACCAGAGAGAAGGAGAGACCGTCGCTGATTTCGTTGCTGCCCTTAGACAAATAAGGGGTGAGTGCGATTTCCTGAACATTGATGAAGCAATGAGGGATCGCATAGTGCTGGGTTTAAGAGACTCGACCGCACAGAGTAAATTACTCAACAAGCCCAACATCACCGTAACCGAAGCCATCGCGGAAGCCACAGCCGCTGAAGCCGCGAAAAAATCAGCTGTCACAATGAAGAAGATGAACACACACAATGAAGAAACAAACCCAACCAAAGACAAAAAACAGTCTACCACCACCACCCACTACGAAGAGTATGGTGAAACACTCGAGTCGAGCGAAGAAGATGACGAGGTCCACCGTTTATTCGCGAACAAAAAAGAGCGCGAAAGAAGGAATTGGCGGGAATGCGCTGGCTGCAGAGGAAACCATTCCCGAGCTGAATGCAGATTTCTCGATGCCATCTGCAGACATTGCAAGAAACGAGGGCATATCGAGAAAGTCTGCAGGAACAAAAAAAGCTACAGCCCAACGAGACGCAGGAATTCCCCAACACAAGCTGAGCCAAAACGAACTGAGAGAAAGTGGCAACAAGAGAAGCGAGCCAATACACACCAAACTGTCACTATAGAAAGCGCTCAGACGGAAAGCGGGAAGAAAGTTAAAGTAATTGTAAATATTGAAGGAAAGCCTTGCAAGATGGAAGTGGACTCGGGATCTTTCCTTTCAATGGTATCTTGGGACACCATAAAACAACTAGTCCCAGGTATCAAATCCAAGGAACTTCAGAAGCAGCAACTAACCTTCAAAGACTACCAGGGAAACCAAATCCCTGTAGTCAGCATGGGACATTTCCGAGTCGCATACAAACAGTATGTTAAAGTGCTACCGCTGACCATAGTCGACCGAGACAGACCAAGCCTCCTGGGTATCGAGTGGTTTGCACCATTGGGCATCGGGATGACCGGAATAGACCGAGTAACCACAACCGGCTGGGAAGAAGACCTCATCCAGGAATTCCAGGACATGTTTGATGACTCACTTGGCAAGTATCAGGGAAATCCTATTTCCTTTAGTCTAAACCCCCAAATAACACCGCGGAGACTAAAAGCCAGGCGAGTTCCTTTTGCACTAAAGGCAAAGATAGAGGAACAGCTAGACAAATTAATAGCAAAAGGGGTATTAGAACCTGTGGACCATGCCAAATGGGAAACGCCTATAGTTACACCTATTAAACCAGACGGGTCCGTTAGAATCTGTGGTGACTATAAGGCTACCCTGAACCACGCATTGCAACAGAGCGCATACCCAGTGCCAGTAGTCCAACATTTACTACACTCCCTGGGAAAAGGAAAATTTTTTGCGAAACTTGACCTAGCGCAAGCTTATCAACAGCTCCCAGTGGACCCAGAGACAGCTGAAGCACAGACTATAGTTACCCACAAGGGCGCCTTTAAGTGTAACAGACTCCAATTTGGAGTGAGTGTAGCACCAGGTGTATTCCAGAGTCTAATGGAGCGCCTCCTAAATGGCATACAAGGAGTCGTACCATATTTTGACGATGTCCTCATCTCAGCCAAAGATGAAGCTCAACTTAAAGACAGGCTTAAAAAAGTACTCACTAAATTTAGAGATTCTGGCCTCAAAGTAAAAAAAGAAAAGTGTTGCCTAAAAAAAAATAGCGTCGAATTCCTGGGCTATTTAATAGACGGAGAGGGTATACACCCTACAGACAAAAAAATTAAAGCTATCAATGAAGCGCCAGAACCAAGAAACAAAACCGAACTACAAGCATTTCTTGGACTGATAAATTTTTATAATGTATTCCTACCAAATAAAGCCACAATAGCAGAACCATTACACCGTTTATTGGACAAGAAAGCAATTTGGACTTGGGGTTATAGAGAGAAGAATTCCTTCCAAAAAATTAAAATTTGCTAACATCAACAAACGTTCTCATTCAATTTAGCAACACACTGCCATTGAGGGTGACCTGCGACGCTTCGCCATTCGGAGTCGGTGCCATCCTGAGCCACCAACTGCCTGATGGCAGAGAGGCACCCGTCGCATATTACTCAAGGACCCTGTCTAAAACCAAGAGAAATTACAGCCAACTCGACAGAGAAGCTCTAGCAATTGTCGCTGGAGTGAAACGTTTCCACGAGTACCTCTACAGGCGGACTTTTCAAATTATAACAGACCACAAACCGCTAATGGGAATTTTGGCGGGAAACAAGCCAACACCAAATATCCTTTCTCCGAGAATGACTAGATGGTCAGAGTTCCTAGCAGCCTATTCCTACACTCTGACACATCGACCAGGGAAACAAATTTCCCATGCGGACGCTTTGAGCAGAGCACCCTTACCAGCAACCGAGGAAGACCCGGCACCAGCGATGACAACATTACAAATAGAGACTTGCCCCGATCTACCTATATCAGCTTATGATGTCACCAGAGCCACCGCGAAAGACTCATTGACTGCCCGCGTTCTTAGCTGGGTAGATAAAGGCTGGCCGGAAAACCAAAAAAATGAAAACTTTAAACCTTTCCGGACCAGACAGACTGAACTTTCTATTCAAAAGGGGTGTTTATTGTGGGGCGATCGGGTAGTCATTCCTAACAAACTACAACCCAGGATACTTAGGATGTTACACGAAGGGCACCCGGGAATTGTAAAAATGAAAAGCCTTGCTAGAAGTTATGTTTGGTGGCTGGGTATTGATAGGGACATAGAATATTGGGTAAGCTTGTGCAACAAATGCCAGGGAATTAGACCGTCCCTGCCTAAAGCACCCATTAGAGACTGGGAATCCCTGCGAGGCCCTTGGTCAAGAATCCACATTGATTTCGCGGGTCCTACCAAGGAGCATACATTCCTGATTGTCATTGATGCCTATTCTAATTGGCTAGAAGTAAAAATCATGCCATCAACGACAACAGAAACTGGAATTAAACAACTAGACAACCTTTTTGCCACCCATGGTCTACCGGACGTCCTCGTATCAGATAATGGGTCACAGCTAACCAGCCTACAATTCAAGCAATACCTAGCCTCCCTAGGTATAAGGCATGCCCTAACCGCGCCGGCTCACCCGGCTGCAAACGGAAGGGCTGAGAGAATGGTCCAGTTTACCAAAGAGGGGTTAGAAAGAATGGACACCGGAGATGTCCAACAGAAAATAAACCGATTGCTCACACTCCAGCACATAATGCCCAGTACCACGACCAACAAATCCCCAGCAGAATTACTCATGGGGAGAAAATTAAGATCACACTTTGATAGGTTGCACCCAAATTTTACGCCAGAAAACCCTCCCGACTCCTCTACACGATTTAGAAAATTTGAAATAGGCGATTTGGTTTACGCTAAAAACTTCACTGGGGACCCTGTATGGCTACCAGGACAAATCACACAAATAACAGGCCCCAAATCCTACCGGTTAACAATTGACGACGGCAGGGAATGGAAGCGGCACATAGACCAGCTCCGTTCCCGAAACATAGAACGAAATACAGACATACACCCATACGTTGAAAAAACCGATGAATGGCAAACCAAGGTGGGGGGGGAAATGCGAGAAATAAATAAAGAACCGTTACAAACAAAACCCGAAGAGATTAACAAACAAAAAGAGCAAATGAAAGACTCACTGTTTGAAGAGACTTGCGGGAAGAGCCCATCAGAAGGGGACAGCCAGGCCAGCTCGACCTGCCTGGAGGAAACGGGAGGGAGCGGCAAAACCGCCGGCCTAAGAAACTCAGGCGGCAGTAGAATGGCTGACTCACCCTTCCAGACGGTCCCAGAGAGAGGGACGGACAACACAGCAGCCCCATCCGAACCGGTCAAAGTCTCCGCCAAAAATGAACTGCGCAAGTCCAGTCAAGTCAGGAGAAGCCCCGCCTACCTGCATGACTACGTCACCACATAGGACTGAACTAAGGGGGGAGGGGTGTTCTATTTGTAAATTGGGTTACTCCAAAACATGCAAACCTGATTGGTTAACTAAATAAGCATTGGATTGGTTCACTAGGAACCAATCCAAATCAACTGAAAAAGGCGGCAAATTCAAACAGCTGCCATTGGCTACAAGCTGGCAGGCTAGCCTGTATAAAAGGCTGCCGCGGTTTCAGCCAAATGTTCCGTTCACTGACTATTTAAGAATAAAGACTTTGTTGTTGGAGCCCGGTCTACCTCGTGTTTTTCCGAACATAACAATTGGAACTATCGGCCAAGCATCCCACAATGTAGTAAAACCCAAGGAGGCTGAATGCCACAGAGGTTTATGATTTATCACTTGTTTAGGCATTGTCTGGTGGCCCAGTGGAAAACTTCATCACCTCTGTTATACTGGAAGACAAACTGAAGACCAACAAAAACAAAGTCGTGTGTAACCAGGCATCTGAATCCAATGACTGGCTCCACTTCACTATCCAATGATGAATCAATTCATCCGTGTGAATCTATGATTCAACTTCTACAATCATTTGAAGGAGGCAGGGATTAGCAGAACAGAACGGAATGAGGGATGGTTCAATTTTTTTGGATAACCTTTTTAGCATGTGTTAAACAATTAGACACTGTTGGCAAAATTCAAACAGGTGTTACATATAAAAGGCTTCCTGAAACCCTCCCAATGTGTGGGGAATTGCTATTTTTAAGCAATATTACTGTTAGTCATGCTGTGTCAAAATTCTGGGATCTTCCCAAACACATTTGAAAGGAAACCGTATGAGTTACATGTGGGAAAATAATGCAATAAGAATTTTATGCACATTGGCATTAAGAATTTTGTACGGCAAAACATATTTGAAAATGAGCTATTATTGAACATCAAACATATTTTCATCCTAAATGTACACTCATATTCATATTTCCTCCTGAGCCACTCTATTTGTCATAATATCTATAAAAAGATGGCTTCTTGCTTTGAAACATTTGTTGTTTGAACACATGGAGCTCTTTCAAGAACTAAGGTTTCAATATTCTCTAGAGTGGTGCTTTTCAACATTAGCAAGTTTAAGATGTGGATTTCAACTCTCAGGATTCCTCAACTAGCCTGAGTTGGGAATTCTGGGACCTGAGGTCCAGTCACCTTAAATTTGCCAAGATTGAGAAACACTGCTCTAGGGACACATTTTTAATTGTATAGAGCATTGTCTCTTCTCTATAATTTAGAAGGCATTCCTGGCTCTGGTGTGCTGAGTCCTCTATAACCTTTGTGTGTGGCTTTCTCTATAACTGTATGGGTAGATCTGCTTTATTTCTATTCAGTGGAAAGGAAATTGGGATAGCCAGATGGTGAATAGCTCAAGGCCACCCAAGTAGCTTCCCTTTGATTTGAACTAATATTCCCTGCGTGCTGCATGCTATTCATGAGACCATATTGGCTCTCAGTGTAATCTCATGTTTTTTTTTTAAAAGGGAATATAATTCTTGAGCTGCACATCAAGAAAAACACTGTGGATTCACACGAACTCTATGGCTGCCCAGACAAATTTATTTTAAGAAAAACTGAGCTGTTTCAATGTTATTTAACTGGTCGCCAGTTTCTTCTAAGAAACATTTCTCCAAGGAACCTCTCAGCAATTATTAATAGCATGATCCTACACAGTTCCACATGCTTGCTCAGAGATAGTGATCATCATTAAATTCTCACTTGGTAACTAATCAAATTCTAATTAGATGCATAACTCTTCTTTAAAAGACAATTATTAGTATAATTATTTGGATAAGAAGGAAGGATTGGAATGAATCATAGGAAAATTGGGCCCTATGGAGGTCATCCATGTGATATAAACTGTTGGTGGTGGAAGGGATATGCCACCTGATGATAACTTTCAATTGATAACCTTTTAATCTTCTCAATTAAAACATGTTGCGCAAACATTCCATTGTTTGAACTCAAGTAGATATATGTGTGCATGTTTGTGAGTGTGATAAGAAGATACAAAAATAGAGCAATGGCATTATAAGAGTTTTATCTGGAAGCATCTGGAAAGCAGTCCATATCTTCCAATTATTTCAGTAATACCTGTCAATGATTTAACTAACTTGTTTTATAATGACTTTGTTTGCAGGTATAGTAACTCCTGCAAAGCGGGACATTATATATTACTTTCAAGTGAGTGCATTTTTGGAATATAACCTTCGCAATGTAGTATGCAATCTTTATGCTACAAGTACTCTTTATAATATATTCTATTTAGAATAAATCAATATTTATATTGATTGATTGATATTGATATCTTAGTATTGCAGACAGATTTTGAAAAAAAAACATGGCTCTCCATAGCAGTTACTAAAAACGGTTAGTAAGTCTAGTTTATATTATGGTACATCTTATTGGCAGATTTAGATCCATAACAGAATACTCTCAACTCATGTGGAACTTATTAGCAGCTCTTAATATAATTCTACAAAAAGATGAGCTCCTATATCTTTCATTAATTATGATATATACAAAAGCTTGGGACCTTGCTTTGAATGCTAAATTCACTGAATCTGTTCATCTGTGAGAAAGAAAAATAATAATATGAATGTCCAGGTTTCATTTCTTAACTATACAGACAGTCCTCGACTTACTATTGGTCCCATAGCATAGCAACTATTTGAAGTTACAATGGATTACCTCAAAAGGAATTTGTAACCCAGTTCTGAAGTTCTGACGGCGCTACAGTAAAATAACCATATTTCAATTGGTTATTCAACTGGACCATATTTATGGTTGTTTGCATCATCCCACATGATTTATGTTTGTGCCTCATAGTGAACAAGGGATTCACTTAACTACTACTACAAAAAAAAAGATTTTACAATTGAGTTTGTCATATGGACAGGATCCATTATGTTTGTAAGTCAAGTAGTGCTATAAGATGGCTATAGTTCGATAAAACTGTGCCATTTTGGGGTTAAACTTTCAGCATTAATCCACACTTTAGTTTATGCTTCCAGTGCTGCTGCTTTATTCTAAACACAGGATTATTCCAATTCAAATCACAGAGTCA
Source organism: Laticauda colubrina (assembly GCA_015471245.1). Classification (NCBI taxonomy): domain Eukaryota; kingdom Metazoa; phylum Chordata; class Lepidosauria; order Squamata; family Elapidae; genus Laticauda; species Laticauda colubrina. Next base: position 20,507,919 of record BLBF01000026.1, read on the forward strand.
AATGGAAATATTGCCCAAGCTCCCATGTCATAAAAAATAATCAAGGCTTCCTTCTTTACTCAATAAATGCTAACACACTCCAAAGAACAGGACTAGAAGATTTTGGGACATTTTTCAAAAATTACAAACACATTCTAAGACCCTATGGTTATAATAATAAAACATATTTTTCATTGGAATCCAAATAGTATGGATTTACTGTACATTATGATGTCTGACATCTATATATAGCTACCTGAGGAGGAGAATGGGAAGGAACATAATTGTACACATTTTCATGTTTTACTTTCTATATGTGGTTCTGTTCCTGCGTATCACACATTAGGTGCTTGCTGTCAATCAAGAAGACTTTCCATTGTGTTCACAAAAAGTAAAATGAAAATGAATGCACTCTTAGGAAACTAATGGGGCATACCCATTTTGAATGTACATGCATGGAACACAGCAGGGTATAAATTGAAGGATGCTGAAGGAGGTGATAGAAATGGAGTGATTGGTACTAGATTTAGATAAGAGAAATCAAATTTCCATATATTATGGAGTCAGTGGGCAGTTTGGATTAGTCATTATCATTTCACCTATGTGATATACATGACAAAGATATGGCACTTTAATGAAGTAATCCTCAGAGAAAGCATGTACATATTTGATGTACATATTTGCAATGACTATAGGCTTTACATATTTTTTCATGGTTCCTGAACTATATCTGCATTACAATGTTTGTATAACATAAATAATCTGCATTACAATGTATGTATAAAACAATGCATTTTGGTTCTTCAGATGTCCTAATGTGAATTCAGTTATACTCACAACTCTGTACAAAAGGATAACGGAAGATAGAATGGGAGTTAAACAAGACACTACACCTTAATAACAGAGGATGTGAAATTCAGTCCTTTGCATGCTTACTTGAAAGTTAATTGAATGGTGCTTTCTCCTTTCTGTTGGCACCAATTATGTTCTGTGCCAATTCTTTAGGTAACATGTATTTTTGTGGCAGTTTTGATGGCGTGCATTAGTCTCCTTTTCATGGGATGTGTTGTCCAAGCCATCTAGATTTCTATACTAAATATCGTGAGCTTATCACAATCCTATAACATCCACTAAACTGTCAAGATAATCTGTAAATCTTCATGCCCAAATCATACAAATCTAGTGTTTTGATTTCCCTATTCTTCAGTTGGCACACATGTGGTAAATATATTTAATACTGGCCTATCAAGCAAATTCTTTGAACAGATATTTCTGTTTAATCTTTCTGTGAAAATATTAATGTGTGATATTGAGGCTATAAAGAAATGTGAAAAGTTTTCAGGGCCAAGTTAACATTCCTGAAATCATGATGTAGTTTAATAACAATGTTATTCTTTGCCCTGATATGTCAAACAATAAGCACGATAAAACCAACTTTCATTTTTGTTTAAACAAGTCACTGTATTACCAGCCATCTTCTTTGATCTTCCTCCATTTCCTCAAAATGCAGGCCATGACCTACTAAACAGCCAGTCCCACATTTTATTATTTTATTATTTTTATTTTCAGATTTGTTCAGCCTCTCAAAAGTCAAGGCTCCTTCGCTAGAATGGAATTTCAGACCATTTCATTCTAAAACTGCAGATGTGTGAGGTTAAACAAAGCTACAATTAATTATTCAGTCTGGGCCTGCCTGGTTTGGCTTGTGAAATATAAACATTCAAAGGAGAAGAGAATTTTGGCTTCTATGCTCTTTTTCTCCCATTCTTTTTTCTCCCTCCCCTATTCCTTGAAAGCCAATTTTAGTCCCCTTATTAAACGCTCCTCTCACAGAAATGGCAACAGGAAAACACAACTACTCTGCTATTAGAAACATTTTATAATGAATGAAGACAAAAATAAATTCTTTACAAGCCTGGAAGTCCAGCTGTTTATCCAAACCAGCTGACATGAATCCTTATGAATGTTCTAGGCTGATCATCCTTTTACCACCAGATATACCTACATAGCCCTGAAAAATGATATGTTAGAAAGCAAGAGAGAATAACCCTGCTTTGAAAAAGAAAATCCATATTGAGGGAAAAAACATAAAAACCCCACATAGATTGCTGTGAGGGATGATGTGCCACTTTTGCTGTGCATACACAGTGGTGCCATCAGGCTACAACTTTAGGGAAGATTCCAAAAACTTGCTCAATAAAAATAGTAGAACCCTGAAAGAAAACAGTTCTGGTTTACCTCATTTGGAAGTCAAGTCAACTTGACATCTCAAGGATAAGAAGCAAAAGATCATGTAGAAAGCTATGAAGATAGCAAAGGTACTTGGGTAACTTAGATTTCAGCTTACTTTTTTTTTTTTAAAAAAAATCTCATATTGGCCTTTAATTTATTATGCCTCCTAATTCTCACTTTTCCTACAATTTGTATAATGTTATTTACCTTGAAAAAGAATAATGTTCAACTGAAGATGAAGCAACTTCATGGACACTTCCAGGAAATTTTCAAAGCACAATATAAAAATGGTTTGCTGTTGCCTTCTTGAGTGTCTTTGTATTGCAATGGGACAACTTGTCACAGCCAACCTTACACAGGACAATTCAACAGTTCAATTTTATTTAAATTAATTGTCTTAATTTTTAAGTCATTGCCATTTCATTTTGTTCCTCCTCTGGCATCCTTTCTTTAATAATTCTATTCCACCATTTTAAAAAAATTATTAGTGTACCTCTTGACCTGTGGTGACTTGGCCAGGGCAAGTTGTCCTGTCTTATGGTCTGGAATGTCTTGCAAGTGTCTCACCCAGGCACTATTCAGGTCAAGGTCAAGGTCTGTTTGTTTGTTTTTTAATCAAGGAATAGTAGCTAGGTGTTGCAAATGCTGTGGCATTCTAGCTGCTTAGATTGTGCAAAGCTTCTATCTGAAGCTGTGTCAAACAAATCATTCCTTCGGGATGAATTTTCTAATTATATCTCTAAATCAATTTGAGGCTTCACTGTGGATCAGGAACTTTCAAGTATTTTCAAAGATCAGATGGATTTTTTGCACATACAGGGATATACTTATTGAATTGGATAAATACTTTGAATTGAATCATATCACTGAACTGAACCCTTGAAACAATTTCAACTGACTTAGATCTTTTAAAATGAATTGCAAACATGGATGTAATCACAAATTGGAATCAGATCTTGCCTGATTTACACATTCCTACTAACTATTCATAAAATGTGAAGCTAAATCAATGAACACAAAAATTAGCTGATGGTGGATCATTTCAATTCTCTAAGCCAACCTTGTCTACTCCAAGCACATACAACCTCAGGGCTACACATGGTCCTTTGATCATTTTTGAAAGCTCTGCCATGCTCTTTTTAACAGCAACTGATATACTGAAAAAACATTTTGAGGTAACAAACCTCAAAAACTGAAACTAGGAAGCCCTAAAATAATCTCTAATCATTTAAGCAAAGAAATTCATGCAAATTTCCCCACACAAATTAGGGAACGAAACCAGCCACATTTACATAACGTCCTCAACCACTGAGGTCTATGGTTTCCCCAAAGCATATTATGGTTCCCAGACAGCAAAATACTACCCAGTCCTGTTTTGGTTTTCCTGGCAATTAAGTTGTCAAGTTGGTGTCGATGCTATAATTTGATAATTTGACCATCTACTGGAGATGCTAGGGATTTAATTGAGAAGACCTATTAAATGGTAGGGAATGTACTCTGTCATTTAGCAAGATTATTTCTTTCCAAAGAGCTTAAGTGTGGCAATATTGGAGGAAAAAGAGGACAGTACTGAACATAGACTAGGATCCTGGATTCACAAAAATAAATATTGAAATAAAAATATTTTAAAAGCTATTTTAAAAATGCTAAAGCAAAAAGGAAAGTAGAACCCTATTTAATTGTTCCTTCGCTATTACAGATCATGGTGTTCAGAGGGTTTGAGTGTCAAGATTCCAGTTTCAGTCATATATGGGGGACAGTTCTTCATCATTCATTGATCAGATCATTGATGTTGAACTGAAAATGCCCATGGCCATTGAACAAAGTGTGTCTGAAAATGATAAAATGCATAGAGCAGGTTAGATCTACAGGATTTGAGGTTTGCTTTATTTTTATATTCCAATGTTTGATTGTAGGACACTTAAGATTATTATGGTGTTTAATCCAAAAAGGGAATTATCCAGAATCATTGATCCATATCAATATCATTAGGGAATATCTTGGAGCATTGATCCTCTTGGAGCCTTTTGGAGGGAGCCTATGCACAGTTCCATCAGGTGTGCCAATTTTACCTCTACCTGGATTGGGTAATCCTTAATTTACTCATACCCTTGTCTCCCCATGGCTCAATTATTGTAATGTGGTCAACATATGGATGTTCTTGAAAACTCAGAAGTTTTAACAGGTACAAAACATAACAACAAAGCAGTGGTGAGTAAGCCTTGGCATGCCCATGCTTTATGAGTTGCACTGGTTGCTGGTATATTTGTTGATGTGATTCAAGGCTGGTTATCTCTTACAAAGTTGTATATGAGACTGGTTACCTGAGGCAACACCACATCTCCTGTAGCCTCTGCTTAAGGCCCTGTCACACTGGGCGATGGATGCAAAACGTTTGTAAAAAGGACACAGCGGACAAGAAAAATGTTCCATCCATTGTTATCCGTTCTCAAAAGTGCCCCGAATTTGCATAACCAGAGCGGACAACACGGAAAGGAATGGACAGGGGGAGGATGCAGGGCGGATGGAAAATGGATGCTCCATGGAAGCCTAGTGGATGGAAGTGGATGGGAGCGGAGGCTTCCGGGGGACCGCAGCAAAGCGGACGCGGAACGGATACAGCGGATGCAGAGCGGACGCGGAACGGATGAAGTGGATGGAGAGTGGAAGCCTAGCGGATGAAGTGGATGCAGAGCGGAAGCCTAGCGGAGGCCTAGCGGAAGCCTAGCGGAAGCCTAGCGGATGCCTAGTGGATGACTAGCGGATGACTAGTGTTCACTGCGCATGCGGGGAGGATGCACTGTGTCAGCCCCGCGGATATAAATGGAAGCAGCTCCCAAGAGGAAAGACCTACTTCCAAACACATCGACTGCCTGCCTGCCTTGCCTGCCGGCCTGCCTGCCAGCCTGCCTGCCAGCCTGCCTGCCAGCCGTGCTGCCAGCCTGCCTGCCAGGCTTGCTGCCTGCCTGCCTGCCAGCCTTGCTGCCTGCCTGCCTGCCAGCCTCCCTGCCAGCCTGCCTGCAAGCCTTGCTGCCAGCCTGCCTGCCAGCCTCCCTGCCAGCCTGCCTGCCAGCCTTGCTGCCTGCCTGCCTGCCAGCCTTTCTGCCTGCCAGCCTCCCTGCCAGCCTGCCTGCCAGCCTTGCTGCCTGCCTGCCTGCCTGCCTGCCTGTCTGCCAGCCTGCCTGACAGCCTTGCTGCCAACCTGCCTGACAGCCAGCAACCCCACAACCATGGAGAAGAAGAGAAAGCCTCAGCCATCTGCTGCCAGCCCTGGCAAGAGGGACAGGGCCAACCTCCCACCCCCTGGCCCTCACTCTGCTTCTGCTGGGGCTTCTGCAGCACGGGCTCGCTCTTCTGGGGCTGGGGCTTCTGCTGCTTCTGCTTCTGGAGGAGCTGATGATGCTGCTTCTGGCGGTGGTGCTTCTGCTGGTGCTTACTCTGCTGATGCTGCTTCTGGCGGTGGTGCTTCTGCTGGTGCTTACTCTGCTGAAGCTGCTTCTGGCGGTGGTGCTTCTGCTGGTGCTTACTCTGCTGAAGCTGCTCCTCATCCTGCTGGTCCTGCTTGTGCTCCTGGTCCTGCTCGTGCTCCTGGCCTGCTCATGCTCCTGGTCCTGCTGGTTCTACTGGTGCTGCTGGCTCTGCTGGCGCTGCTGGTGCTTACTCTGCTGCTGCTGATACTGGTCCTGCTGGTGTTGCTGGTGCTGCTGGTGCTGATCCTGGTCCTGCTGCTGCTGCTGCTGCTGCTGCTGCTGATACTGGTCCTGCTGGTGCTGCTGGTGCTGATCCTGGTGCTGCTGGTGCTGCTGTCGCTGGTGGTGTGGAGGAGCAGCCCCTACAACCTGGAAGCCCCTCTGATGAGTGCCCATGTGGTCCTGCCAAATGGAGGAAGAGGCATATGCGAGAACGGGAGAGGAGGCAATACTCCATCGAGGAGGAACATGAGGATGAGGTGCTGGAGTGGCTGAGAGAGAATGAGTATCTATGGTGGAAGGGACACAGGCTCTACAGGGACACCAAAAGGAAGCAGGCTGCTTGGAGAGAGAAGGCGGGGAGCCTGGACTACACTTCGGAGGTGCTCCTCGGCTGGTGGAAGCACATGCACACCTGGTACGGGAACCTGCACCTCAAGAAATCTGGCCAGGCCGCGGTCAAGCTGACGGACAGAGAGACCTACATGATGGCCAAGTGCAGCTTCTTGGAGGGTGAGATCCGCCACCGAGGAGCAGCCCCTCTCACAACCCTCTCTCTCAGGCAGCCTGCTGAGAGCCAGTCCTCTTCCAGCCGAGAGTCAGCTCCCGTCTCCTGGCAGGTGTCTGTGGAGCGTCCCACGATGGAGAACCCGCGGACAGCTGTTCTAACTGTGGCAGAGCACGTGGAGGACTCCCTGGTGCAGTGGGAGAAAGGAGATGGCACTTCCGCCACATTCCTACCCACATCCACCCCCAGCTCCACCTCCACAGAAAGGCAGAGAGCCAGACAGGAGGAGCAGAGCCACACTGTCCTGCTGGAGATAAGAGACACCATCAGGAGCAGCATAGATATCCTCTCTCAGCTGGTCCACACTGACTCCTCATCCTCCAACCGCAAGCCCTTCCTCACCTATGTCAACCAGACCCTCACGGACATGGCGGAACCCCAGTACCAGGTGGTGAAGGACAGGATCACCGATCTGCTTCACAACCCTCCAGATCCAGATGAACCTGCTCCCACCCAGTCCAGGTCTGCTCCTCCACCCAAGGTGATGTCCCTCCCATTCGAAGGCTTTCCACAGGCCCTCACCTACCAGGGCTACGGCTACCAGGAGGTCCAGCAGCACAGGCAGCAGCCCTTCCCAGTCCAGGCACAGGTTCATCGGATGACACCGTTGCCACCGGTTCCACTGATGCCACCGATGCCACCCATGCCACTGATGCCACCGATGCCACCCATGCCACCCATGCCACTGATGCCACCCATGCCACCGATGCCACCCACGTCACCAATGCCACCCATGCCAGTCCTCACATAGCTGCAGACCAGACAGCCCCGCTATACTGCTCCTTCCTCCACCCCACAACCAAGCCCGGCCTCAGTACATCTGTCGTCGGTACTGGGGCTGACACCCCATGGCATGGAGGAAGGACCTCTCAGCATCACGGGTCTGAGCCAGCTATCCAAGAGCTTTCTCAACACACCGTCCCCTGTTGTCCTCTCGGGGCCAGGCACCCCAGTGGCACTTCAGACAAGCACTCCAGCAGCAGCCACCTCCACAGCACCTGGACCCTTCACCCCTGAGACTGGGCATACCTCTGAATGACAGAGAAGAGTGCCAGAGACTGGGTGGATACCTGTAGACTTTATTTGGACAATTGACTTGGGTCATTTTTCTTTTACAGCTTGCTATTAATAAAGATTATCTTTGCTTCACACACTTGCATCATTTATTTTTTTCAATAACGTCTTGGTGGAAACTTTTAGAAATGGTTTAGCCTTTGCATGCTTGTGGGATGGGTTAAGATAGCAGTGGGATGGGCAGGGATACCTGTGGGATGGTTTAGGATACCTGTGGGATGGGTTAAGATAGCTGTGGGATAGATAAACCTCCAGTGCAAGCATAGTGGGACTGTATGGTCCACCCTCCCAGCTGCCACACATATGGCCCTTCATTATCAATAATGATGTAATCAATCATCCACACATGTCAACATAAACACAGCTCTTTATTAAATGCCCTGTTCATTGTAGGCCCACCCAACATACATGGTCCAATCTCATCAGTGTGATGAGACAGGCTGAAGGAAGCATCCATTAAGCATCTATCATCCTGTCTTGCCACTCCACTGCTCCAGCTGGGGAGTTGCACCATTGTCTCAGGAGGTTGCGCTGCTTCTTCCCTTCACGTGAGGCTCTGTTGGGGCCTTGCACATCCTCAGTGTCTATCAAGTTTTGCCCTTGCCTCCATTCCCCAGGCTCCATGTCCCCATTGCCTTGTTGAAGGTCCACGAGCCTGTTCTGCAAGACTGGGTAGCGGGTGCGCATGAGATTGTGCAGGATGCAGCAAGCTTCCACGATGTTCCTCATGGTCTCTGGGCAATGCTGCATGGTGGTGAGAAGTACCTGGAACCTGTTGGCCAGGATGCCAAAGGCATTCTCCACCACCCGCCTTGCCCTGGACAGCCTGTAGTTGAAGATCCTCTCTTCACGGGTGAGGCATCTGGAAGTGTAGGGCTTCGTGAGGTAGGTTCTGAGGGAGAAGGCATCATCCCCCATGATGAAGTAGGGCACATCTTGCGTGTCATTGGGTTGGGGGTCTGGATCTGGGAAGCCCATGATGAGGTTGCGTTCCAGCCCCTCCTTGAGGTGACTGGCATTGTATACCTGGGCATCTGAAGATGAGCCGTTGCCTGAAGCATCGATGTACATGAACTTGTAGTCAGCATTGACCATGGCGAAGAGGATGATGCTGAAGAAGCCCTTGTAGTTGAAATAAGTGAACCCCAACTTGGCTGGCGCTTTGCAGGCCACGTGCTTGCCACCTATGGCTCCAACGGTGTGGGGGAAGTTCCATTTCTGATACCACTGCTTTGCAACTTTCTTCCATCCTTCTTCAGTGGAGGGGCACTGGAGGAGCTCCTCCAGGTATTCTTCGATGATGGCCTGCACCACTTCTCTGACCACAATGCTGATGGTGTTGTGTGGCACCCTCCAGTCGTACTGCATGCTCCTGTAGGTGGTTCCTGAGGCCAGGTGGCACAGAATCAGTGCCACCTTGAGCCCAGGGTTCAGACTGGGCTGGAAGTTAGTGCTCTTCTTGGTCAACCTGGGTGTCCGCCGCTCCACAACTTCATCAAACATGGCTGGAGGCATCCTCATGAAGTTCTGGAATGCATGAGGGTCTTCGTTCCTCAGCTCCACCATCAGCTTGTTGTACAGTCCGTACTCTGCTCTTCTCCAGATCCATCTTTGGACCCAGACGCTTCTTCGCCGCCTCCTTTTCTTCCCGTAGTAGAGTTCACAGAGCCTGTAGATGGCTTCTCACTGTTGCAGAATGATGGTGGCTACCAAAAGGACTGTGTTACGATCCATGGTGGACATGACTGGATGCTGTGGAAGAGCAAGAGGCAGATGAAGGCTGCAGAGGTCTGCAGAGCAGGGCTGCTGGTCTGAAAGTGAGATCCAGGTGAGTTTCTCCCCCTTTTTATAGGCAATATAGGTTTTCCCTTATGTGTCCTTTTGCATCCTCTAGGCATCCTCTAGACATCCTTTATATCTGAGATAGGTCCCCTCTGCGAACATTTTTTCCGTTTTAAATGCTTTGTTTGCGAGCTGCATCCGCTTTCATCCTTTCTCCGTCCATGCTACTAACGCTGCGCGTCCGTTCCGCTTCCTCCCTGTGTCCGTTTACCGCTGGAGCGGATTTGAGTTGCGCGGATGTGCAGCGGATGCCTAGTGGATGTAGCGGACGCGTAACAGATGACGACGGATGCAGAACAGATGTTCCCCGTATGCATAGCGGATACAGAACGGACTCTTTGGATACATTTTCCGCTCAAAAAGTTTTGAGCAGCTCAAAACTTTTTGAGCTGATGGAACCTCAGTTGATGGATGCTGGACAGATAGAGAGGAAGAAAAACAGATGCAGTGAGTACAGAACAGAAGCATCGCATTAACCAACGGATGGCAAGTGTTTCTCTCTGTTTTACATCCTCTTTCCATCCGTTGGTGCAGTGTGACATGGGCTTAAGTTGTTAAAACCTACAGAGGTTTTAGAGTTGGTGCACTCTGGATCCTCTCACTCAAACATTGTTATTTCTTGGACCTGGGAAGCACACTTTCTCTATAGCAGCACTTAGTCTGTGCAATGAGGGCCCCCATGAAATCAAGATGGCTTCCATCCAGAGGATGTTTAGAAGACTTTTGTAGGGAGTAAGGAAGATACACTTGACAGAGATATGCAGGATCTGTTGCTTAGGCAAAAGCAGTGGAAGCAATTTTAAGTTCACAGGGAGATGTGGCAAATGCCTTCCCTTTCCTGAACCTTTACATAAAAATGAGGAGGAGGTAACAGAACAATCAGACTCTCAAGATTATGTTATTATCTCCCTTGGGGAAGGGTTAATTGGACCATTGTTGGACAAGGTTTCTGGCTGTTTTAGGATGAGATAAATCCTATGAAACCTTGGACTAGTGAATTCTGAAAAGGTTTCAATTGCTATAATAAATATGATTCAAATAAAAAATGCAACTCAGTTGCAAATTGTAGTTATAAGTCTCTGACCAATGATTAATACATGATATCCTAATGTAAATAATCTCTTCAAGGCTGCAATTAAGAAATATCAGGGTTAGATTTCCATTTCATATAAATTCAAAAGCTCTTAGATTCTTAATTCTGAGAATAGGCTTTTTTCACTTGCATCAAGTTTGTATAAGTCAGACTATAGCCTAAACCAAGCTGATTTTTAAAACTTTACATTCATCTAGAAAGTTATAGAATGAAATTACAGGATATATGTATTAATAACATATCCCTCTTTTTCCTGAGAAGGCAATCCTTTAAAATATGATTGCAAGCAGAAACCAGGCATTAAATTAAATGATCTTTGGGGTCATTTCCTGCTCTAAAATTTTATTCTTTATTTTTGTGATTCTGCAGCTAAAGGAATATTTTCAGACTTAATGCACAATGTTCAACTGGCAAATGAAAGCTGGTGTCAGCTGGATCAAGTCAGAAATCTGTAACTACCTGCAGTTTCTTCTAAGAGTATTTTCAGAAAGACCATCTTATAGAACTCAAAACCTGTATTTCTGTATACATTTCAAATTCGGTCTAAAGCAAATATGAGATATGTTAAGCCTTTTGTAAACTTTTGGTAGGTGGATTGACAAAATAAACCATTATTCTTTTTCTCTGGTAGGGTTTGAAAGCAGGTAACAACAGTTCCAGGACCGGATGAATCCAGCTGGGCACATTATCTTTCTCCTCACCTGGAAACACTGATGACATGGCTGTTTATGATAGCCCACAGTATGAGCCAGGCATGCAAACCGCACACACTTTGACAAAGCAAGCAAGAGAATATGTCTTGGAGACCATTTGCAAAGCTGAGCTCAGAGAAATTTGCACATTTTCCAATAAGCTGCTTTAGAACTGGAGTTTTATGCCAGGGTCCATACCCTAAAGCATCATAAAGTCTCTGCACATTACCTCAGCTGGAATCAAGAGCCAAGTGGTCTCTTTCTTCAAAAACAGTGTGTAAAAGGGGTTGACTTGGTTACATCAGAGGGAAAGAAATGACAGCAAAACCCAGACCAATGGTATTTACAAGTGAGGGAAGAAAAATGAAATATGTTGAGGATAAAATATTTTCCCTAAAAGAAAAATAAAAAATCTCAAGGGAGACAGAAACTCAGAGCTTCAGCTCCCTGCCCCCAGCAGATATTTGGTGCCCATTAAGAAAGACTGGGTCATCCTATCTACAAGACAAAAGACCTTCAGCTCCAGGGTGATGGGATTAAGGCATGACCCTCCAGGACATAATAGGATTAACCCATCTAGCAGCAGAGCTCACCACATGGGATCACCCAGCAAATCAAGCCTGGGAGCTAAGACAAACATGACCCCATAGGAATCTGACAACAGCCAATAGAATACAAGTTCTTGCACAGGAACAGGAAGTTCAAGTTTAAAGCCCAAGAGAAGGTATAACCTTCTCTCCACTCTCAACTCCATGTGTTCAGCTAAACCAGAGAACCATGAGCTTGGTGGTTCTCTTTTATCATTAAACCTTTTTTTCCAATCAGCTTCCAGCCTCCATTTTGTCTCCAGTGTCTTTCTCCCAGCTTGGAACTGAACCAGATAGATATTTCTCTCAACACAAGAAAAGGTCTTACCAGGAGGCAAAATACTATAGAGTTTCAATGGCAATGTTTTGACCCCTATTCTTTCACCTTATTGCAGAAAGAGTTATGAAGTCCTTTTTTTTCCCTTCCATTCAATCATGTCCAATTCTTGGTGACTGTGTAGTCACATCCCAGCAATTTTCTTGGCAAGATTTTTGCACTGCCTCCTTCCTAGGACCGAAAGGAAGTGAGTAGGTCAACCAGCTGCCATTGTGTCTAAGGTGGGTCTAGAACTCCTACTCTCCCTGTTTTTAGCTTGAAGCTTTAACTTCTATACAAAACTGGCTCTCATTAAGCCCATACAGCCTGCCCTGATTCCAGACTATTTTTTTTAATCTCTCAGGGATGATGAAGCATTCATTTCTTCACCACTGTAAAAATCAAAATCTACTGAGGCTTGAAAATTCTGCTGTCTGAATGATGACACATGAAAGAAATTATTATTATTATTATTATTATTGTTGTTGTTGTTGTTGTTGTTGTTGCTGCTGCTGTTGTTGTTGTTGTTATTATGTTTATGTTTATGTTATTCATTTTCTGTGTTTTAATGTTCCATTGTTGTTTATAAAGCACTTAACATCCATAGAAATGTAGCAGCATATAAGAATAAGGAAAGAAGAGGGATTCAACTGACACTCTAGCTAGTTTATGCCTCAGGAATGAGGAAAAGGTACTTTCTGGTTTATTTCAGACAACAAAATTACTCAAGAAAGGTCCTAGTTTAATTGCCATTAGGTGCCTTTCTTCCCTGTTTTTATAAATTCATATAGTTTAGAAATTTTGATTGAGAATTGTTCACCTGAAACAGCAACAAGCCTATGTTAAATGAACCAATAGTTAGTGAGAATACTCAGAAAATAAGACTAAGAAAAGGGTCAGATGTTCTGAATTAAAACTTCCTACATTCTATTAAATATGATCACTGCTAAGGGATGCAGGAAGTTGTCCTACAGCAGGGGTGTCAAACTTGTGACAATACATCATCATGTAACTTATCACGCCCCCCCCTTTGCTAAAATGGGGGTGGGCGTGGCCAGTACATGACACATCTGGCCCGCAGACCATGAGTTTGATACCCCTCTCCTACAACAATCTGTCAGGCACAAATAACCAGGACCATTTGCTGATTTCAAATCACAGAAGAGTTTATAATTGTTACTTCTGTACAGGAATCTAGTCATCTAATGGTCAAAGCTAAACTGGCAGTAGATAAGGGGCAGTGGTACTCATGGGGTGGAACTGGATTTGGGTCTCTTGTGGTAACAGAATGACTCCAAATTGATGGCACATTTAACACCACCTTCCAGTTCAGCCTGCTCTTCTCCTACGCAACCTATGCTATACTAATGGTGGTTTTTCCATCAAATTATGTAACATAGTTGCTCATTATTACTCAGATATGAAAGTAAAAATTTGACCTTTTATTTACAGACCCTCAAAGGAAATAGGGGAGGTCAAAGGTCTCAGAATATTGTGTGAAAAGAGCACTCTACCTATAGGATTTCAGCTACCAGGCCATCCTTCTTACTAAGCTGCTGTGATTACAGTGTGATATCTTGTGAGACATACTCCTTTACTATATATTTAAAACCAGGAGCTGTAAGACCCATATCCATACAGAAGCCTGATGATGGCAGATGAGAGTCTGCTGAAACGTTGCTACAACTTTAACAGAACTACAATGACGTGGGATAATACCCGAAGGAAGCTGAACAGCACACATGTAAGTACCCGCGAAAACCTAAGAAAACAAATATCTGACCACTACGGGGAGGAAATAAACAGCCAGATCAGAAGCTATGAGAAACTGGAAGTTAAAAGAACAGGAATACTATGTGACCTAAAATTCCTATGCAGCTGCAGAGACAACAATGTAACACCAACCTGCTTCAAATTAACATTTCATAAGAACACAGCAGCTACCAAACGTATCCTGAAAAGGACAGAGATATCTCTACTCAGAAATGAA